>JAODKL010000017.1:12731651-12751424 GCA_026780765.1 Petrocephalus schoutedeni
CCCCCCCCCCCCCCCCCGCACACAGACACACAAATACCAACACTGTCGATAGAAGGTCGAAATCCGATAATACAAAAACGAAGGCGGTGATTACAATTACTCAGGGGACTGTAGTGGTTTTCCCCATCTAAATAATACTTAAATTGCCCTGAAACCAAAGCTTTCTGCTTCTTTGTACCCTGGGAACAAACATCCCTGTGCTACATACCACCGTGACTAGAAGAGATTAGCTTTGTTCTCGTGAATGCACTTCATCCTGTATATTTACATACCTTTACAAAAAACTCGTATTTCTCCTTGTTTCCCACTCCATCCCACCTCCGTTTGCTTCACTCACTTATCAGTTTACCGTACTACTAAGAATTTTGTAATCCTATTTGTGTAAGCTGTTGTTCAGGGTTTGACACGAACCACCAGGCCTGTAGTCATATCAGAAAAATTACTCTGACACATATTTCGAGATTAAGGTTAATTTAATTAAAATGTATTAGAAACCTGGATCGCTATGGTTATATACATATGATTATCAATTAACAACTAGCCCACTGGATTAGACTTGAATATTGGTAAGAAGCCTTTCATTATGGCTACATTAAATAGTAAATTAGAATTACTACTTCACTACTAAAATGAACCCTAAGGAAAAGCACATTTTCAGAGGTATTATTAATAAAGCACACTGGTAATTACTTGATTGGTGTGTCACTTTACATATAATTTAAATGCAACGTTAGGAGCTTATTTGGTGTTGTAGAAGAAAGGAGTGCATAACATTTGCCATAATTAAATAAATAAAGAGGAATTCATTTTCCCAACTTTTATTAGCTTTACTTAAGATATTTCTGTTGTTCAATATAAGATTACACAGAAGAAATTAGCCACACTATTCAGTTTGATTGTATATTGTTATAATTATCATTCGTTAATTATATTACTTCCTCCTGTTTAGTGCTAGAGCTAAAAAAAAACGTACACAATTATTTGCACACCACTGGCTATCCTGTGAAGATACAGGGACAAAAAAACTTCACAGAGAAAAACACAGATGTTCTTAGTAAAGAAAAAAACAGGGAAAAAAATTAATTATAAAAAGGCAAAACCCACACATTCAGGTGTCCCTGCCTGACTCTGGCAACATTGTAGCTCTGCCTATTTCCATATTTGGTAAGCTCTTCCAGGCACCTTTGGCCCCAGATTCTGCATGCTTTCTTCCTGTCACTGAGTGGGGGTCTCTGCGCAGTCTTGCTCTTAAAATGCCGTCATGTCCCTCGCAAATCATCAGTTTTATCACCGCAATCATAATACATCATTCATGTACATGCAGACTGTGTCCCTGCCTCCCATCCCCCAAACACCACCACTACCCACTCTATCTCCATGAAAACATCTCGTCAGCTGGACTCAGTGCAAAAGGGGAAAAAAAACACACAGACACAAATACAATTTAAAAATACTTGCAAAAATACATTGGGGCAAAAAAGTTGATTGCTGGGAGCTAAACTCACACACATGCATACTGGTATGTCCCATAGATATCCCCGTATGGTACCTTAATTTTGTGTTCAAAATAGGGAATTATCAGGGCAGTGTTTAGCTTTATAAACATTACAGATCATTAATTAAATGCATAGCAGACACTATTATTCGAAACAACATAGCTTATGATTTTACACTTCATCCACTTTTACAGCAGCATATCCCAGCAAAGAAAACAATGTAGTTCTCCTAGCAAAAGATACAACAGCTCAGCCACTTACTCACAATCTTTTGGCCAGTTTTAACTTCTTAAGAATTTGTCTAGCAAAATAAATTGTCAAAATTCACAGAGGGCAAAGGGGGATTTAGACTGTTGTGGACCCTTAGCATCCCTAAATGGGTAATTACTTCGGGACTGGTATTGGCCTTTGGTAGTTAGTAAGGACTCAAGAGTTGGTGCAGGCTCCGGTGCTGGCTGTGGCAGTGAGTGAGGCATTTCTGTGCCTTCTCTACTGACTTGGCTGATTATCGCGTAGCTTACAAAGTGATTAACAGTGATGTAACCTGGTAGCATACTACAAAGACAGTTCAGTTTCATTTTGATTTTAGCTGAGATCACCCTTGTGTGTTCCTCATATTTTCCTGTGCTGCCTGTATTTGCTTATGTTCAGAAGTGATGTGAAGGAGACTCTTTTTCTTCCCGTACTGTATGTATGACAGACGTCCCAAGAAGCAACACTAAACACTACAGCAGATCAAATTGTAGGGAGGTCACCATGACATATCTGGCTGATTTCTTTGGGGAACGTGGGTTGTCTGATTGTTTTTCTTGGGGTTTCTGTTACAGTTGTATGATTGATAGGCTGCCACTCTGTGCTGCAGCTGGCCTCATTTTGGTTAGAAAGAGTTCCTTCACAAACAGCATCAGCCCTGATCCCATTCGCTCATTTCTTTCTACCGTTCTTGCCTTCCACCTTCCTGTGCCTCCCATCTATTTCGTTTTTTCTCTGCCAACAGGATCATGCATCATACAGTGAACTTTCAGACATAATGAAAACTTCAGGCATGCAGTTCCACATAGACTCAACTCCAACCCACTCACCAGAAGACCCAAACACACACAAAAAAAAAAATGTACAACCAAAGCAATTCATCAAGAACATACAGCAAAAACATGACAAGAAAGTGGAAGCTCTGGAAGTTTAAGATAACTGTACACGGTTTAACGCATTTTAGTCACTGAAAACACACGCTGGGATAGCAATCAATCAAATTAGTAGGTTAGGCCGGTCACACAAATAGACTAGGCCATGTCCGATTAGCTCAACCACCAGAACTCCGCCTTCAGTCCCCGGCTTCATGCGTATGCATGCTGCCACAAACCATGGTAATATCACAAAATTAAAACACATTTAATTTCATATCCTGGGTAAATATTACTATAAGACATACAGACACAGAGTAATTATGTTAACACTATTTCTTGATGTTTTTTGCTTAAGTGCTATAATCACAATTTGAAGTTAACACCATATTGCCTAATGCTATAATCTTTATTATCATTGTTATTACTAATAACAATCATAATATTAATAGAGCCTATGCCTTGTTTATGATGTCAGTCTTTGACCTCAACTTTATTTTAATCGCTATGGCTGTGTAACACTTCTGTTTGCTTGACCTAAAAGTTGTATACCAACCTTGTTTTCTTTTCCCACAATCTGTCCTTACTCTAAGCCCGCCCCCACGTAGTGAAAGAGTTGTCATGTGACACAGTGATAACCTGACAGGAGAGGAGGGGGAAGAGAGGTGAGAATCCATCCACTTTGCCTCAAGAGGAGTATGGAGGTGATGATGAGGTGATGTGTGCAGGCCGGCCTTTGGGGGGGCTCTCTGTCCATCTATGGGGGCTCTCTTCCTCTTTCACTTTCTACATTCACGATGATTGAGAATATTACATAGCTCCACTCAAGGTATTGCTGTAAAATTTTTCAGGGGAAAACAATGGCTAATGAATGTGATCTCTGGATCCCCTACTTTGCCTCGGCTCCCCTCGTGTTTAGCAGGACACCTCCATGGTGTGGGTCGGGCTTGGGGGCATCTGCCCCCCCTGGGAGCTCTGGGACAGGGTACGGGAGCGCGAGCGTGAGCCATCTATGGAGTAGGACGAGGACAGGGAGGCGGTTCGTGAGCGGGAGAGCCGTGTCATGCAGGAGGACGCCACTGTGGGGTGCGAGAGAGAGAAAGGAAGGGAAATGGGGAGGAAAAGAGGAGAAAAGCAAGTTATCGGGAAGTAGACAAGACACAAGAAATACATCTATGACAGTTCTCCACATTTATGTGGAATTTAACAATACTATTAATATCATAGCAAGTTCTACTGTCACCATTGACTGCAGTCAGCCTGTTCAGTTATGTGTTGACTCAATTCAGTGTTCTCCATACTAGTCTTTTTTAAGAGAAATCCATTTGTGCATCAGTACACAAACACATACAGTCCATGTATTCATATCATTATGGGGACTCTCCATTCATTTCTAATTGCATATCCCTAATCCCAACAATAACAACCTTAACTCCTACCCAGCCCTAACCTCAACCAAAAGCAATCAAACAAAATACAAGACTTTTGGCATTTTTAGTTTTTTGATTGCAGTCACAGACTTTTATAAAATTGACTTTACTTTTGTGGGGAAAAATTGGTCCCCACAAAATGACAGGTTTCATGACATTGTGGGAGCATTTGGTCCCCAGAATGTAATATATACATAATCGACCCACCCACCTGCACACACACACACTCCCAGATACAAAAGGAGACACAAACACAGTTACTTACTATATCCCATGCCCTGGATAAAGTACTTAAAAGCCTCTGTAAGTTTGCTGGGCTGTAAGAAAATGAGGACATGCGGTTATGATTTTAGTGGAACACCAGGGGGTTCAGAGCAGAAGTAAAGAGGTGGTCACAACAATGGGAATAGTTCTTGAAGGACTACTCAGTCCTGGATTGATACTTATGGTTTCTGCTGTGACTCACCTGGGTGATTTGAGGAAGGCCACCACCATCTGCCATCTGAGAAAACATGAAAAAAGGAAGAAGTGAGTCTTGCACTGAATACTATTATTTTTATTGAATTTCACTGACAAGTGAAGGAACTTAATACCTTAAGGAATGACGTTGTTGTTGGATCTAGTTTGCTGTTGCACTCCACCTAGTGGGCAAATGAGGAACATGAATGAACTGCAGTGACCTTTTCAAGCTTTAATGCGAATCTCAAACAATCCCTTATCATCAGAGGCAGGTATTTCCTTTTATGTTACTGTATGGATAATGCTTCAGAATAGGATGTGCTCAAACAAGTTTAGAAGCCTAACAGTGATTTCTATCCATCCATCTTCCAGGCGCTTTTCCTGGCCAAGATCGTGGGGGGCCTGGAGCCTGGATCTCAGGTAGCATAGGGCACAAGGCTGGGGCACACGCTAGATAGCATTGCAATTCTAAAGATGGGATGTCATTCTAAAGATGATTTCTTGACCATTAACAGCGTAATAGCTTTACCGCTGCCTCTTCATGCGGGGCTTGGTCTCCTACCACCAGCATCACAGGGCATCTGGAGGCAGAAGCGAAAGAAGCGTAACAGGGAAGAAATGCTGTGCTACAGTTGTTGAGGAGGGGGTTAAACATTGCACTTGAATGGAATGTTAATGGTTGGAGCTGGGGAGCAGACTCTTACTTTAAAGGGCTATTTCGGTCGATGTCCAGATCTCTGCGACTAAAAGAGAATGAGAAAGGTTCACTGAAAGGTAATTACTGCAGATCAGAGTCTATATTTATCAGTGAATAATTGTACTGGTATCCCATGTGCAAATGTTTGTGCCCAAATACAAGAGCATATCAGTTGCTATGGGTGCTTTCATACCACAGGAACTTTTTTTCAGGAACAAGAACCTTTTTTTGGAACCATGTTCACACTGCCGGAACTTAACTATGCTTAGCTATGGTTCCTCTGAGGCAGTTCCAGAACCCTTTTTTTAGTCCCTACTCTAGACTAGATACTTTTCGTTCAAGGTGCTTTTCATTCAAACAAACTACTGGGGAGATAGTACAGTGATAAACTTGTTGATTTGTTGACCACATGCACCGACGGTAACTTGGAAGGTATGTTGAAATGCAGGGAAAAGAGACAGCAGATGGGACTATTTTTGTGTCTCAGTTACATTTAATGCATCATTTGATACATCTTTTTTGCTTGTGTCACCATATTTCTGCATCAGAAAATTTGACTGATAACCAACAAAAGCCTACTTCTGTCTATTATCGCCAGTGCCAACAGTGAAACTCGCCAGCACATATTAGCAGAATAACGTTACATTTTCTTTTATTTTGTGGAAAAAGAAAGATCAATCTTTTGCCCAGATTTATAAATTATAATTATAATTATCGATTTATAAACTATAAACATGTCACGTCATGGGTCATATAAATAAAGTGTGTTCTGCTTTGATTGTGATTGATCCCCCCAATAATTAACAAATAACTAATAAAAAAAATCGTTCATTCTCCATTATTTTAGGAGTGTAGTTTCATGTGAAATTATGTCTAATATACATGGTTTTTGTGTTTCCCCTGCTAATTTGCCATAAAGGTCCCAGTTCCTGTTGTGCAGTGGGAAACCGACACATGAAAGTGGGCAGGAGCTACAAATGTCCCTGGTCAAGACAGCCCAGGAACTTGTAAACAGGTTCTGGAACATCGATGTGAAAGCACCTTATGTGTGCAAGTGAGTACCTGCGTGTATGAGTGTACCTGTTATAGCTCTTCCAGAAGAGTTCCACATTGGGGAGACCGGGGAAGTTTGAGAGTCTTTCCCTCTGTCTTTGCACTTCTTCTGTATTCGCAGACAGCTCTTCCTACACAATAGAGCCATTTCACGACTGTTACACAGCTATAAGCGAAACTTGATGAGGTGTGAAGTCAGTATTGAAACAGGCTGACACAGTGGACACACACCAAAAAGCAAAGGCGGATATAAGTGTTGGATAACACGCACAAAGATGCAAGAGCAGACACAGAGACATGACACTAGCACAGGCACATACACAAAGACACAGAAGTGCTAGTGCATACCTGGCTGAAGAGGTGGCCCAGTATCTGCTCTGTGAAGGAGGACGTCAACGTACTTAACTGGAGGAGCAAAGATTAATGCCAAGTAAGATGCCACACTGTCAGCTGCAGTGTACATATAATAAATCTTACATTTCAACACCAAGAAATGCCTAGGACCCATTTCATAAAAATAATGAACCTTATCATTAAAATGACATACAGTACCTGTGCAAAAGTCCTAGGCAGTCAAAGAAAATGACGTGTAAATGATCTTCATATTGGTGTAAAACTATAATAATATGTCTGACAAAGTGTGGCAGCTTTCAAAACCTCCCCTATAGTATTTGCAGCAGCCATATAATATACCAATGTATTTTTTTACTTGATCACTAGAACACCTTGTTTGGCTAATTAATACCTCACTGGGTTCTTTGCCAATTAAGTGAATTAACTGAACTGGTGGTGAAATTCTAGGAATACATGGGAATGGCAGGGGTGCCCCTGAGGAGATGTTTGGGCAGCTGTGTTTTCCAACAAGATATCAGTAATCTTTTTTAAGAAGCAGAATAGTTCCTTTTAGTTTTTATTTTGTAATAATTTATTTGCATATGTTGTTGGTTTTGAGATAAGGCTGCCAATGACGTAAAAAAGTAAAGCTTCCTCACCATATGTTATGGGACTGGAAACCAAAACTCACTAAGTACTCATGTAATCCAATGAAGAACTTTTGTTAAATTTCCAAAACTCAGTAATTCCACAGAAATTTTCTCACAAATATATTCCTTGGACAGTTTTGGAAATTAATTGAATTAAACTTTCACTGTATATTAACTCCCTTTCCCAGAAAACATTAGTGGATGTTACCTACATTAAAATTATTTCTTCTTAATATTTTTATAATTATGACTGTGTTAGTCAGAAAGTAAACAAGTTATTAGGGAGTGCCAGTAACCTTTTGTGCTGCCCAGTCCATCCAACCTCGAGCATTTGGGTCGATGTTGATCAAAACCAAACCCTCCACAATGTCTGGATTGTCCAGCTGAGACAGACAACACTTTATTATGCTAATGCACTATTCATGGGAGCATGCATGTACACACCCACACACTTGATTATACTTGATTGATACACTTGATTATAGTATACCAAAGGGCCATTAATGCTAAAACATACACAGAAACAAAGGGTATAATTTACTAGTACTGCACTCATAGTAGTTCACATGGATTAACACTAAACTTATATACACTCATACTCTCCAAACGTAGAAATCAAAAATGTAATAACTACAGTACCAGCCAAGTAATAACATGCCAATAATGTAGTTTCTTCATTCTTAATGTAATAAGTCGATAATGTAATAACTGACCAATAATGTAATAACTTTATCATTTATCATTTATCATTATCAGCAAAAGGTTCTTAAGTTATTGGATCAGAAAATGTATTGCATTATTGCCCAGCTGTTACATTTTCAACTTTTATTACATTAAGAATGGAAAAATGTTTTGGCAGTTGTTACATTAAATAATTGGCTTCTACAAGAGGCATCTGTAAATTCAGCGTCGTTAGGAAGGGCAACATGTTTATGCAAATACACACCATAGTGAAACACCCTGAGATCAGTAACCAGAGACTTACAGCGAACTTGGAGAGGACATACGCGCCGGCGCCCACGCCCATACCGATCACGCTGCGGAAGCTGGTAGTGGTAGAGAAGGGCCAAGGGTTACCAGTGACCCACACACTCACACTCGCCAGTACAGAAGTACTTCTCACCTTTACTACACACACACAGCTATGGTACGCAGTGTGCTTTTCCCCTATACTGCACAGGCACACAACACTCTCTATCCCAGACTGCATAAACTCAATGTAACCACCTGGGTATCAATACCTAGATTAAAAGTTTCTAAGATTATAGACAATAAATAAAATGAATAAATAAATATTCAACATAATGCTCTGGAACATCTTTTCTGATGCAACTTTTCGTTGTACTTGCACACAAATATTTAGGTACTTGTACATCTTCCTCTTCTCACCAAATAACTGGCATATAACTTTATTATAATCCACTACAAAACATGCCTTCTCTAATTACAAATGCATTTGTAATTATGCCTGGAATGAACTGGCAGACAGTGTCTATGGAAGTGATTCAGTCAAACACTCACTTAAAGTACTGCAGAACTGTGGGGATCATGTTCGCCAACTGCTCCATCGATGGGTACTGATACCTATTCAACAAAATTTATATACTTTTATATACTCTGAAACTTGTACAATCTAATGTTTACCATTCCGTCTGTGAAGTATTGCTTTGGGATCAATTAAGCATTTATTACTCATATTGCAGACTGCTGACTGTGATCTTAACTACTGCCCAGCTAAACCATACTGAAATTATGTCCAGCTGGAATGTGAGGCAAAGGGGGCACAGTAGTACACTGGGTCTTACTGTGCCCTCAAACCTTCAGCTCTGGCTCTCCGATTTATGTAATGCTTGCATGTTTTTTCCTATATTTGCATGAGTTTCCTATAGCTACTCCACCCAAAACCATCTGTTTACGTGAACTGGTGTTTTTAACTTGCTCTGCATGTGTGCCTTTAGAGAATATGCCCTGAGATGGACTGGCATCTTGTGCAGGGTGTCTTCTGCATGTGCCCTGTGCTTCCTGGAAGTCTGTTTACTACCCCTGTGAGTACATTTTCCAAGTATATGGAAATTTCATAATGTAATTTCATGAACATGGACAAATCAGTGTCAAAAGAATCTGGTAGCAGCACGTGATGCAATATTTGCACGGCCCAGATTTTTTCTGTCAGTGTAACCTTGGTGACAGAGCACATACATTTTTGTTGCACATGTTAACACAAGCCATTTTTAAAGCAACACACCCAGTGTTACACAACACACTCTGCTATGTACAGTGTAGCTAAGCTCTTACCCTGCTGGGTACGAGGCCACCCCCTCCTCCTGTCCTGGGGCATCTATATGCAGCACAGTGAAGTTCTTCACAATCTCCTGCATCTCTTCGAAATTAAAGAGGGTGGAGAAGCAGCTTTTACCTGTGGAAGATGGGAACATCAAGTATTTCAAATGAAAACACTATAATTATGTCAGTACCTATAAAAATACCCCATAACAAAGAGAGCGAGAATCCGTTCGAACGTGAACGTGTTAATAAATTATTCTTTTTTTAGTCAAGTTTTTAAAGAGAGAGAAAGAGTAGGGTGAGTGCAGGATGAACTAAAAAGCAGTCAAAATGTTCTTTGGCCCCACCACCAAATAAATGCACACTAATTTAAATAGCATGTTCTCATTCATTTTCTTTAAATTCAGACCCCATTAGTAAAGGCTGATCCCTCTTTTTCATAAATCTCTAGTGTCTCCCCGGGTCAGTAGTATGGAAAGGAGAGTATAAGTAGACACAGCAGAGGAAGACTCACTCTCCATCCCCACGTCATGGTAGGTGAGGATAGCAGGCCGCCGGGTGTTCCCTGTGCCACGCAAGGTGACATGAAGCTCTCCATGTGGGGTCTCGATGGTGTGCACCTGAGTGTAAGAGTGGGGGGGGCACGCCCATTCAGATATACACAGACCCACTGCACATGCACGGTATACTTACACTGTGCACTGACTCACTCACTGGACTGCATGTGCACCTCTTTTACTGAGCCTTACCTTTCCCTGGTCCAGCAGTATTTGAGCAGCCAGCTCAGCCTCCTACAAAGAAGACACAGAAACGCGCTAAAAATCACCTCTTACATTAATAACACGCAGGGAATGGCTCAGGCGTGTTCAGGATGATGAGCAGAAAACAGATGCTATTTAAACTCTAATAGCTGCTCAGCTGAATTCTTTTGACTTTTGTGTCCCGCCCACCAAAGGTGGCAAAAAGGGAGTAAATGGTTAATCAGCAGCCACGTTATCTAGCAGATTCTTTAATTCTCCCAGACAGGCAGAAAATCAACACTGGAAAAAGCATTACCGATTGTGTGTGCGCTTGCATTTTTTAGAATTTAGAAGCCTTTTATTGTCATTATACCATGCTTAGTGAAACTGCATAGCAGCTACCCCTACAGATGCAACGAAAAAACCCCTATCCCGTGTTTGGGGTCAATCTGACCCCAGAGAATCATTAAACGGTAGGCAAATTTCACATGGGGAAATTATCACGGGAAAAGGGTTAATGTAAACAGTATACACATATACTATAAACATATAAAAACTACTTAATAAAAGGTATATAATTATATAATATATAATACACAATATAAAGTATATAATAAAAAGTAAATAATACATAATACTTTTTATGCTTTGTTCTGTGAAATGACTGTGGAAAGTGACTCTTCAATCTGCAGTATTTATTGCTTTAAACATTTAGATATGAGCCCTGATGCCTCACCTTAGAGTCAGCCTGACCAGGAAGCAGAGGCCTCTCTTCTGTGATGGCAATCTCCTGCAATTCGCTAGTCATGTCGGCTACTTTCCGTCTTCTTGAAAATGTCGCAAAAAGACATAAATGGCACTCCAATTAGCATACTTATACGATAACCTGTTAAATCCACAAAGGCCAGGCTTACACATTTAATGTGCTACCGTTCTGCTGGGAAGCACAGTGCAGAGCAAGTGTCTGCCAGTTAATTAAACCATTCAGAGAGTAATTGACACATATGATACAGAAGGGAAGCTTTTCATGGTCTCTAAACCCCCGTATTGTATTACAACAGTATGTATAAGTTCATCCAAATATCCATCCATCCATCCATTCATGTTTCACAGCTGCTGATCCTGTGCAGGGTAGCGGGGGTATGGAGTCTATCCCAGGAGCATTGGGTGCAAATCCGGAAATAACCTAGGAAGGGGCGCCAACCTGCTGCTACACCATTCACACTACATTTCTGAACAATACATTTAGCGTATTTTTGGACTGCTGGAGGAAACCAGAGAACCTGGCATGGGAGGAGTTTTGGGGGTGGGGGGGGGGGGTGGAGGGGGGGTGCAGGTGTTGCAATTAATTGGCAAGACCAGCATGTTCTGCACTGGTACTTTGCACCTTTGCATAAGCTGTATTACGGCACCCTATAGGTAGGCAAAATAACAGGTTATGTGTGCACTAGATATACGCATTAGCACATAGAGTAAGCAAGAGTGCAATCTCCTCCTCACACGGAGATCTTTAGCAGAGGTACTAACCACTGAACCACCGAGCCGCCCTGTCACCCAAACATAAGCAAGGGATATGCCTTTATTCATCACTCAATACCGGCCGTAGAGAATTCTTAGGCACAAAGCATTTCCTTAGCAGTTAATTAAAGTGAACTGACTCACTGAACAAATCTTTGCTCCTACAGAAGCTTTATGCTTTATGTGACAGTAACAACAAACCAAGCCTTTTGGATCTGACGGTATCACTCCCAGGCTGCAAAGGTAAACAGCAGCGAGACCCAAGTGCTGCCCTACCAGCCACTGCAAGAAGGAGGACAAGCGAAATGCAACAGTCACACCGAAGCAGTAAAACCACCCAGACAGGTTTGCACCGAACAAGTCGCCACTTTGAGAGCCTAGAAGAACGTGTAGAAGGATGTTCTCAGCATGTGGCTGGAAGAGAGACTAGACATGCCAGAAAGAGAGAAAAACCACACTGTGATCGGCAGACAGAAACAATCTGACCGGGGCTTCAAACCTCAGCTCATGAATAGACATGCCGAGTGTCGTTATTAATAGCCTGCTAGGTGTAGCGTTTTTAATCCTTTGACATTTATGAACCTCATAATAAATTTAAAAACCTGGCAAAGACCTCTTTGGCTGATAGTTACCAATGGCTTCCAGGTTTCTTATCCTACCATCCTTGTCATACTGCAAATAAAATGCATAAATATAAATCATACTGAAGACAGGAGTAAGCATTGAAAAGGCCAAGAACAGAGGGCTAGGAGTTACTATGGCAATGCGACAACTGTCCACTTGGGGCAATTTGCCACTACATGGCTTCACTATTGAGAAATCGTCCTCACAGCACAAAAACACATCAGCCGTTCAGTGTTTGGCACAGCTGCTAAGTGCAAACTTTCTTCCTTCAGTTTCTGTGACAACGCCATTGTTGGCAGGACAGGCAATCAGATGCCACAGAGCCGGAGCATAGCACTGTCAGGATAACAATCGCCATGGAGGCACTTCAAGAACATTCAGCACATCAATACTTTCAGCCTTGCTTCAAACCTACCAACTGCAGCTGATGCGGCTTGGCTTTTACCCACTGCTGAGCTACTGAATTTACACAGCAAACACTGTTGCCATTGCTTCTATGTACACGTATCAAATGAAGGGACACGGTGAACCTGGAGCTTATCGCAAAAAGCAAAGGGCAGAGAGCAGGAGACCCTGGATCAAATGTCAGTCCATTGCATGGCAGCTCACATATAATAAATGAAATTAATATTGAAATTTGGCCCATTGTAGTATGTCTACACTAACAATTAAACTTATACATCTTACAATAGAGAGCAAGTGATGCCAATCGGTTAAAGCAAGATCAAATGGGACATGAAGAAGAATGGCTGATGAGTGCACTTTTGGCCTATTGTTCCTGCTCCTTCCTTTGTTCAAAAGGATCTGCTGTCATCAGGTATGACATGTATGTATGGTGGAGGGAGGCAGTGCGTCATGGGATGCAAGTCTCACTAGGTTCCAAACAGAAACCATTAGTAACCATATGCCCAACACTGGAGCTGTTTACTATTTACGTCTCATTTGTCACTCTCCCAGGGTCCCACCCACATCCAGTCTTGGCCAGATATAAAAAATATGAAAAAAATAATGTCTGCCGTACCCAAACACGGCCAGTCCATGGTATACAACATATATCTGCGTACAATGCAAGATGTTTACACAACACTGGAATATCATAAAAGGACACAGTTGTGTAATCATTTTGCATTAGTGCCCTCACACATCTCGCACATCCTCTCTTTCACTCTCTTTCTCCCTCGCACACACACACACACAAACACACATTTATATTCCTATCTTAGTGAGGACCGTCCATTCATTTCTATGGGGAAAAACCCTAATCCCAATCACGACACCCTTAACCAGCCCTACCCACTACCCAGCCCTAACCTTAACCATAAGTAACCAAACAAAATACAGGACTTTTGGCATTTTTACTTTTTTGATTGCGTTCACAGATTTTTACAAAATGAAGTTTGGAGAAAAATTACCTCACTGGTTACGTTTCTTTTTCAGGATTTGCTATACTTGTGAGGTTCTTTGGCCCTCAAATATACAGCAAAGCCTGTATACACACACACAGACACACAGAAACACACACAGACACACATGCAGTCTCCCTCTCCCATTTCCTCTCCCCTCTGCCGCTTAATCTCCACATTCCCCCTAAGAGCAGGCCAGTGTGCTCTGGAGCGTGTAAGGACTGTTTAATGCATGGGGGAGCAGTCTGCCACCAGGGCGAGAGGCAGAGAGAGCCACCGAGAATTACAATGAGTCAGGGGGATGGATGGCCATAGAAAGGCTACTGAGAGCAGAGACGTAAAGAGAGTCACATTGTATGGGGAGGGGGGGACACGTAATTAGATATTATAATGAGTAAACAAAATCAAAGAGGGACAGAAAAGGAAGCGGGAAATCAACACCATGGATAAAATGTAATTATTTAGATTTAGTCTCATCACTCCAGTCATTAATTGCTTCATTGCTTCATCTATTCTGAGGTCTCATTCCTTAAGTCTGTCACTCTTGTCCATCAGGTCCAGGCCCTGTAGGTCTGGGCGGGGCGGGGGGGGGGGGGGATTCTGTCCTCCTGTTCCCCTCGATCCATTATGTAAGTCCTAATATAACAGCCGTATCGATCAGTCTCACCCATCATCCCTGCCACCAGCTTTGTTAGTCCATCAGATTATTCACAATTGTCTTAATCCCTGTGAGTCACTGCACATGGGTCAGAATTCCTGGCATCTACTTTGATGTTACTTCGTGATGTTTTCTTATTTATTATTCTCAGAGTAGTCAGATAGATTTTAAAATGATGCTTTCCTCTGCTTTTTATTTAAGCTATTGTATTCATTTGAAGTGAAATTTAAGGGATATTTTTAGACAAATTATGACATCATCCTCTCAGTCCCTTCCTCCCTCGTGCTTTGAAGAGTACAGGGATCACCTTCATACCTGAACTCTGGGCAAAATGTGTGTATCTCTGTCTAGGTCTAGTTGTCTCATTCAGCCTTTTAGCCTTTTCTTGAACGCGTAATTTTAGATCCAAGTATTCGTATTGCTCTAGAACCACTCCATGTAAGGCTGCACAAATCTATTACCCCCCATTTATCTGGCCTCCACTGAATATCTTGCCTGCTTAAAGTTCTCCTGGAAGACACACCATTTGAACTACATGCCAGTGGCCTCCTGCATTTCTGAAAGTCAAATTTTTAGGTTGCCAGGAGGAAAAACCTTTCAGCCGTACCAAGGAAATGAGCATGCAAAAATGAGACTGATAAATCTTTTCAAGGCCTGCTTGTTTTCCTGAATTTCTTCCTGCGATGTTTGCTTCTGAAACTTTAGCTGGACAGTGCACTCCTTCTGGAAGAAAACAGAGCTGCAGGGAAAATGGGAGAAAAACAGACACATGGGAAGCCAGAAGCCCTCGCCACCATGGAGATCCCGAGAGATGCCAAGCTTTCCTCACTCCCAGTTTTTGTCTCTCTTACCCCTTCTCTTATTCTCACAGAATCAGATGGGTATACATCACCTCTAAGCTTAAAAACTGGATGGAAAACACTGCTGCCCTGTGAAGCCTGAGGGGGTCTTACAAACACTCACTCGGAAACACCACTACTCTACAATTCAGCACTATCTGGGCCATTGCACCACAGTGCGGCCCAGTCCAATCCATCATAACACAACCATTATTACCCAATATGCCTATCCAAAAGCAGAAAAATATCGCCCTAACTCAACTAGCTCAGTACAGTCCAAGAATAACTAATTTGTTCTCCTTAAGTTTTGTGAATAAGTAAAAAGAATCAATCTGGGATACAGTCACTGCACAGGCTGCAAAGATTGTAGCAGTAAAATAAGCAAAATATATCATCCAGCAATAAGCAGCATCTACTGTAATGGATAGCGATTACACAGAGCATTTTCTAGACATTGTGCATAAATACATTCTATATTTACACTTATTTATTTTGTGGCCCTGTGATACGTTGGTGCCCCAACCTTGGTTGTTCTCTGCCTAGGTCCTGCTGCCTCTGGGATAGACTCCAGACCCCCCCCCCCACAACCCTGAATAGGACAAGTGGTTACAGAAAATGGATGGATGGATGGACTTATTTACTGTATGTATTTTTCAGTCCAAAGTGCAAGTGAGGCAGATAGTACATCAGAAGGAGCTGTCAAGGAGCCAACTAGGCATAAGTGCAGCTAGGCTGAGCATCCAGTAAATGCCCAGTAACAGGTGCAAGGCAGCATTGGACCAAGAGTTACAAAAACACTGGATAAACTTAAAAACAATTATTCAAATCAATGACAAGTACACAAATGTAAGAGCATCCAGGATACACAAGAGACCAGCTATACCCTTGTGAGAATGTCTTAGGTTAGGATGGCAAACAGGACCACGTGACACAGGGTTGGGAGAAGGAGCAGGTGTTTCTGATTTGGGATGGATTACAGGGACAGGGTGGGAAGAGGCTTAAAACAAAACAGCGATGGCACACAAGAACAAAAAAAGCCGTCTGGGCAAGTGTCAGGCAAAGAAAATAAAGCTGTAATTTGGGTGTAGGCATGGGGGAAGATGATTCTCGGGGCAGGGAACAGAATGGGCGTCAAAGTCTGGGCATGTTTACTGAGGATGAAGGAAAAACAACTTAAACATTTATAAAACTGGCACAACAAGGAAGAGGTGGATTAAATTAGCACAATACTCCTGGTCATTTGATTCAACCCTCGCTCTCCCACAACAAGGTATAATATAGCTATACTTTCACATAGAACATATACCTAATACCTATTGAATTAGGAAATGCACTTTAATGTGATTCACAACCATACATACTCCTTCACATCTTGTGCAACCAATCATATCTTTTGGTACTTACATTCTTAACCAATCCCAACTCTCCAAAACAAACTAGTTGTTGTGTAACAAATATTTCCTGAGCCTCCGTGATTTTCATGCACACTAAAGATACAGCAACAGGAAATGAAATACAGCTGGTCTAGTTATCCCATTTTCTATACTACACAAGGAAATAAGGCCAAACTCACATTAAACAATATTGTGTTAGCTGTAGCCTGTAGTCCCACTGCAGCTGTCGAGTCGTGGAACCCTTGGGCTAATGCTTCCGCAGCACTGTCTCATCCATGGAGAACCTGGTTTACTGCATGACCTAGCAGGCAATGCGGTCTCTTGTGGGTAGAGCCATCATCATATCCTCACTCATTCCAGGTGCCTTTCCTTAGACAGAGACAGCTGCAGGCATCAAGACCCGCTTGCCCAATCTACATTCCAGGCTCAAGTTCATTGCTCTATTTAGCACTCGACACTGCTTCCCCCAACCTTGGCAGAGGTTAAGTTATTCCCAGCCCTGGCTCCTCGGGCAGCTCCCTTATGAAATATCACGTCTTCTCCTGAGATACACGTGTCACCCATTTTCAGCATGTTTCTCAGTTCAATTAAATACATGTAAACTGCACGTGAACTCATCTGTGTGTTTGCAAGCGTGTGTGCAATTCCCCACTTTATCTAAGAGCAAACACCAGATGTGGCACAGATCTTTGACATCACATAATCTTTGTGACAGATTATGTGACATCAGAATGGTGGTTTCAGCGTGAAAGCAGATACGACATAGACCTTTGGGCTCATGACACACAGATACGGAGGCTAAAAACTGAAATAGCTTCCAACCATGAGCTTCTGTTTCCTGCATATGTTGAAGGATCCTAAACAGGTCATCACCGCTGTCATACCTCAGCAAACAAGTCAATATGCAAATGCAAATTACTATTTATTCAAACCGATGCCAAAACCATTGGTGCAAAACAATTGTTTGCTTGGTGTTTTTAGTTAAAGACAGGCAACAGATGGCACAGAAGGCTAAGTATAAGATGTATAATAATAAAAAACTACCTTAAATCTTTACAGTTTAGTGATTCACAATTTGGTGGGTGAACAGAATTTTAACAGCAGCTTTCTTTACGAAAAGACACTCCTTTGGAATTACGTTTCAAACTAGGATTCAAATGCAAATCTGCCCTTCTGGATTTACAAAGGATATCACGGTTAAATTATTATTATTTTTAAGTAGTTCCAAAGATACTTCAATCCAAAGCAACTTACATTAATCCACAGCGAAGTAGTTTAAAGTCCAGCACTTTATAACAGCAACTGCTTAGCAGCATTCTCAGGTAAAGAATAGTAAAACCTGTCGTGTGCTTTAAAGGTGCAGTTTCCAATAACCAGACCAGTTCCTTCGTAATAAAGCTACCTGTTGCATTGCCTGTGGGCCCTCAGACGTCACGGAGAAAGAAAGAAAAAAAAAACACTGATGCTACAATCTTTGCCTTCAGCTGTGTTCGCTCACCTTAAAAAACTTAGCTAGTTGTCTTGGCGCCAGTATTTCTGTTGCTACACAACGATAACCCCTAATATTCTATAATGAACATATATACGAAAAGTAAAAAGGAGCAACGCTGAAGTTAATCTAACAACTCTACCAAATACCAATCTAACAAAATACCAATCACTTGTCAGTCACTTTGGACAAAAGTGCTGGTTAAAAAAAATGAATACGGATGTAAATACCATAACTGTGTTAGAGCTGAAAAAATAAAACATTAGCTGATATGTACCAAAGTCAAGCCAAGTGTCTTGCTTTCTTGCTCTTCATATTACATAACCGCACATGTTTTTCCTGACTAATATCAATATCTGTCATACAGCAGGTATTTACCACCAATTGTTTCCTCTGCTACTTTGCCATTCTTTCAAATCAGGGATGTCCAAACAAAACGACTCGGCGGCTACACATTCCTTACAAGTCCATTACTTGACAGCGGGCCATCTATGCAAGATAACCTCAATACATTGTCTCAAACATTTAGGGTTAGGGGTTTGAATCCAGCCTCCATTTTGTGTGTGTACAGTTTGCATGTTGTCCCCATGTAGGGTATTCTGGTATCCTCCCATAGTCCAAAGATACAAAATAACCTCTATCTCAAAACTGCCTAATGAGTAGTATTGTGCTTGCAAGTGTGTGAGTGTATGTGCCCTTTGAATGGCACCCTTTGCAGGGTGCACCCCAGCCTTGTACCCTACATTGACCAAGACAGACACCTGGTCTCCCCTAACCAGAATAAATGGTTTGAGGATGGGTGTGTTACAAGATAACAACAAATGTTGGCATGAAGGAGCACAGAAGTTAAGTAAAGTGTAATTATAAGAGCATGGTAGAATGCGGCACAGAAACAAAGGCTATGTATTGTGTGGATGTTATATGACATACTTTAATGCTGTGCTGATGTAATGTTTATGAGTATTTGTAAAAATGGTAAGCCGCCTCACATGAGAACATATGAACCGGTCTGCCAGGTTTCCTTTATATTTCATTATCCTGGTTTTCTCTTGGGTGGCTACCTCCATGTATGTTTTTGTTTTTGATATTTTACAAGAATAGCTTGGATAGTCAGCATTAAAATGACTTTTAAGTACCCCCACTTGTCCAATAAGTCCAATATACAAAGAAAGCTAATATACACATTTCAAATGTCGGAAAAAAAAACTAAGCTAGCAAACAGCTAATTGGCTCTACATTACAATCCATGTCACCCATATTTCTAGTATATATTAATTTTAAAAAGCCTATGCTGCATTAGCTAACCAGTATGTATAGGTATGCAAGATCATTCTAGCTACATGAATTACCCTTAAATGGGAAGAATGGGGGGCAGCATGGTGGTGTGGTGGTTAGCACTGTCGCCTCACACCTCTGGGACCGGGGTTCGAATCCGGCCTGGTTCCATGTGTTTGGAGTTTGCATGTTCTCCCCGTGCCGTTGTGGGGTTTCCTCCGTGTACTCCGGTTTCCCCCCACAGTCCAAAGACATGCTGAGGTTAATTGGAGTTCCTAAATTGCCCGTGGGTGTGTATGTGTGAGTGA
>JAODKL010000017.1:12751430-12796236 GCA_026780765.1 Petrocephalus schoutedeni
ATGGGCTGGCCCCCCATCCTGGGTTGTTCCCTGCCTCGTGCCCATAGGCTCCGGACCCCCCGCGACCCTGAACGGATAAGCGGGTTAGAAAATGGATGGATGGATGGAAAGAATGGGATCTTCATTACAGCCACTTTATAATGTCAGGGCTTTTAGGCTATGCTATTATATTACAGTATTGCTCATGTTTATAATAATAACTGCAAGTGGCAGAAAAGCTCAAAATCTTCTTTCACATATGAAAATAAGTTTCTACCATTTGTTTGGGGTGTCTAAGTTAAATACCTAACACTGTAGCTTTCTGAACTCTGTCATTGAATTTGGGACATCTTGATACACATATACATAGCTGAACTTTAGCTGACATTTATGTCCAAAGCAATGTACACGTGAGACAAATAATACCTGGGCAAGGGCCAACTAAAAATTATTTAAATAGTATTTTTAGTAAGTAAGAGCATGTTTAGAATAGCTCTGCGATGTGTTTATTATTTTTCTTTTCTGCCTTGTTAAATGGTGAGGCAATGTCGGACAATCACCAAATAGTTGTTTCTTTGTGTGTTAAAGGATATAAACTGATGAGTTAATACATTTTTTAAATCTTGTCCATGCTTACCACTAAAGTAATATTAATCATATAATGTAATAAGAAATAAATATAATGTCCAACTGCAATTAATAAGGCCCATCTTAAATCCCTGTGTAGCCATTATATAAAGTATAGCATAATGCATATTCAAAACATATTTATCAAAACATATATTATTTGATATTGAATATTATTGAATTAAGCATGACAAAGAACATTGTGCATCAAAAGAGATTATGAAATTAAATAAAATTTAAAAGAAATATTACACTAATCAATGACAATCCATACCAATCCAAGTTGTGTCAAAACAAGTTAAAAATAAATTCTCTCGGAATTAGTTGGAAAAAACAATCCATCTGTTCATGCATGTTTCTGTACATGACCCTGGTGGCACCTAAAAACAACAGTATTGATCTATGCTTTGCCAGCAGCTACGTCCTTATGTACTTACCTGCTTGTGTGTCTATGTGTATTTCTGCGTCTGTTTATGTGTGCTGGGGGGGGGGGGGGGGGGGGGTACGATTGCAGCCCATTACTGCCGGTGATAACGATTCTCTAATATAAATAGCTGTCCATCCATTCCTGGATGTTGCTCCGGTACGGATCATTAATTGAGGGCGCGGGAGCAGCACACCTCCTCCGTTTGACATTGACACACTATCAACCAGTCGCCGACAGGAGCGAGTCAGCGCCGCCGGTTTACATTAGTGCCCCGTAAGCAAACATGCAACCCGTTTTGCAATGCTCCCCCTTACCACAGCCTACTTTTATGCTATATTTAATTCAATTAAGATACATTCCTGAAGGGTGGCATCTGCAAATATTTCTGAAGGAGAAAACAACAGAAATCCAATGGGCTTAGTCAAAATGGTGTTACATTGTTCAAGTTCAAGAGTAAATTGAGTCTATATGACTATACGCCTGGGGCCAGGCGATACTGGATCGTTTTCATAGTGTTTTTTAAATTGAGGCGGAGACCAGAACAATGAGTATAATACTAACGCCACATGTGCGCTCCGTGATAAACATGTCGCGACAAACCCTGTACAAGAAGGTTCCCATAGCTGACCGCGTTGTGGTCTGGAAATGACTTTTTATTGTTGTTGTGCTTTCGATTTATCTGCATACAAACGAATTAAGTATGTTTTAATCTTCCAAGGAAGCACACATAAATGGCAGGTAAATGGCATGACATATTCAGCAATGTGAAATAGCACGAATAAAAGTCATTCTACCTTAGCACGCATCCCTTAAAAATAAACGCCCCTAATGCGTGCATATTTTGCATAAAGGAATATGAAAAACTATTTTGTTTTCTTTTGTTTACACGCATTTGCAGTTTCGTAATAATAAACACATGGATTTTGGAGAGGCTGGTATATAAAACGTAAAAAACGGTAACATTCTCTATATTGTCATTCTACTTGCATGCTTATCGACATCTTGTTAAATTTGGCAAAATACAGTTTTCTCCGTTTACTTACCTTAAGTAAAAAAAAATCCGAGAGGAAAAATATCTATTTGAAAATAAGCGCCTACTCTACATATAAACACAACTCTAGTCTTCTTGTCTTGACAGATGGTGTTTTTCAGACCAGCTCCTTCAGTCGCTGTTGATATGTGTATGTGTATATATGTGCTGTTTACTCCTGTGTTTTCTTCCTCTCTTCCCTTTCAAATTCGCTGTCTTTTTTTTTTGTTCTTTCACCAGACAGAAAAAAAATCCCCACTGAAAATATGGGGCCGTCAATCAAAAGCCACGGGGAAAGTTACTTTAACAAGACCTAGGGGGAGACAAAGAAGGGAGGCACAATATCAACGCGTGTCCGCCTTCCTGCTTCACAACAGCGCCCGAACAATGTGAAATTACTGCTGCTGGCTTCTAGTCTCCTTTATAGGAAACAGTAGTATTTAGAAATGAGTGAATTTGCATTTCATTCAGTATAAGTCCGTGTCTGTCGCCTTCCCCTTTCTGGAGCTGTTGGTAGACTCCCGTCGTTGAAGGGGATCGCATAAAACGCGCACGCATTCCAATGTTCTGGTTACAGCTCTGAAGCATATTCCGCAATATCCCTGTTCCATTTAGTCATTGTAACAGTACACATGTGCACGCGTGGCTGTGTTGATATCCTGTATCTGTGTGTTATAAAATTTTATGTCGCCCAGGCTCAGATATACCCATGGTCGTTTAAAGTGTTACTTGATGTGCATAAGCGACCCTTGCGCAATTTACTGGGGCACCCCCTGTGATAAACACGCCAGCAGAGCAAGCGCGGTGAACAAAAGCCCCCGTTGATCGCGAGTGCGTGGTGGCGGTGCGTATGTTTCAGTTTTTACGGTGACAGATCTAAAGCACGGAACTTTGAACTGCTAGAGAAGAAAACCCTAAGTATTTAAACAGTATCAACACGGAAACGTGGAGGTGCCAGGCGATAAGACTCTTACCGTGCCGTCATACTATATCCAGTCTATAAATACAGCCGCAGTAAACCACTTCTTACTTGATCCGTCAAAAAGCGAGGAATCTACGTTTTCGCTTTAATAAAACCAAACTTTCCTAGTTGATTTTTATCTCGAGACACCATCAGTGGAGGCCCGTTACTGCAACGGAAAACAACGTGTCGGTGTTGCAGAAATAAAATTTCATTGCGTGGCTCGAAGCGGAAAAGGCGTTTTTTATTAAGGAAAGAGCTGCTTGATATTTTACAGGATGAACTTGAGAGGCGCAGCGTATTTTTCCCAGCCCACTGTTTATTCGATTTTTCGCGAAGATTTCATTATTTGTTGAACGGGATAGTAGGCTATTTAACAATTATATTGCGGTATTTAACTTATGCAATAGCACTGAGAACAAAAACCGCGCGACAAATTAGACCAGTACTGCCACATAGTGGGCTTATTCCAAGTAGGGTGATTTAGTACTGGCCACCGTAAGATTATTTGCTTGTCTTCCCATGCAAAGTAATGTTTGTCATTTGGAAAATGACGAATGTGTTTAGAAAAAGCGTTTGCATTTGCGGTTTTTAAGTTAAAAACATTATGTCTCTTTTTCTAAGTAATGTATTCTCCAGCCTTGTCTTTGTCGGATCGCACTTTGACTAATAGACGCTGTTTTCCTCGTTTTGACTGTTTTCTGAGCAGGTACTACTTTTCCCCATTTGTATGTTGGATCTGGAAGTTGCACAGTACACTCACACCTTTTGCTTTGGGCTTGAATCTTGCCTCTGCTCTGTGCGTGTGGAGTTTGCATGTTCCCCTTGTATGAAGTTAGTTACCTCTGAATTATCCATAGTCTGTGCCCTAACCTTGTGCCCCAACCTACCTGGGATGGATTCCAAGCTCCTCTGTGACCCTGACCTGTAGTGCATAGAAGATGGATGGATGTCAGATCTGCAGTGTTGTCATAAGTACAGCAATTGTGGATCTTTTCACTCAAACCCTCCATCCCACCAGTGAAAGAGACGGAGTGGTTATGATGCCCGCAATGGAGAATGTACAGTAAATTATAGTACTTCACACCTAGTTTTACAAAAGTGGGTCTATCCATTGATTTCTTATCTAGTTAGTCATTCTTTTCCTTCAAGGTCTCCAGTTTAGACCATCATGCTTTAAGTCTCCCCTTGAGTCTGCCTACAGTCTGATTACAGTCATTAAAGTCTTTGTCAATATGTTCACACCAAGTCTTTAGGATGTCGACAGGTTCTCCCAGATTAGACCCAGGCATTGTAATGCTTTCCTGTTTTCTTGTCTGTTTGATCTTATGTCTTTGTCCTGGTGAATAGCCTATCATTAAGCAATTATTGTCAATAGGGTGACCATTGCACGAAAAATTTTTGAACCCGACAGTGTCCAGCTGAAGAATGACCAGTTGTGAATTAGTTGTGTTGCTATTCTGTTTGGCTGTGGCACAGAGGCAGATGTAGGTAAAGGAAGGTTTTACTTCTACCATTACAGTAGATTGCAGTACCTGAACTGGGAGACCGGGGAAAAGGAGTACTGAAAATGACACAAACTGGAAAAGAGACATGGCAGTTACAGAGCGTAAGGCATTACAAGTCAAACCAAAACGTCATGTGCAGTCCAGTGAGCAGAGCTCCACGGGAAGAGACAGGGATAGCAAAATAGCCCCATCACTCCGATACAGTGTTGTAGATTTATAATGCATTTAGAGCGTTTAGTATTACTCATGTCCCTTTGTACAAATCGCACCTTGCCAGAGTGTGAAAGTCAGTGAAAGTTTCAATGTGAACAGTTTAATAAAAGATTGGTTTAGTATTAAAAATCGTGTTTTTTATCAGCTTTAGTATTCATATTTATTATTGATTCTGAGCAGGTGTTAATTTGTCAAATGGATGAAAGATTTCTCCACAATGCCTTGATTTCTGTCATTTGCTTTTGTATTTTGACTTACTTTGCTTGCCGTACTGCTGCCAAAGCTTCAATTCAAGATTAAAAAAATTAAAATTTGTCACATGTATAATCATGCAGATACAACTCACAGTGAAATGCAAGTCTGGTCATTCCTTAGACCGTGAGACAAATAACAGTTTAATAAAAACAAACAAAAAAATAAATGAAATGGTTAAAAGTGGGGTGTTATGTCTCTCTATATATCTATATATACAATGTTGTATGTGTGTGTGTGTATATATATATACACAGTACTGTGCAAAAGTCTTACGCAGTCGAAGGAAATGTTTAAAGCTATTTACCTGGCTAGTAAGTGTATATTTGCTGCAAACAAAAACACTATTTAACATTAGATCATATGAAAACTAGGAGTAACACAAAAAAAGCTAAAAGGAATATCTTCTGTCCCAAAAGTCACTGACGTCTTGCTGCATGATTTATTTAACTTCCTGAACACATTTCTTCATTTATTTTGTATGTCATTAAGTATAACATTATGACTAATGAAAATACTGCATCTGCAATACTGTAATCATAAATACATATGATTACTAATAAACTAAAGTACACCCTGGGCAAAAAATGAAAAAAATGGGTCCAACCGAAAATTGCTAAATGCTAAGCTTTTAATGGTCTGAACAGCAGATAGACAGATTAGATAATTTGGAAAATTTCGCACACCCTGACATGTTAGTTTGAATTGTATATCAAAATGTAAATCTTTTCTTGATTTTATCTTTGTGTATAAGAAGGTTATGTTTGTGAACTTCCCTGATTCTAACTTTTTCTCCCAACAGTCCCAACTGCAGCAACAAGCAGTGAAAAGCAAATGGTGGCACCGGTCTAGGGGTACATTGATTCGTTGTCAAGACTATTAAAAGCTTAATATTTTGCAGTTTGGAGTTCTGGAGGAATGTACAGTGCAGCATATTCAGGACCATCTGACAGGACCCCCCCCTCTGATTCTGATTTAACCGCTGGTTGTACAATACTTGAATGAACTATCCACTATGTAGTGATTAAAATTATATTTTTGTGTTTTTGATTAAGAAAGCTCAAGCCATTGTCCTACAGCATGGTGATATTTATGCAAACATAACATCTGTATGAAACTTCTGCATCTGCCCCAAAAAACACACTGTTCTTATTGTCATTACCAGCAACTCTTTTAGTGCTAGTATGAACCCAGCTTATCACTGGGATGTACAAAATAACACAAACGTTCCACCAACTCCGGTCGCTTTTCAGAGAGCTTTTTTCAGAGAGTTCTTCGACAGTCATCACCTTGGCAGACCCCCGTGTTTATTTCTCTGCAATACAGATACAAGTTCCATTTAATGAGTAAAAAAAATCCAGGCTGCAGTCATGGTTAAAAATGGACAAACTGCACCACCGAAAAATGATACAGGGGGATTCTATGGTATCCAGTGTGGTCAGCCAGTAAAGAAGGACAGGTCTATGTTTGTCTAACGGCAACCACAAACAATGTGAGAGATCCACTTTCATCAGACCTGTAGATTAATATACTCTACTGTAGTTTCCCAAACAAAGTTGTCTCAGTTACCCTTAACTACCTGTAGTTTTAATGTAAGCATGCTTGTATTCTCTTCATGACCAGAGTGGGAGCCCTGATACTCTAACAATGCCTTTTTATGATACAGTTTATGTCTGCTGAGTTTAAATTATCAACACTTAACAAGCTTGTAGAGATACTAGTTAAACATTTTATTGGGGCTCTACAGTCTGATCCCTTCCTCAATAATATGTCCAGCTTGTTAGGACTGTCTATCGAAAAAGCTGTCTGTAATTATCCTGCACACTTCTATAAAAGGATTGGGGTTATACTATTGTTCTGCTATAAAGAGTGCAATTATTTCGATTGTAATACAATGAGGCCAGCTTTTAATGTGAATGTGTGTGTGTATTTATGTTCACCTGGGTGGTGATGGAGAAAGTCTATATAGTAACTCTGTTGTCTGTTTGCATGTGCAAAAACAGTGAAATACTGTGTAGGTATGTGTTTCTATGTTTGGATTGTGGTCAATATCTAAAAACAACTCTGTCATGCATAGAAAATGAAGGAAGCTGTTTGTTTTCCTGTGGGAGGGGTAAGGGGGAGTGTTTACACATGATTGGCCACTGAATTGTTCCCAAAGGGAGTGACATCACACTTGTGTTGACCTACTTTTAAGCCAGTTGCTGTGATGTCAGCGCAGTGAAGACACATACAATAAAGCTAGCACCAAACATACTCACCTGAAAACACGTAACTGCGAATCATGTGTTTAAACAAAAAGTAAATAAGCAGAAGTACTAGGCAGACATAGATGCCCATTTGTATAGAAAAAAAAAGCAAAGCTTTGGTTTCTTAAATGTGGTGTTTTCATTTGTTTCCCTGATGATAGACACAGTGACGTACAAATGTTAGTCTGCATAGTTCCCCAAATGCAGCAATTCCAGATACAGGGTCAACACAGAGTGAGCAAGATGGCCAGTGAAACAGCCAAACAGCCAGCAATGAGTGACAAAGCAGAAAGAAGCCGGGGGAGGGGGCACATAAAAAAGAGGGAAAGTGAAACAGAGGAAGCAGAAGTGGAATACAAAGCAGCCCGCATGTGCTGCCCAGCCCTCCCCTTCCCTCTGCTCTCCACATGGAGGCTGCAGCTCACATGCAGAGAGGGACAGGAAGCAGTGGTTCTCCTGGCACCAGCTCACACAAAGACTCCCTCTCTCCACCTCCCCCTCCCGGGTGGGTTCAGTCCCCCCAATTGAGGCTCCAACAGCACAAAAGTCCCTCTCACCAGCAGCCCCCCCCCCTCCCCCCCCGGCTCACAGCTGCCCTCCTGCGGGACGTACTCATAAATCACCCGAAACTGCTCCCCGTTTTATGTAACAAGATTTCTTGTTGATATCTTAACTGTTACCTTGCCTTCTGTCACATACCTGTGAACATTTTGTTCACCATTTTTCCACCCTTCATTAACTATCTCTGCTTTACATTGATTTTTTTTTTTAAGGCAAACCTACAGACCATTTTCTCAACATATACTCCTTACAGCCAGATAAGTCCAAACGGGCTCTGAACTCATGAGATATCTGTATCCTTCTGCCCTTCCCTTTCCATTTCGCCCAATCAGCACTCAGGAACTGCTTATCACACGAATGAGAGGGGTCCTCCCATCGGAGTATCCCAATAACACAGGGGCCTCATCTGATAATATGCGCAGGAGGCACGCGAAGCAAGAAATATAAAATACTGGTGTGGAAAGCTTATTGAAATTTATTGTCACACTTTGAGCAAAACAAATTTAAATTTAAAAAAACAAAACAAAGTTGGTGCATTACAGAGAGTTTGAATAATTCAAAGTACTTTCGGGTTTTCCATATAATTACAGAAATCTTCACTAATCGAAGGGAAAAAAAAACTGCTGTTCAACAGAAATCTGATAACTACCGTTCTTCGAAAATGTAAAACAGTTTAACCATAGTACCAAATGCTATTTGCCTTAAATACAGTAAACAGACACAAAGCCGTTGGCTCTTACAGCCACCTACTGGCCAAAAGAAACAATTGCAACACATCACAGACATTCCATAAAATAACCAGACATCATGCAAGAAGTAGATTTTTTTTTTTATCAATAAATGTAACCGCCTCTCTCTCCTCCTTTTTATGTCCCGGTTGCAAAGTGAGGTCATCTACCTTCACTTAACGCTTTTCAAAGAGTAGGAGGGCTGGTAGCCACTACATTAAAAGCAGGAAGGAGAGAGACAACAAAACATAACATCCGCGGGAAAAACTGGCGGGCGGCGACTGCAGATGAAGGACGCCTGATGGATTTAGTGCAGCCAGTAGTTTGCATACAGATTAATTAAGAGTAAGGATCAGAAGTGTGTCTGTACAAGGCATATGGACTGACAGCAAAGTTTGTACAATTTAAAACGGAGCTTTCAGTATTCTCAGCAATCATTACACTGTATGGGTGTCAAACATCTACTGTGTTTCCTTCCGGTGTGCCGGGTATTGTGGGTTCAGGCGATTTGTTTTTCTTTGTACGGGACCACGTGCATGCAAGCCGGGCGTCTCTTGTTGCATCTACGAGTCGTCATCTCCATTGGCGCTGTCACCATCATCTTCTCCTTCCTCCTGCTCCCCGTCTTCCTCCTCATCATCATTGTCTTCCTCCCTCCCTCGACTCTTCACCTAAAGGAGCAAAACAACTTATGAGCCAGGAGAAAGTACGCTGCACACTGGCGTGCCAGTGTTTCTCCATCATTTATGCCTAGCTGACCTTTGCCTAAAGATTCTTGAATATTTCTTTATGTCCCCTACAGGATTAATCATTCACCCTCCCTCTGTCTTCCAAACCTCCCCCTCCAAGCATCGCTTACCTCCTCCTCCTCCAACAGGTCACCCTCCTCTTCAGAGTCATTAAGCTCCTGTGCCTCTCTCTCCCGCTCCCTCTTCTCGTCCTTCTTGCAGCTCGAGCTGCTGGAGTGCTGAAGCGAGGACACTTCCCCCGGCTCTGATTTCACACTTTTCCCTTCTGTCCAGAGTAACAGTTCCAGATACAGTCACCATTTAAGCAGGACCACAGTGAAGGGCATTACTAAGACAAGGGAGTTAGCCAGTGTCTTGCCTCGAATCTAACTCAAGTATAAACATTTCTGACTGACATTACAGGGTCTAAGTGGCATTTTGAAAGAAGCACTGTGTTACCAACATATGACATTTCACAACAATATACAGTTGTTTAATGTCTACCTTACCTGACTTCTTGTTGTGGTCCTTTTCCATGCGTTCCAGGCTGTCCAGCAGGTAGTCTACTTTGTGTTTGATCTGAGTTAGTTCTTTCTTTATAGTTTGTAGGTCATCTGCCTTTACTAGGAAAACAGGAAAAACCTTTAAAATGTAATATATGATAAAGCCCGATATTACAGCAGCACACATGCGCAAAAATTCTGGTCCAGGATTCAAAAGGCATGAAGCAGTAACTACCCACCAGCACGTGATGAGGAGGAATAGATTCTCTGGCTGCTTTTGGAGGAAGAGGAGAAGCTGCTCTTGGTGCGTCGGCCACCCCCACCACTGGCACTCACCCGTGGACGCTTAGATGGGATCACTGCTCGGGACAGGGGTGGAGGAGGAGGGGGCACCCGGGAGGGGTACGAGTACATCCTGACAGAAAGAAGTAACATTTATACACAGTCCTGCTAAGACACAGGGAGATCCACACACTGAATATGCGTACCTGTCATAGTAATCCCTCTGAAAGTCATAGTCAAGATCAAAAGTGGAGCTGGAAAGACAGAAGAAACATATTACACGGCATCAACAATTGTTTATTGGATTGTGCATAAATTTTATAGTGTTTTTTTGCAGTGCATTTTCTCTTTCATTAAAGTGGCAGGGGTCTGACCTATACATATCTCCCGCAGAGCGCTTGACGTTCTTTGATCTGTGAGGCTTGGGTTCACCCGCCAAGTTAATGTCTGTGTGAGAAATGGTGCAGGGCAGTTAAGCCCCACTTCTACTTTCCTGCAGGTATCAACTGCCCAGCCCTCAAAGACGGCTCCCGCTCATCGGTAGAGGGCACCTTACCCAACACCTGGCCGACGATCATGCGTCCATCCTCGCCGGCCACGGCAGCACGTGCGTTCCTCTCGTTGGCGTACTGCACGAAAGCGTAGCCCTTGTGAACGGAGCAGCCCACAATCTTGCCGTACTTGCTAAAGATGGCTTCCACGTCGGCCTTGGTCACCAGCAGTGTGTTCAGGTTCCCGATGAACACTCGGGAGTTCAGTGAGCGTGGGTCAGTTTTGTTGGTCACGTTGCTGGCCATCACGCTGCTACCACTGGAAAGCCAGCTGTCATGGTGGAAGCAGGGGAGAGTAGGACACAGCAAATTGAGCAGTTCCATCCTTTTTATGGAACACGAAAAAATTTATCAATGAACCAAGAGGCCAAAAGGCTGTACTCTTTTCTTCTGTACCCTTTTAATGGGCAACGGCAAGAACACCAAGACCAAGTAGGAATAGAGGTTTACATACAAAACAAAAAAAAAGTCTTTGTTAGTATACAACACCTGGCATTTTGCTGATAGAAGTCATCCATCTGTAAATGAATCACATTTGTAAAAACTTATGACAAATTATATGATTTATATAACAGAGTTAAGATGCACAGAACCCACAGCCTAAATACAATATGATCCAGGAAGCTGTGCTTCACCTCAGTGTGAGCGGTTCCTAAGGCAGAGTTGCTTCCCACGGTGCACCACAGGCAGACTGTCAAAGCAGGGAAGTTAATGGAGTGTGGTCTGAATTTCTAGTGTTTGACAATGAGATGCTACAAGAAAATTTTTTATTATTGCTGCAAAGCTCAGTACATATAAATCCAACTAGTAGTAAAAAGCCAAAACCAGCATTAAGGTAACCCCTCCTTGTCTATAGATCTGAGATATAGATTTTTCTTTGTATCTGGTTAAGACTTCATTGAGAGCATCGGTTTTTGACAGCTATTACTGCCGACTTGTTAATTGGCCTTTCTGGTTAAAGATCATAAATGCAGGTATTTATTGCAGTGACAGTAGCACAAAAAACTATTTAGGGGTTACATGTTCTTTGCCACTCTAGTGCACATGTGGAAGGGTAGTCGTCTGTCAGTATTTACTTTCTCTCACTGTGAGCTGGTGCCCAGTGTATGTCAGCAGGTATCTTGGCAATCTTGCCATCTCAGTCAAATTAGCCTCAAAATAACCTTCAATTTACAGGATGTAGCAAGCCTGCCCATTGATGGACTAGCAAATGCAACAGAAAACACACCTCAGTAGACACAACCCCACCTCCAAACATCCCTACATCTGTTGTCACCATGTTTAATGAAATAACCAGTAGAACATTAAACCATGCCTCGTTTTACTGTAAACACCACAAACAGGGAGACCAAGAAAATCAGAAAATATTTTGATACCTCCTGGATTCGGTTTCACAACATACCTAAAACCTTAAGTAGAAACTAAAGTAATGCGCGGCCATTATACATCCTTTGGCTACAGTTTGAGCCTAGTAACCAACCTTAATTTATGTAAATATTTCATTAACATGTTTTTACTCTTCCTAGTCAAGGTTTGAATATCAGTACTGGGCATGCATTAGCATAGCCGGTAAAAGTTGAAATGACTATTCAAATGACTAGTTCCGATATGACTTCCGTAGCTGTTTACCACCACTGCTGGTTCAAAATGATTTCACAATATAATGACACGGTCATAATATGAAATTAAGAAAAATGGCCACAAGGACATTATGCCTTTGAATTCCACAGTGTAAATCTTGTGACACTAAAAAAAACAGCTAAGTATTCATACCAGAGTAAATGTCATGATGCATGAACTCTAAAAGTGCCCATCTGATGAATGATATTACAGAATAAAAGTGTGGTGAATTATTTCTCAGCTAGTAAGAAGACATGTTTGACGATAAAATAATGGATACTGAATTTCAGGGCCAGGCTTTAATTGTTATACTGGTGTTTGATTCTACAATAGGCTTTAAACAGGTTCAAATCCACACCCCATTGAAATATTTATTTTGTCCCTCTTCCACTTGTCTGATGGAGTCCTAAGAAAGGAAATAAAACAAGCCTTTCAATGTGAATGACAATTCTTTTTGTACATTCGGCCTCAAAATAAAAATTACAAACCAAAAAGATGCGTTTATTTTATATATTATATACACACACTCACAAACCCCAATTCTGTGTTGCACACACGCAACCAACATCATAGTTTGTTAGTATACATTTATGAGGTCAGAAATAATACGCACCAAAAAAAAAAAGAAAATAAAGAAAACTTTACTTATCTAAGAGGTAGGTAGTTTTCTTTACAAACTACCAAAACCATTTTAATGGAATGGTGAATTTAACTCTTTGCTTAATACACTATGATAGAGTTCACAAAACAAATGACTCGTGAACAAACATACTCTTTAGACAAGCATAAACCATGAAAACAGCAGCAATCATGGTGTAACTGATTTTCAAACACTCCTTTGTGATTCAGGACTAGAACTTCAGAACTCCCCAGGAGTGCGATAATATTATAGGAAATGTTTTAAACAGATTCAATCTATATATGTGGTGTAATGCAAAATTCAGCTTATGCCTTATAATCCATACACATTAACAGGTGCCACACAGGGGTCATTGAGCTTTGTCATTTTACAATTTGGCTTGTCACCTAGGATTTCAGAGATCAAGTTCTTAGATATAAACTTACGTACTTCAGAAAGTGTTTTTATATGTGTGGTCAACACAGCAAACATCCATCAGTATTTTTTTTTAACAGCAAAAGGTTGTTTAGCAAGCACATTATCCTCCATTGGGCGAGGGGAGACATTTCTTTATAGAATTTGAAGAAATTTCTTTTTTCTAAAAATAAGAAAAAAAAGGAAGGAAAAAAAACAAAAAGGAAAAAAAAAAAAACACCGAAAGACCATTCTGTATTCATGAAGGCCCTACAGCTCATCCAAAGTACAAAGTAAAATTATAGTTGACTGCAACAAAGTAAAACTAGAATCAAAGAAATTAAAAAGGAAGGGAAAACGTTTATGCTGGAAAAAACATTCTGCAGATTAAAAATACAGGTATGTACTAGCAGGTGGTATGAAAGTGGAGGGGAAAAATTTTTGAGAAATAACTTACGGGTCGCCGTTGTTCAAAAAAGCTGCAGCAAAAACTGAAAAATAAAAATAAAGGGGGAAAGTTTAATTAGAAATAATGACAAAGTGACAACGAATTCTCACTGAGGGGGGAGAAGGGTTTCAAAACTCTAGTATGAAATTCAAAACTCAAAGTATGAAACTGGTTTGCCTTTTAATTTGAAATGGTACTCTATCTGGCCATCCTTGCCAAATGCGAGTGCCAGAAGGCAAAGCAGATGTGCAGTTGAATAACAGAACAGCATCATGGTAGTTTCACCAAGTATACCAAACATTAGGGACACTTTCCTAATATTGTTTTGCATCCCTTTTTCTTTGGATCAGCCCCAATTCATTGAGGCATGGACTCAAAGCATAAGAAGCATTCTAAAAGGATGCTGAAACACACCAACTCTATCCTTTGCATTGAGTTAGTCGCTAGTGGATTTATACTCTAAATAGCTTGCTCCATCTTCTTCTACAGACTTGAGACCTTAACTGAGACTCTATTAACTTTAATAATTTGATTTCAGTTTCATAAAACCATACCATACTAAATTAATCTTAACCCTGGGACAAAGGTACTGTCCTACAAAGAAAAATTAATAAAGAAAAACATGAAAATGCTCCCCACACTAACAAAATGCCACCACCAGTCTGCTATGTTGATATATGGCATTAGGATTATAAGACAGGTTTTCTTTAGTCTTTCCACGACAATGTACTGCCAGTTGGTTTACTGTAGGCAGTCTTCATTCACACAATTTGTCTTCGCCTCCTTTCAAAATTTACCTGGATCAATGTCTTTTGGGTATCAAATGATTTCCAATACACCATACACTGCTGAGGCAGAAAACCCCAACTGTAGTTCAGTTCTTTAAAAACTAAAAGCAGCACACCTACTATCCTACTAACACCTACTATCATACCCCAATCAAATAACTTCAAAATTTCTTGCACATTTATATTCATAATCCATATGGTCTCAATTGCCTTAAACTTTAAATTCTTCTTTAAATCAGACCCATCCAATTTTTCTACACTAACTGGTGTTATTTAAAATCGAACAAGAATTTTAGCCTGGATTCCTCAATTTTAAGGAAAGACCAGGTGTCCCTAATGTTTCATACATTCAACGTACTTGAAAATAACGCGCTCTGGTACGATTCGGAACACACCAGCAGCTAACTAATAAAAAAGTCATTCAGGAGAAGGAAACAACAGTGACAACTACAACCGTACAAGCGAAAAAAAATTAACGCATTTCCACACCACAAATTAACTTCATTACAATTTTTAATCGAATGTTTTCAGGAATTAGTCCTGTGATGCTACACAAAAAGTCCCATTTCAAGTCTCATAATCCACAACCCGGTCATGCGCAGAAAAATATTACATACAGAAGTCTGTTCAGAATCCCTTTAAAATCAGATTTGATAAAAATAAAAAATAAAGTCTTACGTCTTATATTAAATATAGAATAAAACCAAAAAGGTAAAACAAAAATACAGAATGAAAAAAAAAACTAAAATTATCCAATTACAAGCCACAAGCAGCCTCGCTGAAAACCTGTAAACCAACTAGCTAAATGATCGGGGAAAAACAAAGCCGGAAAATAAAAAGTAGGAAATCCAAATACGTAGAAAAAATGCAGTTTTTCCTTTTTTAGTAAAAAGAAAAAAAAACAAAACCGTCTTCGGGATTTTCTTTTAAAAATACTCTCTTAAGCACACTGCACTAAAGGACCTCTTGCAAAAATGTTCACTTATTTAAAAAAAAAAAAGTTTACGACAGAAAAATTAAAAACAATAAAGGACAGTTATGGAAAACGACCTAGCGACATTTAGATGAACCTCACGCGACGATGTAACCACACAGCTAGCCCGCTAGCCCGTTAGCTCGCCAGCTAGCACCGTTTCACGAAATGTACACCACATTCGCAATCACAGATACAGAAAGCCTGTCACAAAAAAATACATTAAAAACAAAAACAAAAATCCCAAAGATAGCTCAAAGTAGGAAAAAATGAAAAAAAACCTCTTGAATCAAAATACTCACCAGGAGCTTACGTTTAAAAATTAGCTACTAAAACTCGACGGGCTTTGCGCTTTCGGGTCTCTCTCCGACCCATACGACACCGAGGTGACTGCGACTGTAAAATGGCGCCGGCTCGATAGCCGTAAAATTATTACCACGCCTTTCTGGAGACCCGCCTCTAAATCCCTGTCTTGTATTGGACACTTTCGCCACGCGGTTCCGTGGTCTTTATCTTTATATGGCCAACAGAAGTGTCGCTCAAACCTGTCACAAAAAGCACAATTACCTCAACACTAGCTACCTTGGTTCCTTGGTGAAAGAGCGCAGTGAATGTTGTGTCCGGTATAATGGGCTAATACTGGAGACTACTTTGGTTTTAGAATTTACTTGTTTATTTCCTTAAATATCAAAGACACATTAAGGATTTGTAGTGTTTTGGAGATTTTAATTGAGTTTGGCCCCAAGAAAGCGTAGGTGATACCATAAAACAAGTTAAATAGTAATTTAAACAACAACAATTATGTAATAATAAACAGCACGAGAAGAGCAAAGGTGATTTAATTTTGATTTCTTTTATTCTATTCCACCTTGATACTTTTTATGTGTTTATGGTTTATTTGTACAGAAGATAACTTACAATAAAATAGGATGTTGAAAGGGAAGGTGATTAATTGTCATTGTTGACACCACAACACACAGTGTGCAACAACAAAATGTGTCCGCTGCATTTAACCCATGCGACACCATGACACAGCAGTGGGCTGCTATTTCAGTGCCCAGGGAGCAGTGCTTGGGGACGGTACCTTGCTCAGGGTACCTCAGTGGTACTTGCTGGTCAAGGACTCAAATCAACGATCTTTTGATTACACGGTTCTATCCCTAACCATTACACCAATTGTCTGCCCCAAAACTGTCAACTGCCATTTCAGTCCCCTGCTTTTCCGAAGCACCATGGAACATGACAGGTCTGCAACTACAAGCCTGCTTGTAATTGATAACACCCGTGATTTCGATTTAGAGCCTTAAAACAGCTAGTAGCAAAAGGATGCTACTACCTACTAGGGGTGGGCAGATCGATCCAAATATTGATAGTATCGATACCAACGTTGGTATTGGTATCGGATCGATACTAGCACGATGGGATCGATACTGTTCCAGTTTCTGTCCTCTACATTCCCAAAAGTCTGCGCAAACAAACGCTCCTCCGTCAGCATCTTGCAGCTCACTTTGCTCCTCCTTCTCCCCCTTGCTCTGCTGTGGTTTGCTGTCGTGGTGTCACGTGACTCAGCGGCGTGAGCGTGAGTGGACAGTGGCTGAGTGAGAGTAGCATGGCAGCAAGAGGAGCTGAGAATTAGAGGCAAGAGTAGTTTGTGCTTTTATTTAGTTATTTACATTTTATTTAATTTTCACAAATAACTGTGTGCATTTTATTTATAAAAGCAACTAAGTGTAATACAAGGGAGATTTTTTTTCTTATTGTTGTTTCTAAATTTGTAACTTGAAAAGAGCAATTTAAGTTTTAAAACATGTTTTACAATAATTTATACAGACGTTTTTCATTTTACTAAAAACTGCTAAAATATAAGTTTTAACATGCACATAATGAACTAATTAAATGTGAAGTGAAGACATCACAAAATTATTTGGTGGTTATGAAAATTAAATCAGATTCAGCAAAATGCATTGCTGTCCCCTATGTAGTACATAAGCTGCTTCTGTAAGTAAAAAGTATTGGTATCAGTATTGATATTGGTGATGGCCCTGTGTTTACTTGGTATCAGATCGATACTAAATTTAGCTGTATCGCACACCATTACTACCCACCCCCTGAAAAAATGTTTCAAACAAAAAAATGGACATTTGTACTGTAAGCAAAACATGTTTCATGTGTAACTGAAACTTAAAAAATGTGTTTCTTTTTTAGTGTGGATCCTTGAACTATATATTATGTTATTTGAAGCACCTATAGAAACAGCTTTCACGGAAGCAAATGTATGCATGTGTTTATGTGCAGGGGTACAGTGTTGAATGGGTAACTGACTATTCTACAGAACCTACTGAACAAACAATAACTAACCCAAATTTTAAATGTAGACTTCTCAAAGTTTTAATTTGTGCTTCGGTCGTGCCGGCTTGGTGGTTTGTTATATAAGGGAGAGATATTAGGGTAAGGCAGGACATAAATATAGCACACGGTGTTGCATTTGTACATTCTGCTCAAGTTTTATGTACTGTCCAGTCGTTCTTGTTCAAGTCTGAGACATCACTCTACTGTAGTGATCTTGGGCAAGTCACCAAACTGGGAATTACCTAGCAAAATATCCACCTTTATTAAATACTGAGGAACTTTGGATAAAAAGCATCTGCCAAGTAACTAAATGTGATGTAAATATATTACTAGAACTGTGTTAAGTACTTATGCTACTGTGAGATACACTGAGCAAAGTTAAGGGGAGCGTGCCTACCCAAGTCTTCAGGAAGCATAGTCTAGGTGTTGTTTGCTTGACCCATGTGGAGGTAGAGTTCTCTGGCCATGGCCCACTAGCCAGCTATATTTAACACTATTAAAGATCACTTGGCTTCTTGTCAGCTGATGTGTCATGTGATCCACAAGCAGGTAGGTTTGTTGATCGAAGAGAAGAGATCATTCATAGTCACTTCAACTTGCTAGAAGCTTGGCCTAGAAAACATACACACACATTGTCTGCAACAAGGGTGATCAATCTTATTTAGAAATGGCATAGTGTGTATGCAGGTTTTTAGGATAAACTTTAGGTCAGCTGGTCAAATCCAGCTGAGAGGACTCTAATAAGTAATCAGCCAGCCAGTCCTCTAATTAGGGAGCTGCAGTGAAAACCTGTATACATCGCCCTTTCTGGATAAGACTGGCCACCTCTGGGGTGTGTTCCACAAAGCAGGATTTCTTAACTTGTCAGATCTAAGGTTGTCTGTACTAAATATAAGTGAATGAAGATAAAGTCCATTTGCCCTGGATTACTTTAAATCCGATAAGTTATCCAGCTAAGTAAGAAATCATGCTTCGTGGAACACCTCCTAGATGTACAATGCATTCATGCAATGGAACCTGTTATTGTTGCCTATTCAATTAGCCATATATTTTAGGGAAGCATTTAATACCTTATTGAAATAGTAAGGCAAAACCTCTTATAGAAATAAAGCATAGTACAGGGTAGAGTCAATGTCCTTAATCATGATACTACCTGCTTCACTGAAAGAAACTTTCTTGAAGAGCAGTACTGCAGCTGTATTTTTCTTTCTGCGGGAGCGGGGAAGACTAGGGTCTCGGTGTAGGGAAGACTCTGGTGTTCTCAGGACCTCCTGAAGTCTGCAGTGCTCTAGACACTCCTGGGAGGGGGGAGTGGAAATGCAAGTCTGGTGGGGTCAAGGCACGAGCAGGAAATGGGCCTCCTGGGAAAATTTCCCCCCATAGCCTCCACCCTCTTCTACTTGCATGGTAGCACACCCACTGAGTTTCTAATTCCCACCTCCTATAGCTAATTTTATTCCATCTCTTTGTCAACGTTACTCTCTTCCTCAGTTTCCCTTTCTTGCATCCATCCATTCCCATATTTCTCCTCCTTCTGCCTGCCTCACTCCTTTACCCCCATGGCTACCTGCGGCACAGCACGCTGCGGAGTGGATGCAGTCCTTTCTCCTCCCCTCTCATTTTTTCTGTCCTTCTCTCTGAGAATGGCCTGGCGGCACATCCTGTACTCTAGGGCAAAGTCGCTGACAGTTTTGCAGAAGACCTCAGGGCTGGTCTCCTTCACAGTGCAGCGTGGATATCCCAGAAACAGCAAGAAGGAGTGGAACCTGCAAGAAAATGCCAGAAGAAGAACTTCACCTTATTGTTGTCTTTTTTTTATCAAAATCATAACGATTACAATCTTTATCATCATAGAGAGCAGTTCACAATGAGGCAATCGATGAGTCCAAATTCCCACCCTATGCACTAGCTATGCCCTTAACGAGGAAAAAGTAGACGCTACATCAACAGTCATTTAGTATAATTCCTCTTGTAAGTGCTCTTTAGACTACAAGATATGGTTATCTTATGTCATGACAGCTCTTCACATCAACAATTTATAATTTAAAAACACTGCATAATTCAACATGTTTCTCATAATCCTGTGAGTTCAAATATTAAGACTTATACTCACACTTAAAACGCCATTACCATCACTTGACATTTTTGGAAATTGACTCCTGACTTCCTCAGAAGTCACGTCTAGAATTGTGGGATTGAATAGTGTCCACTGCCCAGTGTTTGCACATTTTGGATTTTGACTGGATGTAGTTCTCCGTCCGGAAATATTTTGTGTCTTTAACCTATGCACACTATTGACACACTATTATGTCTCGTGTACTTTTGTGGTGTCCTATTTAGTATGGAAGAGTGCAGTTTCGGATGCAGGCAATATGTAATCAGTAAATTCAGGCCAACTGAATTTTAGAAGCAATAGTGATAGTACTGAAGTCGCAGTGTACCAATAGTATTTCAGTATGGAAGAAATAGACTTTACTACCTGTTGATGACTCTTCGATGAACAGCTTTTAACACCTTCAGTCTCTCCTCACTTTCCTTCAGAATACTAGGCAAGCGCTTTCTGAGGGCACCCCCTGCATTTTCTCCCCAAAGTTCCTTCTCCCTATCCCGTTGTAGCACATGCAGCTGCTCCCATGATGCCTTGCAGCAAGACTGCAGCTGTGTAAGGCTAGATTGCACCTGATTGTAGTCACACTAATAAGAAAGAGAAAGTGTGTGTATGTGAGAGATATACAGAGAGATGGAAGGATAGAAAAAGACTCATAGTCACATTCTTCTCAACACATGGAAACAGAGGCCCTAGACCAGTGGGAAAGACATCTTAGAATAATGTAATGCAGACTAGAACTGGGTCCCCAAACTCGATAAGCCTGCCTTAGATCTAAGGTTTTTTACTTCGTAATCTGGATATATCAGTAATTTTTCCTAACTCAAGACTTTATGGGACAGGAATACAAATGCAGGTGGAAGAAAGGAGATTAGTTTAGACCAAGATAAAGGTGCCATATATGAGAGAGAGAGAGAGAGAGAGAGAGCAAGTACATATACCTACCTTACTGACACGCGTCACAGCCGTGATGTCAGAATACAAGTCAGAGGATTGTGGGTAAAGCTGCAGCAGCAACACGCAAACGTGGTGCAACAGTGGTTGCCGGCTGTGCGTGTCTCTCACCTGAGACAGCTTACCCAGGTAACTCAGCTCAAAGCCAGAAGCCTAGTGGAAAGCACAAAACAAGCAAAAGAACAATTTTGTTAATGCTGCCTTAGGATGCCTGAGCTTAATAGGTGGAGGTCTCCAGGAAATAACAGAAGATTTACAATAATTACTTTAAATCCAGCAAAAGGAAGACATTAAAGTCTATTATTTTCTTTTTAAGAGTGACAACTATTTACACCATATTCATGTGAAGAACAGTTTACTACACAGTACAGCACAGGACATGGCTGGTCCATTATGTGAGAAATTACAAGTATGTGCCCATGTGTCCATCTCAGATGCATAAGCATCTTTGGCAGACCGGCAGGACGTAGATACAGAGATCTGTAGGCTGACTGCAGTACTCTGGTGACACAAGCTGAGACATCACTAAGAATCACACCAACACACAGACCAGCAAGCTACTGAGGCAAATTCGGCAGAGTCACCTTGCGCCCATTGAGGAAGTTGCCAATTGCTAGCACTGTTGCCAGTATACAGCGGAATGTGTGGCTGGCTGTTAGCTGCTCCATAGCTAATTTCAGATAGAAGAGAGGCTCCGCAACTTCCTGGCCAGACAAAAAAACATATATATATATAGGGGGAAAATAACCAGTACTGTACAGTGAAATAGTGCCAAACAGTTTGCCAAAACATCACTGAGTAATATGAACACAGCTAAGATAGGCTCTCACTCTCTCCAAACTGTCATAATCCAAAGCGAAAGCCCAAAGTTGAATTCTTTCACTCAGATGGGGAATTCTACCCAATGTGATGAGACAGTCCTCTGCTGGGCCCAAAACAGAGTTTGGAGATTGGGACTGGGCATCTCTAATCAAGCACAACTCTTCTTCTGATGGGACCAGAGCCTGCAGTTTCTAACAAAATTGAAGAAGAAAACACCCATTACAATAAGGACTAAACTATCCAAGTAATTTAGATATAATCCAAATGATGTTCATTAGGCAGTCAGTTTTACTTATTAATATTATTTTAAGTATCTTGATCAGTCAGATTGTATAGGACATTATCAGGCTACGTACGGTCTTACATAGTGAAATAATCCTTATATTTCACAAAATAGCACAGAAAGTAATTAATAACAATATGAGCTACTATGACTCACGAGTACAAAAGACCTTGTCTTCTTACACTGAAACATACCTGCAAGTCCTCTCTGTCCATCACACAGCAATCCATACTCATTATGGCAGGGGGCAGCAAGCGAGGGGGTGGCAGACTGCTGAGGGCAATGGTGATGATGTTACTACGCTTCATTTCCAGTACTGAGATGCACTTCTGCTAGGAGAAGCAGACATGAACACAGGAAGCCGTGTAAATGCACTATACTGTATACATACTACATCGAGAATGTTGAGTAGGCCGGCAGATACTTATTGGCTTACTAACCTGCTGTTTTTTTACCTTACATCCAATGGTGCTATTTTTTTTACTTTCAAACAGGTACTCCAGTTTGTTGGTATCCAGGTGCACTGGTTCCAACCCTGCCCAGATGGTTTGAGTGCCAAAGCGACTGACCTTGGGAAGCACAGGCAGAGATTGCAGAGCCCTCCAGTGGAGTCTTAGTGTCTGTCCTTTACCGGGGCTCGGAGATGCGAACGGTGTTGGAGGGGGTAAAGGAGGAGCAAGTGGTGGCGGGGTAGGAATAGATTTCCTAAGATACTCATTGATTTGACAGGTTTGTGTCCCGGCCAGTCTCCCATCGCCCTCAGGACCATCTAGTCCTAGGTCCACTTCATCCCATAGATCAGAAAAGTCAAACGTGTTGAGACGCAGATGGGAGACAGAGTTCTTAAATGTGTCCCAGGATCGGTCACAGCCGGGGAGGATGGGACAATTCCGGTTGGAGGTTGCCTTTATCATTTATTTTCCTGATCCTTAACTTAACTAAACTTAACTAAGTTTTATTCTTTTGTCCACAGTCTTTGCCTGATTTTCTGGTTGTTGAGAATTACAATGGAACGGGAATGTTCCATTTTAGGTGCATTCTTTTCATTCCATAACACAAAGAAGAACATAAGAACAATTTTGCTCAAGTTAAGTTGATCTGCCTTACCTGTCACTTTACTTGCAGTCCATTGTATTTCACTGATGCTCAACTAAAAGAAGGAAATCGGTGGACGTCAACTCCAACCTGTACCGCATTGGGTCCCACGGAGTCAGGTTCCAGCTGGCTTGGACTGTAGTAAGCCTCTGCCCACATCTCACAGCCCCTCACATGCACCAGGTGTGTCCTCAGCACATTAAATAGTTCTAGTAGCGACAGGTTTCGCAGGATCCTGGTCTCTGTCTTGCTATGGTCATAGAGGCCCTCCAAGTAAGCTGGGTCTTATCGAGTCCAAATGCATTTGCCTGTACTGCTAACTACAGTACTACAAGCTGAAAGGCTGTCTGAGGCTAGGTGAATCTATCACTGCTATTTAAGCTGCACCCATTTCCTTAATTTCCTTATCACTTCCTCATCTCCTGTTTATACTATAGCCTGGGTACACACAACCGCCTATCTCCTTTGCTCCATCTCTCCCACCCCTACCACCCCCCATCATCTAATCACAAGGCCTCATTTCTCTAATGTTCTGTGTTCTGTGTGTACGATTTCTCTTGCATATCCCCTTTTAAATTTCCCCACCTTTTAAAATCTTGTTTTCCCAAAATTGGAAAAAATTACTGTGAAATGCAAAGGGGTTTTAAAGGCTAAAACAAACAAACAAAAAGGGGTAATACTTTGTATTGTATATTGCAAGCATCCCATTAATCGTAAAGAAATATGGACTGGGTGATGCAGGGCACACATTTTGAATGAGGAAATTTGCAGTCCATTAGTTGAGGTAAAGTCATTAATAGCCACTGCTAATAATCTAATGGCTGTTTGATATTTTTCTCCAGCAGTATCGACTTGCAATCCCTCCAACACAGCTGCAGGCAATAACTATGTGCAAATAGCTGACTGGTCAAGAGAAAAGAAAAATATATTTATAAATAATAGTGTGTGTGTTACATACTATATATACTAAATATATATATATATATATATATATATATATATACATATATATTCATTTAGGACAGACTGTAGTGTACAATACAGTACATAGCAGTGCTGTTTCACTTTTTTTCTGGAGAATAGTCCCCGAAGGTTTGATAAAATGCTCAGACAGTCGCACAGACAATGTTTCTCTCTCACTGTAAACTCCTTATATCGTAGAAATCAAACAGTTTAATCTAGACAAAATTACATATAATCATTCTTAATTAGCTGGAGACTTCTAACGTCTCCCCACCTATCTTAATGACTCCCTGAGAGAGCAACTGGAAAAGTCATAGCAGGGATAATTATAACGGTCATAAAGAGACTTAAGTGGTTCATGAACGGTTCTTTCATTTAAAAAAAAATCAATTTAGCGAAAGAAATTATCCTGGCCACTGCACCGATTCATTCATTTCGTTCACTATTCAACTTGTTCAGTAAACTAGATCATGAAGTTCATAAGTGTGTGTGTGTTTGTTATTGACCACCCAGAGTGTGAGTGCCATGCTGATTGCAATTTTCCTTACATGTGCCACTGCTAGTTATCTATGGCAATGCGTGGTTGATACACATGGAACTGTCTTTCATTTTACGAAGAGCTGCTCTATTAACACACATCATGTTACAATATTTCTATATACAAATTACACATTCATAATATATAATTCATCTGAATTTTATTGATGCGAGGGAAATTTCACAGACAAAACACAGTCCAAAAACAGTACATTACAAAGAATATTATGAAAATGACACATACGGAAGTATATATGCCCAATATATATAATATATAATAACGATATATACCTGTATTTATATATATATATATATATATATATATATATATATATATCACTGCAGTCCCTATATATATATGAGAGGGTAGCCTCCCTTCGCCTTCGGATGGGGGGACAGGTCCTGACTGTTGTTTGCGCTTATCCGCCAAATGGCAGTTCAGAATACCCACCCTTTTTGGAGTCCTTGGAAGAGGTATTGGAGCGCTTGTGTGTTGAGTGTTGGGCTCTTGTTCTGCTGGGGGACTTCAATGCTCATGTGAGCAATGACAGTAAGACCTGGAGTGGCATGATTGGGAGGAATGGCCCCCCTGGTCTGAATCCGAGCGGTGTTTTATTGTTGGATTTCTGTGCTCGTCTCGGATTGTCCATAATGAACACCATGTTCAAACTTAAGGGTGTCCAAATGTGCACTTGGCACCAGGACACCCTAGGTCGCAGTACAGTGATCGACTCTGTGGTCATGTCGTCAGACTTGTGGCCGCATGTGTTGGACACTTGGGTGAGGAAAGGGGCGGAGCTGTCAACTGATCACCACCTGGTGGTGGGTTGGCTTCACTGGTGGGGGAGGAAGCCGGTCAGGCCTGGCAGACCCAAGTGTATAGTGAGGGTCAGATGGGAATGTCTGGCAGAATCCTCTGTCAGAAGGAGCTTGAACTCCTACCTCCGGCAGAACTTCTCCCACGTCCCGGGGGAGGCAGGGGACATTGAGTCTAAATGGGCTGTGCCCGTAAAATGGTCGGTGCCTGTCACAGCGGTAATCTCCAAACCCGCTGGTGGACACCAGCGGTGAGGGATGCCGTCAAGCTGAAGGAGTCCTATCGGGTCTTTTTGGCTTGTGGGACACCGGAGGCAGCTGATGAGTACCAGCAGGCCGAGCGGAATGCGGCTTCGGCCGTCGCTGAGGCAAGAACTCGGGTGTGGGAGTTCAGTGAGGCTGTGGAGAGCGACTTCCGGACGGCTTCAAAGAAATTCTCGTCCACCATCCAACGTCTCAGGGCGGGAAAGCGGTGCAGCATCAACACTGTTTATGGTGGGGATGGGGCACTGCTGACCTCAACTAGGGACGTTGTGGGTTGGTGGAAGGAATACTTCGAAGACCTACTCAATCCCACCGACACGCCTTCCAATGAGGAAGCAGAGTCTGGGGACTTGGGGGTGGACTCCCCCATCTCTGGGGCAGAGGTCACTGAGGTGGTTGAAAAGCTCCTTGGTGGTCGGGCCCCGGGGGTGGATGAGATCCGCCTAGGGTTTCTCAAGGCTCTGGATGTTGTAGGACTGTCCAGGTTGACACGCATCTACAGCATCACGTGGACATTGGGGGCAGTGCCTCTGGATTGGCAGACTGGGGTGGTGGTCCCCCTTTTTAAGAAATTGGACCGGAGGGTGTGTTCCAACTATAGGGGGATCACACTCTTCAGCCTCCCTGGTAAGGTCTATTCGGGGGTCCTGGAGAGGAGGGTCCATCGGATTGTCAAACCTTGGATTCAGGAGGAGCAGTGTAGTTTTCGCCCTGGCCGTGGAACAGTGGACCAGCTCTATACTCTCAGCAGGGTCCTGGAGGGTGCGTGGGAGTTTGCCCAACCAGTTTACATGTGCGTTGTGGACTTGGAGAAGGCATTCGACCGGGTCCCTTGGGGAGTCCTGTGGGGAGTGCTCCGGGATTATGGGGTGCCGAGCCTCCTTATAAGGGCTGTTTGGTCCCTGCACGACCGGTGCCAGAGCCTAATCCGCATTGTTAGTGGTAAGTCTGACTCATTTCCGGTGAGGGTTGGACTCCACCAGGGCTGCCCTGTCACCGATTCTGTTCATAACTTTTATGGACAGAATTTCTAGGTGCAGCCAGGGCGTTGAGGGTGTCCGGTTTGGTGACCTCAGGATTAGGTCTCTGCTTTTTGCAGATGATATGGTTCTGTTGGCTTCATTGGACCGTGACCTTCAGCTCTCATTGGAGCAGTTTGCAGCAGAGTGTGAAGTGGCTGGGATGAGAATCAGCACCTCCAAATCCGAGACCATGGTTCTCAACCGGAAAAGGGTGGAGTGCTCTCTCTGGGTCGGGGAGGGGGTCCTTCCCCAAATGGAGGAGTTTAAGTATCTTGGGGTCTTGTTCACGAGTGAGGGAAGGATGGAGCAGGAGATCAACAGGCGCATCGGTGCAGCATCAGCAGTGATCGGTCTGTCATGGTGAAGAAGGAGCTGAACCAAAAGGCAAAGCTCTCGATCTACCAGTCGATCTACATTCCTACCCTCACCTATAGCTATGAGCTGTGGGTAGTGACCGAAAGAACGAGATCGCGAAAACAAGCGGCCGAAATGAGTTTCCTCCGCAGGGTGGCTGGGCCTGGGAACGCCTCGGGATTCCCCCAGAAGAGCTGGACGAAGTGGCCGAGGAGAGGGAAGTCTGGGTTTCCCTCCTTAGGCTGCTGCCCCCGCTACCCGACCCGGAAAAGCAGTAGGAAATGGATGGATGGATATATACATATATGCCCAAATAATGGCATTTTATGTGTAATTTACATAGTAAAACGCTCCCCTACCGAGTTGTGGCTGGGGGATACAACTGACACCATGCAGGGACAGATTAATATCTGGGAGCTCCTGGGTGACATCGACTAGAAATCATGTTTTCCGAGGCGGGGCTCTGATATTTGGCGGGATTGCTTATGAATTCATATGCTCCTGGCTGGCACGTCAGATGGACGTATTTATTTAAACATAAAAGGGAGCTCTCCGGAGAAATACCAGAATGGGACCACATGCAGTGACAATTCGTTTAGGAAGCTGGCAATTTAACACAACCTGAAGGAATTATCTAAAACGACAGCCATAGTGGCCCAGTACAAACAACTAGACAGCTGAACTGAACTAAAATACAAATCACATACGAATGCATCGCGAGGAGAGAAATACAAGCGTTTACTAAATCAATGAAAACTGCACAAAGCGGGCACCACTGTGCGAAACATCCAAGCTGCGTTTCCTATCCAAGCTTTCATTCAAAGCAGGTTTGTTTGAGGAAAGTCACATCGCTCTCCTTGACTGGGATTGGTCATTGCTATTTCGCAATGTATCAAATCACAGTCCTGGATTTAGAAGAAGGCGTGGCTTATCTCATCTGAGCTCCCACCTCTCGTGCATTTCTTGTAGCGGCGATTGGTTGAGCCGGTACTCCGACCGCCCCCCCTTGCCTTTAATAAGTGGTCGCCGCACCGTCAATCACATTCCTCCTACACTGCTCCGAGAACTTGTTTTGGAATGTATTTATGGCAGGCGCGCTCCCGATGCCTGCGCCGTAAAACGAGTCGGATTGACACTGTTAACGTAGATAGCGGATTACAATGTCAATTATTTTGGGAACACTGCAAGCTTCCATTTTAACAGCCCGTGAGGGATATGCCTTTTACATTTTATTGAACTTGTTCCAGTTATAACGATATTTGACATTCAGCACAGCGATGTTTTGTAAGGACAATATCTTGAAGGACTGGTAGAATCAAATTTATAAATGATATCGTATGGAGTTTTAGCACAACGTTATTAAGTTCCGTGGAGCCGTATGCGAGAAGAAGGCGTCATGTAGGAGTGCGCTTGTAAGACAGTTCCTTTCATTTTGATGTTTTATCGGATATCATTTGGAGGGGTTATGCTTAGGTGCTGGAAGTAATAATGTTGAGTTATTATATAATGATGACTTGAGATTTTATAGGCTGTAAATTCGAAGGCATTTTGTGTTGTGTTAAATATGTGCCGTGCAGATATATATAGCAGTGTGTGTGTGTGTATACATATATATATGTGGTATGTGCGCCATGATCAAAACCTACCCCAGGCTGCCATTAAAATGAAAAAGTTGTCGCGTACCAACATCTGTGCTTGAGGATTACGTAATTAAAGTGCTCGGTTTAAAAGCAAGAGATGAAACGGCAAGATGATCTGAATACCTGGAAACAGTATCCATATCAATTTCATTAAGCTTAAAAAAACAGAAATGTACAAAAAACAGATGTTCAAGTGTTCCTTTATGATATTGCATGTATTTTAAAAAGTTTAAAGATGGAGCTGCTGAACTTCATTGGCAGCCTATGTGGATGAGGCGAAGGCTCTTGTTTATGTAAGAGCCGGACTTGTGGGAGTTGGTAGTTTAGTTGCATTGTGGCTTGTGCGTGCTTTAACCCACCAAGGTGTCTTAATCCCTCGGGCGTCAGTGCGCCAGTGACCCGGGCCAGCGGCGCAGCATGAGACGCGACGATTCCGACTCCAACAGCTTCTTCTCATCAGGGGAAAATTCCGACCACGACTATGAGGTACATTAAGGCAGCGCCGCCTCGCCTTGCTGTCATTACCAGGCCAGCGTCGCTGGCTAATGGTGGGCTGAATAATATACAACTTCCTACTTAAATTTAGCCTTAGCCTCCGGTGCTTCAGATGTATTTACTGATGCATAGTAAAACACTGTTGTATCGGAGTAGTCTTTTGCTCTTATTAATCTTAAACTCTCTCTCTCTCTCTCTCTCTCTCTCTCTCTCTCTCTCTCTCTCTCTCTCATATACACATCCAGGTAAGCCAGCTATATTAACCTTCCAGTTCAGAATTTTTCATAATATGACGTAATTCTAAAGTAAATAGAAGATTCAAAACACTACGTACAGATACTATTTTCTGTCTGTAAGTGAAGATTTGTATATAAGTGAATTCTATTGTAGGAGGGACAAGGGGGCAGGCGTCCAGAGATGGTCAGTGGGTGCAGATGTGGGCGAGAGCGTGTTTGTGAGAAGGGTCGGTGCACGCACTGCTGTAAGACGCGCACACAGCCGGTGAGGGCCATTTGCTTGCTCCCTTGATTTTCCTGTTACTCTATATGTGTTACTTATTCAGTGCATGTTGCGGTATCACTGGTTTCCGTAGATTTCTTGTTTCTGTTCACCATTAAACTGTCTGCCATTCACGTGCTGCCATTTTGTGTCTTTGTATCTTGGACAGCTCTCGATTTCTCTGCATGCTTCTCTCTGTCATTACAACTGCTAGTGCATCATTAGGACCTGGTTGTTACGGAGCAAAAAGATTGTTTGCATTTGGCAGCACGTATATCAGTGAAATAGACCTATTCCCTTCCACCCATTTGAACAGGATGCAAAGAAGGGAGAGTTCTGTGAGACACAATGGGGGCTGATAACCAGATACTCAGAAGGATATGGCACAGAGGTACTGGGAGAGTGAGTGAGGAGAGCGTTTTGGCGTTGTACTTACATGAAGCATAGCATCAGTTTAAGGAATGGAATGCGCTAAGCAGGGTCTTTAGCTGATTAGTATAATTGATTTTAACCGGTGGTAGTTAAAATCATCCAGTGTAATAAAGCACATTACGTGCATTATGTTTTTTTTACCTTTTTTTTCTTGTGCTGTTAGTTAGTACACTTTTTAAAGTTTTAAATAATACTTTGACAGCATGGAGATCTGTGAGATTGCCCACTGCTACTATGGATGCCGGCTTTATCTTCCCACAGGAGGAGTGTGGCCAGTCAGATCCTCAGGGAGAGAGCGATGCTGATGCTGATATAGAGGACACAGACAGCCGGTAGGCCTCATGTGCAAATTCCTATGCAAACCTGCAGGGATGCGGTTAAGGGGGGCAGAGTTAGTAGTTAGGTCGATTACTAAAAAATCAGGAACAGAATTGGATTGCTGTGGGTTGGGGCCCAATGTGATATGGTTTCATGGTGCCCAAAGTCTCTAATGGCACTCCTACATACCTGCTTATGTTCCTTTTCCTCACATAGGACCCTGTATTTTACAGGTAGGCTTTCTTAAATTTTAATTGGTCTAGGCTTCCAGAAACAGGTTCGCTGCAACGAGTCAGCTCTCGGAGACGTCGCCGGCAACGAATGCCGCGACAGGACACCACGGAAAGTGAGGACGATGGAGGTCGGAGCCACAGAGTTCATCGCTGGAATCTTCGACTCAGTCCCCATCGCACACATGGCAGGACAATCCTGGAGGTATGCAGCTACTGCAGCTGAATGCTGAAATGCATCACTGCACACAACTGAAAAATGTTCAGTGTAAATTATTCGTAAGATATCTAATTAGGGCTGAACGATTTGAGGAAAATGTCTAATCGCAAGATAATCTGGATTACAAGATCAGTATACGTGCTCTTGGAATGCGGGGATTTCTGGCAGCTTTTTCCTGCAGCCATAGTGTCGTAAACCCATAACTGTCAGACATGGAGCGGGATCTGTGCTCCTCAAACCATAACAGCCAGTCTAAAATCGTTTGACTACTGTTCAGAGTATTATTGGTTGGATTCACCTGACTGTCAAAATGCTGCTCCATTCACACGCCTTCAGGATAGGAAGAACTCTAAATTCAGGATTTCCTTCCCTGTTCGTGCACTTGTAATCCCAATTTGTAGTTGTAACATGGTTTCTGAAAATATGTCCAGATATAAAGTTGCATATGTTATGACTTTGAAAACACAAGTATGCTAAGTTTTTGTAAACATAAATTTTGCTACACAGGTCTACAAAACTAAAATGTGCATATCTCTGCACGGGCGTACAAAACTAAATTACCAGTATGCAAATGTATTTTACACAACCACAGAATTCTGTCATAATAATCACTCCACAAATAGTAGGTCTTTTCTCTAAACAATCTGGCCATGAAATATGTAGGTAACTCACTTACAGCTCAGCAGGGACATTAGTATTTTTTTGCACCACGAATGAAACTTTTTTTTCAGGTTTCACGTGTTTGTTGTTTGTGGGCGTATATGTAGTCGTGCTGGGCCACTTCTGTTTGGTGAGAATGATTGGCACGCGAGGAGCACAGCATTTCTGATTGGTGAGAATGACTGTCACACAAGGAGGACGGCACTTCTCTTTGGTCAGAATGACTGTCACACGAGGAGGATGGCATGAATTTGTAATACTATTCAAACAACAGGTCTTAAACCCCAGGTCTTTGAAATCGATAAATCGTTCAGCCCTATACCTATTCATATTTATACATACATCGGGCCTCATTCATGAAACATTCATAAATTAACGAACACATTTCTTCGTAAAAGGCAATTTTACTAAAATCTTATCACATTCACAAACCATGAGTAAAACCGCAATTTTTTCATAGTACCCTGCACAGGTTCATAAATACCAATCAATCGTAATTTGTCAGCCACATGCATGTTGTCAGTTTATTACTATAATCCACACCCATCAATGCCCCAAAGCTTACCATATAAGGATGTGCTGCTTCATGTGCCCAGGATCAGCCAAAATATCAAAAGCAGGAGAAAAAGGAAAAAAAAAACTTCAAAAAGGCAGAGATTGGGGTGATTTTAACTAGGAAGCCTTGGAAGGGACATGGAAGAGAGAATAAAATTGGTGATTAAAAAAAAAGATGGACTTTTGCGAGATTTCGCAGAGGTTTTTCAGGATCTCACACATTTCTCCACATTCCATGATCCACAATTTTTCCAGCCATCGATGTTTTTCTGCAAATGACATTCATACATCATGCTTGTTTATTATTTACACACACACACACACACTACCCTTGGTCCTGAGCATGTGTAAGATCCATTCGTTTTTATGAACAGACGGTCCTGAAACATTGATAAATACCAGATTAAGACCATGAATAAACAAACTCTCTACGAACACTTTTTAAAGAAATTTAGTGTCAAAAAAGTCATAATAGTAAATAACTGTACGGTTTTAATATCCATTTCTAATAACCCCCACCTGTGCCCCCAGCACAGTTGTTAGTTTATAAGTAACAAACTTTATAAAGTCACATCTTAACGGCATCATTATAAAAGCTGATGGCTGAAATGCTTTATTTATTGCTTAATCATGTCCCTTTCAATCTCCTTTTCGCAGGAAAGTGTCTCCCAGGTCCGGCCGCTTGTTCTCTGTCGGCCCTGTGTTGGCCAGGGCCAGCCTGATGCCACACAATGGCCCAAAAGTGGGATGTGGCCACCGTCCAGGTGGCCGCTGTTACTCTCGGCCTCCCTTCTCCTCCTCCTCTTGCTCCCTGTCTTTGTTGTCATCATTGTATTATACCTAAGGTCTTCTGCCAACACCTGACACCTCTATTTCTTCCTGACTATTTGTCATTTTCATGTGAATATAATACTTCAGTTAAGTAACCACCTCTCACTGCTTTAGAAAACGAAGACCTTAAAATATCCAAGCATTAGGCCTGTTTCCCTACTTTGCGTTCATTTGGAAGCCAATGTACTGTCACCTGTCTTTGTATTTTTTCACATTACCTTAAAGCCACATTCTGTAACTGCTCCTGGCTTAATCAGCTTATTATGTTTTAACCTCCCCTACCTTTCTGACTCGGTTCTCTCTATGCTTTCACTCATCACAGAGCGGTAACAGTGCATGAAGTTATATCTGCTTTGTCACATGTCAAAATTGTAATGTGAACACTGTAAATAATTCAAGCTATGCAATCTGCCAGTCCATGTATTTTAAAATTTAGTATCCTGCCTTTTTCAAAAGTGATGTATGAATGGTGAAGCATTTAAATGTGCCCTCTTACTCCCCCTAGCGGCAGTCATATGGACTGCAGGAAGTCTTCGGAGATACAGAGGTATGGTGCTCAGGGTTTAATAAGTCAAAAAAACTTATCAAAATTTCTGATTGGGCAGAAGCCCTTTGTAAATGAAGGCGCTATTTTCTTTTGTGCCCTACTGCTTATTCTGTAAATACAGTCACACATGCATGGCTGCTGCACCTTAGCTTGCCCAGCCTGCACTCAGTGTGAAGAGATACTAGGCTTGTGCCATGTGACTACTGGAAGAAGCAGATGGAAGGCCCCATTGGCCAAAGCTGATACATTTGCAGGGGTGGGTGATGCAGCTTTCACTCTGTGTGTAAGCTTTGCCGTCGCAGAGAGCGGTTTGCATTCGATGTCTTACCAACCACCACTTCATCTGGGGCCTGATTGAAATAAAACTTGGTTAACATTTTTTGAATGAATGTCTTTGTGTTCTCTGTGGCTGATCATGACAACAGCTATACTCTGGGTTCAGCACTGAGAAAACTGAACCATTGGATTTGCTTCACACTACAAACACGGTACTACGGCATCAGTCTAGTAGTAGCAAGCATGTAACAAGTCAACGGAGTCCAGACACCGGTTTGTGCCACACAGCAGCAAGTAACATACACTGCTCTGCCATGAGGGCTAGGAATGAGGCATAGGGTGTAACCTTTTTGTAAGAAAGGACAAACTTTTTTAAACCCACTCCTAGCAAGAAACCTTAGCTAGGCACTTGGTCCAGTCTGGGTCCGGTGGGTTTGTTATTTGGTTTAACTATGCATGGAATTGACCATCATTTGCCATGGCAATGCAAAAGTTCTTCTAAGTCTAGCTTGTGTAATTGCTGTGCCTCTAAGTAACCAACAGATCACATTTGCATTTATTCTATATACTGGTCAGGAGCATAGTCGAATGCCATCAATTTGCACTGTACAGTAAATGTTAATGCAAATCGAGCATGATCACTCAGACGGTGACTCACCATATTATTGTCGCATTAAAAATCATACACATCATGGCCAAAAACCATGTTTTGCTCTTAAGAGGATTGTTGTTAGAAACGTGAAGAAATGACAAAAGTTCCACAAGTTAAAATAGAAACAAACTATGTTACAAAGTTGGGGCATGACATTTCTCGATATCTATTTGTACTTGGCAAGTCCATTATTTGTTCATGTTTTCTCCTGCTACTGGATAAAACAATCATAAGGCCATAGAATATGCAAGTATAACTCATAGTATAACCATTCCATTTCCATAGCTCAATAGGTCAGATAGATATTGCAGCAGGATGAGAAACCAGTCTGAGGCTAGGGGTTAGTCTCAGCTGTGAGACACTTTCTTAACGCCAAAAGAAAACAGGCAGCATTCTAAATTAAGGCCGGGTGCCTGGTCCATTAGAAAGCTAAGCTGGCAGTTTCCTTTTCCTACTCTGCCATTTGTTTCCTGCATGGCTCTGACACACCCGCAGCCAAGCCGTCACAATATTTATCCAGTTAGATTTATTCCGTATTCATGTCAGGTGAAGGAAACATCATGAGTCTAAATCTAAAATGTTGGCTGTGATGGCAGAATATGAATAGTGTATAAGTGAGATGAGATGTGTTCCTATTTTTTCCCGTCACCAAGATGGAGCGTGTCACTAAACTGTCTCCAGATTACTGCATTTGCATCTGAATATAAACTCTCTCATTTCTCCAGGGATGTGCTTTGTCCTCTGCATGTGGCATCTTTGGAGTGCTTTCTCATCACACAGTCAAACTTATTGTTGCAATATGGTGTCTTCTACTGCCCCATTAGGTAAATAAGGAGGACTATTCAGTGTTGTGTGCATTTTCCAAACATTCACCAGGTTTTATGGGACACATTTAGCACTGATTTCCATAGTGTGCTTTCATTGATGCCATTCTGGAGCTACCTCTGTGGATTGTGGTGCTGCCTCTCAGTCACTGGTCTCACCTAGATGGTGTGAATCCTCCTATATGTTTTTTCAAGTAAAGAACGAATGTTGTGGGTAAAAGTATATTTAAAACCAAACTGCCACCAGGAAAATCACAAAACTTAAAGCAGTCTGTTCCGTCTCTGGTGTGTTCTGTTATTGCAAACCAATCATGATTTATATTGCTACTGCTCTCATATCTATATAATATTTTCATAACTGTTCGATACTCATTATATACAAGATATTTACAGGACAAGCTGTCGTGCTCAGCTAGAATTTAGCTGCTCTCTAGGACACAACACATAGCAAAAAGAAAACCAGTTTCTAGTGGCTGCAAACGTCGGTACAGGGCTAGGTAATACTTTTCCTATGCACGTCAGTATGAGATGATTCATAGAACGCAGTTTATCAGGCTGAATGAAGGGTGTTTCTAACAGCCTCTCTTCCCCCAGTGACCAGATCTCCACGGCAACCATCTGCACTGCAGACAGAAAACATGTTTTTTTTCAAAACTGAAACAAGGCGATGCCAGGCCCTGCCAGTTAGATTTGTACTGCACATATATTTTACATATTTACTCTTGCAGGAAAGATATAGGAATATGCTTAAAATAATTTTATTCTATTGTAAATCTTTGTCCTGGTGGTGATTGGGGTAGTAGAAGGTCTGCTTGGTTAGCAGAGTTGTCTCAAACGTCAAAGGTTGGGGTCTCTAATGCCATGTGTATATTCTTGTATTTCTGGACAGAATGGTGATTTTGTCTATGGTCAGTCACAGTTCACAGTCACAGTCACTGGTGCTGTCTTTACCCTAGTAAAACTTTATTTTGAAGATAGGTTGCTTTTATTGTAATGTTATAGGCTATCCTATGTTTCTGAAATATACAGTGTATACACGTACCCTCAGTGTTCACTTTATTAGGTAGATCTGCTTGTTAATGGCAAAAATCTGCTTGTCCAAACAGAGAATCTTGTGGCTGCCTGAATGCACACAGCCGGAGCTGAATTTAGCGGGGTGGGGGGCCCTCAGAAACGGGCACCCTCCTGAAACTTACACACACTACTGCAACCGGAGATTATAGAGGATGGTACGATAAACAAAAACCATCCGGGCGGTGGCGTGTCTCTGGCCAAAAACCAGTTTATTTATGAGGAGAACAGCCAGATCGTTAAAGCTAACAGGAGGACCAGCTCAGTGTGACAGTGGTCCGTAAGACGGGATCTCGAAACACACACGGCTCTATATTTACACGTTAGTCCAAATGTGTTTGCATGTGTGAAAACTATTTCGTCTGGGTCGCTATAAAGCATGAGCTGTTTATGTTATATTTTGTAGTTATCATCTCACCTTTAAAAGATTTAACCATAACAAAATATGTTTCACTGGAAGTGCTTTGTAATGGACTTAACGGTTGCTATTTTCTTTCTCTCTTCCTTATATTTCTGTCTGGCCTTCTAGTATAACTGCTTGTAGCTATTTAAAGGAGACTGTGTAAGAGACTGCTCTGGAATAATAATGCTGACATAAATGAAATCAGAGCCGGAGGACACCATATCAATCTTTATGGGCGATTGAGTTTGAAGGATGAAAGTATATAAATTAAAGTAAGTGGTGTGCCAAAGGGCATTTCTGGAATTGGTAAGTCATAGCCAGGAAAATTACCAGTTACCTATAAATGCAGAAGGGGAAGCCTCAGTGCTCTTCAGGCTAGCGATTGATGACTTTGTCCTCCCAGGCCTCCTTATATGTACCACGATCCCGAGAGGAGTAACATGATACTTTCCTACACCCGCAGGAAATGCCCAGCTCCACAGTCCCCCTGGGCAGCACATGTTTTTTTTGGTCCCCTAGCACCTGACCCTGAGGCCTGTGGTGTAGGGGAGTTCTGGGCTGAGAGAAATCAAATATCCTCCTGCCCCAACTGATGCGACAAAAGCAGAAAGGCTGACATGCCTACCGTCTATTCTAGTTACCTGAAGATTATGGTCTAAGAAAAGTTACAAGGCCATGTCTGTGCCATGTCATATTTATATCCCAGGGAAACAGGAAGTCATTGATTACTAATTAAAAGTTCATAGACACTCTGATAAACTTTAAAAAGTAAAGTATAAATTACGAAATTACATTTACAGACATAATAAATGATAAATAAATTGTAAAACTAAATTACACCACTGAAAGATCCAACTGTGTAAACGTGAAATAACATGAAATAAGAAGTCATACGGGGCATGACCAGTTATACTTTAAATAAAGTCATTAGATTTATAATGGACAAATAATACAATAATAAAGATTACTTTATTTAGGGTTACTTTAAGCTTTCATATTAAAGCAAAATAATTTCATTTTCGCTTTATGATCAGCTAAGGTGAAGTGAACGGCAAGCTAAATTGAGCTAGTATCGGGAAAAATTCATTGTAGAGTCTTAAAGCGCTTACGTAAGTCGCTCTGGCTAAGGGCGTCTGCCAAATGCTGAAAATATAAATGTAAATGTAAAATGTGCCACTAGGGGGTGCTGCCCGACATCACAGAAATAAATACAAAAACAGGATACAAAGGAAGTACACACAGTGAAGCAGTAAAATTCGGCTCCTTTTTAGGATTCGGCTCCCTCTGAGTCACTCACCAAACTGATCCGGGTCTGCGGCTCACTTGAGTCACTTGAGTCTGTATTGCCAAATCGCCAGCCAAAACGTTTGTTTTTCATGGAAGAAAGTATACATGGCTTGTGATGAGAATGAATGCACTTAGAAATAAATGACAAAGTATCAAGACAAGGCTACCAGAGTGGCAAATATTTATTCTCAAGTGGCACACACCAAAAAGGAATCATCAAAATGTAGACACACATGACAACAAATGGAACAAAAATGCAAAATGTGCAAATTACTTAGAACATAGCCTAAGAATGAAATGTCAAATGAAAGCTGCAAATGAAAGAAAAATGCAAAATGTGCTAATTGCTTATAGCCAAAAAGTTGGCCAAGAATACAATTCTAAAATAGCCTAATGCATATGCAAAATGTGCAAATCACTTTTAACATAATAAATGTGCAAATTACCTTTAACCTAACAAATGTGTTAAAAATAAGAACAACAGCAAATGGAAGAAAAATGCTAAATGTGCAAACTGCTGAGCATATAGGCTAAAAATTAACCATTCGTCATTTCAACATGGCAGCTTACACAGTCAACAATATGAAATAGCTTCTCTATTTCATAAATACTTCAAAATGTTTATTTTATTAAATTTATTATTAGTCATGAATGTAATCGCGTTCATGTGAAGTGATAAATGTCTAATTTTTGAACTTTTGTGCTCAGACAACAACAAAATAGCGTGTTCGTGGAGGCAGCCATGTTTGTTCCGAGATGTGTAGCTTGATCGGGAAATTTGTCGGGTCTCACACCTCGGAATTCGTCGGGATAAACGAACGCATGGACGTGTTTTATAGTTTAGTCATGGGGTAGTTAGGACTCGATGGATTCGGGTTAATGGAGACCTCAGATTCGTGACTCATGAGTTATTTAACGGATCCGGGTTATTCACCTGGATGAATCATGAATCGGCCAGCTGTAACACACAGCCAAAACGAAAGTGAGCTTATTTTTGTGATAAGGGTGATGGTGATGTTGAAGTAGGATTTTATTGGTGAAAGGGCTTGTGTGTACAGGCAGCTTTCAACTTACATAAAACTGACTTAAGCAAATCAACATCTGAGAAGTAAATTCACACTTAATCTTTTGATTTATATTATATATTTTCATTACTGCGCATTACTAGTATATTTTGGACTAATGTTAATGTTTGCCTATGTCTTTTTTTGCTTTAAGGTGTTTTGAATCATTAAACCCCAGTTGCTCAAAATTTTACTTAATTAAGGGTTTCTGAGACAGATTAATTATGTCAGTCAAGAAATACCTGGGCAGCCTTGAGATATGAAGACTGATTATAGTATAAGGGCTGGGTACATATTTGTATTTAGGAGGGTGTGGATGTGCGAAATAGTAGAGGACTTCAGAAGGGTGTGCTGTGAGTATGCTGATGAAAGACAAACAAGTCAGGAAGAACCAATCAGCGTCCCAAATAAAATCATGTGAGCCAAACAAAGTGGTCATTCCACAGTGGCCACGGGTGTCAGAGGGGCATGAATACCCTGGCAGATTCAGGTGGGCCAGCACTCTATAGGGACCCCAATATGTGCTGCGGGGTTCCCCCCCATCCTCAGCAAATTCCATCGATCATGGAACCCATAATTCTTTAGACTGAAGAAAGTCTGGGGCCAAAGGTAACATTTTGCGAGGAGGCCCAGAATTTTTAGCTACTCCCCTAGTTGTGTCAATACACACATATGGGTGTGTGGGGGATACTTATCAGCTTCTTAAGGGTGCTGGCAGCTGGAGCACACAGGCTCGTATATCAGATTTAGGTCCGGGCATTCTGCCCATGTTTTCCCAGTGGAGACTTGCAGGGTCATAGCGATGCAGCAGTGCAGACTCACTGTAGTCCTCCTGGCTGTAACCTCCCAGGATGTAGACTTTGCCTTCAAGAACTGCAGAGGCAGCACCCACGTGGGGTATGGGAAGAGGCGGAATGGAGCTCCAGGAGTCTGTGACTGGATCATAACTCTCACAGAATAGCTGGTTTGTGTAGAATTTACGCAGGTTGCAAACTCCCCCAGCTACATATAACTGGCAAGCCAGTCCCTCCATGCAGTGCTGAGCTCGATCTTGGCTCATGTCACTAAGATAGGTGGTTCCTCTTTCTGGGTGGTAGAGGAACATGGACACTAAGCACTGGTATTTGCAATTGAATCCCCCTGAGATGAAGATCTCTCCCTCCCAAACTGTAGCTGCATACCCACTTGAGGCTTGGTCAAGAGGATGAGCAAAGCTGAAATAGTTCAAGTGAAAGAAGCAGAATCTTTAAAATCAATGTTACCTAAATGCCCTTTTTTACTTACAACTTTTTCCCAATTGCTCTGGATCATTTCTGAAATGACAATGTTAAGCATGTTTCATGAAATGTGCCAAAGCAATTCAGAAAAACTGTGAAATTAGATGTGACTCTTCTCTGTAATTAGTGTTTCTCAACATTGCAAGGCTTTATATTACAGTATGTAACGTTCACTGTCACGAGAAAGCATTGACAAGCAATGTAACTTCTTCAGATCCCTGGACATAGTACAATAGCAAACAAAAAGGTCACACAGCACAGTGTAGCACAGAAACAGCAAAATGGCAGTACAATAACATCAAAGTGAAAAGTGAATGTTCTGTGGCACCCAAAACTATTTGCAAACATGTACTAAAACATTTGGAAACTTGTATGAAGCAATCAGAAACGATGTTCTGCTGTGCAGAAGTTATGGTTTGGGGATTACACTTGCTATTTTGCAAATGTTAATTACCATTTGAGAAACTCTCAAAAACAATCAAGAAAAAACTGTAATGGATGCTGAACAAGAATAATTTTGCAGCTATTGGAATCGCAACTTAAACTCAAGTCCTGCTCCTCCACCCCTTCCAAATCCTTATCTTCAGCTTACCTCCAATGGTTCTTGTCAGGCCAGTAGCACTCTACAGTAGCCAGGTTATTGTTGATTTCCTTGTCCCCTCCAATGGCATACAGCTTTTGCCCTCGAACAACTAATGAATAGTTGCTGCGGCACTCGTGCATGTTTGCCAGCCTCTGCCAGGTGTTCTGTATAGGATCATACCTGGGCAGGAGAAATGTGTAAAAAAGGTACATAGATAGATAGATAGCTAGATGGATGGATGATATTATTGATTACTGTTACTCTTACCTGTAGGCCGATTTTAGAGTGTCACCCTTTGCATAATAGTGACATCCCCCAGCAATGTATAGCTGACCTCCAAGGACAGCCAATCCATGTCGGAATCGTGCAGGATCTGGCATTTCTCCCAGTAACCTCCACTCTACCTCTTTCACTAGCCCAGTTCGGTTGCGCAGAGAGTTAATGAACCACAGCTGCCTACTTGGTATGCGACTCCCAAAATCGGAAGCTACTTGGTCTCCTCCGACAACCAGTAGGGTGTCCTTTGGATGGCGAACTCTGCACTTTTGCAGAGAATTAGACAAGCCAAACCCAAACTCCTTCAATGCCGCACCATACAGGTCCACCTCTTTCTCACCATCGCACTCCATACGTAGGTTGATGGCTCGCACCTCTCTGAACTCCCGGAACGTCATAAATGGAAACCTGACAGCTGTCATGAGGTGCTCAGCTGATCCTAATCTCTCTTTAGAATTGGCTTCAATCCAGGCCACTATTGCTCGAAACACAACTAGTTCAGAGGGCACGCAAAGGGAGTCGCAGTGTGAGTACTCGTAAAGTTTCTGTGGAGGCAAGTCAAGAAACTTAGGAGTGGCTGCCACTTCTTGAAAGCACCTCAAAACAAAGTCTTCTGCTAGCTCTTGTAGTGCCGGCAACCCATAAGCCTCAGCAAAAGAGGCCACATCAAGGCATGAGTTTGCATCTATCTCCTTGTGCAAGAAATCAAGACATAGGGATAGAGCAGGCTCTATTTGGAGCTGGAGGGCAGTACAGGTAATCTGGAAAACAGAATCCCAGCCAAGTGGCAAGGTCCCAGTGTAGGAGCAGTTAATGAGGGTCTCCAGCTCCACAGAACCCAGGGACAGGAGAGTAATAGTTGGCTGATGGGCTTCTCTCATGCCACTGGTGAACATACCACGGAAATAGTCACTGGAGGCCGCTAGGATCACCCTGTGTGCTAGGGCATACAATAAGGGGAGGAGGCAGTAACCAGGGGAATCAGGAACAGACACAAAAATGTTATACAATTTGTAAAAATTAGAAAAAGAGCTAAGAACACAAAAGGTCAAGAAAAAACGAACTATACAAAGTACAGAGTTATGTTAGATATTGAATGCATTGTGCAAGGACATATGGAGTATAACAATATAAACTGCTGAGCGGTTCCGGCTGTATGCTATGCCAGGGATAGGCAACCTTGTTCCTGGAGGGCTGGTGGCAGGTTTTCTGTCCTACCTGGTTTCTGAAGAACCACACCTGAGCTCAGGCAGATAGCAAATCATCATGTAGGATAGAAAACCTGCTGGATACCAGCACTCCAGGATCAGGGTGGCCACCCCCTGGTCTATGCTATATTGTCAGTGTTTCCCGACCAGGTCCATGGCGACCCCCAGACAGTACACGTTTTTGCTCCCTCCCAACTCCCTGCTTTCTGCTGTGTGTAGCCCTAGGCAGAGCAATACTGGAGCCCACTTGAGGGAAGAAGTCAGGAAGAGGCTAATGCTGTGTGTTGTGGCAGAGTAACAATGGGGATGTGATACCTGAGAGGAATGGGGGAAAGTGTCACTGAATGAGAGCCACAAAGCTAAGGAGTTATAATGAAGAAGTAGCTCTGGCCTGAAAGTAACCGTAGATAAACAAGATAACCAAACACATGTAAATATTCTATTTAACACTTACTAATGTACAAAACATTTTGAGCATTTAAAATCAGTTCAGATTCTGTGGAACTGCATCGTAATATCTGTTATACTCACCATGAAAACTTTGGCCTTCAGCTTCCAGCTCCACATCACAACCCACTTTCTCCATCCACAGCTGCCCGATGCATTGAAGACTCTCTTGAAGATTTCTTTCAGAAGTTACTTTTCTCTCTCTATGCACCTCCTCTACTTTAAATTGCTGTTGCTCTTTCTCGCTGCAGAGCTCCAGCACTCGGGAAGCTTCCAGGGCACGAGCTGCAGCCTGAACCTGGGCTACTCTGTGGCCGGCGAGCCCCAGAATAGTGCCGGTGTAGGCAAATTCCACTACAGCAGTGAGACCTGCAAATTCCACCTCTGGACCCAGAGAGACACACATTTCCTCATCGGGGTCAGCTCTGCACTGTTCCTTCTGGGCATTTCTTCTTATGTCCCTTTGTTGTACCTGCCGATGGAGCAGGGTGCTGACAGCAGCCATGACAGAGGAGTGAGCGCATAGCCTTGTACTGTCCGCAGTGCTCAGACTCAGATCCGTAAGGAGCAGTGAGTCCCTGAACTCCCTCAGAGCCTGGAAAATCTCCACAGGGTATGATTGTCTGCAGTATGTCTTGGCCACCTTCTCCTCCTCATCCTCTCCTTGTTCTCCTTCATATTCACCGAGATTTACCACGTCGTTTCTCCTCTTCTCCATTTCACTCTTGACGTTTGGCTCTCTCACTCCCATTCTGTGGCTGTTGTAAGCCTTGATCCATTGCAGTGTCCTTTTCTCTGCTTCCAGTCCTTCACCCCCTTCGGCTTGCATTTTCTTCCTCTTTTCTTTTTCTGTTTTCCACCTTTCCTCCCATTCCCTTGGTAGATGATGTTTGTTTATATCCATTCCTGAATTATAGCAACTGATTTTTTTTTCAAAAAGTGCTTAACTGACTGTTACTTTTTCAGAGTTTCCCATTCTTCTTTAGCCTGTCCTCAATGTATTCGAATTCTCCCACACTCAACACTTACTCCAGATATAAACAACCTACTAATTATAGAAACGGGGTCAGGGGATTCATTTCCAGTATAATTCCGCAGAGTGCACACTTATATTACAACTCAGCTACATTATCAATCGATTCTCTATTTAAATTCTCATTGTTTCATCTTCAGTATCCAATTTTAGTACATAAATTAATATTATCATCTATTATTATACAATTTGACATTTGGAAAAACTCCTGTTACTCTCCTGCTTATTTACAGTTAGGAAGTGGTGAAAGGGTCATTGTCAAAGTAATATGGCAATTCCCCCCCCCCCAATCTAAACGTTCAGACTTATGATATTGTGACTACAATTAATTGTTTGTGGGGGTGGCATGGTGGTGCAGTGGTTAGCACTGTTGTCTCACATCTCTGGGACTCGAGTTTGAATCCCACCCTGGTTGCATGTGTGTGGAGTTGCATGTTTTCTCCATGTTGTTGTGGGGTTTTCTCTGGGTACTCCTGTTTCCCCCCCACACTCCAAAATATGAGGCTAATTGGTGTTACTAGATTGCCCATAGGTGTGAGTGTGCCCAGCAATGGGTTGGGTTGTTCCCTGCCTTGTTCCAGCATCATAAGGAAAATTAAATAAAACTGCTTGATTTCAGAAAGCCTGTTTTCTTGTGGTGCATGGTTGCTGAACTGTAAGCACCTCAAAATGGAAAGAAATCAAACTGAATACACAAATTAGTTTATGGCAGATGCCCTCAGAATTTTCAGAGGTGACCCCTATGACTACACCCACCACCCCTCTTGTCACACTGCACCACCCTTCCTGATAAATGTCACGGTTGGAGCGGGATTTACGACCCATAATGCAGGCTGCGATCACAAGGGCGTTTATTACAAGGAACAGGACGAGCAAGCACAGGTAACGGCAACAATGACCATGAACACTGACAATACAGCACAATAACCGACAACGGGAGCATGACGCAGAC
>JAODKL010000017.1:12798578-12813000 GCA_026780765.1 Petrocephalus schoutedeni
GTGCTCGTGGGGGCCCCCTGGTGGTGTGGGGGCCCCAAGCAGCCGCTTAGTTCGCTTATGCCTTGGGCCGGCTCTGGGTAACGTTACCTAGCACCGGTGTTCTGCCGAATACTGCTACCTCCCGATATGTGCTTCCAAGCTGTTTCGTGCACGCGCGGTAAACATTTCGCACATACGTCATTCACACCATTGATCTGTGCTACCTCAAACGTTGGCTGATGTTACGCATTCCGCGGGCAACCTTTTGGTGTGTTACAAACAATGTTTCAAACTGAAAATGAACTTTCATAAAAACTTTACTGATCCCAGGGGAACATTAAGCTGCTAAATAAATCATGGGGGAGGAGGAGAAACGGTACCGTTCGCAAAGACCTTTGCTAAGGGAAGACAGGTTCCGTGCCCAGCCACGGTCACTGGCCAACGATAATTGTGGAACCGAAAGTGATCCGGTTCACGCTTAACTTGGGATTCTGCGCTAAACATACTTTACTGAATACCTCCCGCACCCCCGGTCCGACAATACGAGGAATTCAGTGTCGCTAAACCTAGTCCACGCCCACACGTGAAATTATAAAAATATACTGGTGGGATGTCTAAGTCTGAATCTGATCCTAACATTACCCTATGATTATCCTGGTCGTTATTTCGCAAATATAAAAAATAACCTTCGCCTCTTTAGAAAAAAGTACGAAACTCCGTTCCCCTGAACGGCCCCTGGAAAGGAACGGAGGCATCAGATCCGGCTCTACTGCTGTCATTCGCATCCCTAAGCAGCATGCCTGGCAATTAGAGAACAAGAAACGCCCTGTTATTCCAGCCCACTCACGTGTCCGGATCACATGGCAGAAGACTTCCTTATAATCAAGTCAGGGAGACGCCGCACACTTCCTAGAAATCATATGTGCTAACGAAAGTTTGTGTTTATACTGGGAGGGTATGCATTGTTAGCTATTCAGGGAATTGGGAATAAATCGTTGAATAGAATAATTAATGAGTGAACTTGGGTATGCATTGTGTTTCTCTTTCATTCATTAAACGTTGTTTCGCTATCATTGTTACTTTGTTTTTATTGCATGTACTTTCAGTGTTTTTAGTTATGAAAATGATTGACGAATAAAATGTAACCACGTCAAGAACCATCAAGGATTTTCTGTAAATTCACATTTATGATGAAAAGAAATTTTTAAAGATTGTTTTAAGTTTTTTTTCTTCTTCACTACAGGAATGGGTAATCAGCAGAGTCTTCTGACCGAGCAGGGTTACGAGTTACTGCACGAGATCGAAAACGAAAGTACTGGGAAGGCAGCGCTGGTGAATAAAGATGGGAATACGTACATCATTAGGAGTATTAACATGACAGACGTAAGTCTCCGCTATGCGCTTAGGATGTATCAAATGTCGTAAGTGGTATTTTGAAATTACACAGTAGTGACTGTTAGCATTCCATAAAGGAAACAATACTTATGATGCCATGACCAGGATAACTGGTTAGTAAATGAATATTACTGTATATATACAGTTGTATCCATAATTAGTGGCACCCTTGACAAATGTGATTTTAAAAAGGAAATAATAAATTCACTGACAAAATTAGAAACGCCCAGTATTTAACTGACGAAAAATCATTGTAAAGGGCTTTTTGATTTTTTTAAATACTTTTTGATAATAATATAAAAAAAATCTCCAAACTTCATAACCAGTTGGAATGGAGGTGGTAGCTGATGGTGGATTTTGTGACCCCGCGATGCTACTTTTTGTTGTAATTCTCCAACTGTGATCCATGGGGATTTTTTTTGTGTCTCTCATACCATCCTCCTCACTGCACATGGAGGTAGAATAAACTTGGGTCCTCTTCCAGGCAAGTTCCAGTTGACATGAACTTATAAATTATCGCCCTAACACTAGAAATTGATCATTTCAGGCAGTAGCTATTTTTACAGTTATTCTGTGAATGTTCGAGATCAACAGACTTCTCTCTCATTTGATTTCTATTCTCTTGTCTTTCCCATGTTGATTAATAAGGGAATTTGGCCTCTGTCACGTCATATTTATACACTAGTGAAACAGGAAGTCATGGAGTATTGCATAAAAGTTCATATACAGTCTGAAAAAATTAAAATGTTAAATATAAATGAAGGAAATGTTTTAGTAACATTTTGTTTATAAGAACTTATATGGGTGGCAATAATTGTGGTACATGTAGTTTTCTTAAAAATAATTATTTTTTAAGGAGGGAGTTTTTTCCTCTCTCAGAATAAATTAATTTAAATTAAAGGTTGGATTTTTGAAATTTTTTTTAAGTGTGAGATTAATTTAATTTACCAACACTTCTTTACTGTGATTTAGCAGGGGTACAGTACTAATCAGAGCATGTGAGCGGAGCGTGAGGAAGGAGAGGAGCGGGAGGAATTTGGTCAGAGCCCGGAGCGGTTTTTTATTATGGCTGGAGCGGCCGCTCTGTCTCCCTCCAATACCGCTCATACCACGAGCCTGATGCCTGCCCAAATCTACCCAGAATTCATCTGTACAATTATCAAGACTGTTAAAATTAGCAGAGATGGAGTTCGCGAAATATTTCATAAAGGTTTAAGGTGACAGTTGTTAGGCATGTATATTATTCCTTCCTCTTTTAAATTACATACATAATTTCACAAATTCATTCCGTCCTCCTTGCGTGACAGTCAGTCTCACCAATCAGAAGTGGCCCAAAGTAACTGTGTATTCGCCCACAAACAACGGACACGTGAAACCCAAGGAAAACGTTACATTCGCAGTGCAAAAAGTATTGGTTCTGCTGTTGAGCTGTGAGTGAATTACCTACCTATTTAATGGTCAGAGATTGTTCACAGAAAGGTCCTATTATTAGGGGTCCAAGCAGCGTTAGCTGCAAGATCCCTAATGTTTTTATTACTGGAATTTTTATTACTTTATTTAACTTAACACAGTCGTGGATTTGTGATGGTAGTTTTATGCGTCATTCTGCTCTGTTAATTTGACGCTCGTGTACATGGGACTTTCTGGAAACACTTTACTAAGAGTAAAAAAAACTGTCGAGTGCAAACGGGTCTCATAAAATGTATAACTGCATCCACTTTACCATGTTCGGGTTGCTAGAGAATTGTTCTATGGTTTATTAAGTGTATGTTCTATATAATTTTTGTTAGAATAAATACATTTTTGATTCAGTTAATATAGTTCTAGTCTTATCTTTGGATCAATGTATAGCGCAGTTCAGATTTCAATGTACGGTTGTGCTCAATTGCAGTTTTTTATACACATGTGAATGCTGAACTGAGTAAAAAACGCAAATCAAATCGCAGTCGCAATATCTGTCAGATAAATCGCAATTATATTTTTTTTCTTAAAATCATTCAGCCCTAATTCATGAACATATCTCAATTTTTATATCAGGTGGGTGGGGGGAGGCTGTGCACCAGTAAACCTGGAGCGAGCGTGGAGCGATTTGACTGGAGCGGGAGGAAATTTTAGTGGAGCGAGGAGCGGTATGGAGCGGAGCGGCTTAGTGCGAATTAGAGCGGAGGAGCGGGCGGAGCCAACAGCCTCGTGAGCGAGGAGCAGGAATTCTCACCGCTCCGCTCCGCTCACATGCTCTGGTACCAATTAGTGCAGAGGGGACTGTGTTCTTAAATTCATCTGACGGAATAATTGATTTTTTTATTTAGATGAACGATCAAATCAAGCAGAAAACACAAGAAGAGGTGGCCAAACTGACAGACATGGACCATCCTCACATTGTCTGCTATGTGGAGTCCTTTACAGATGGTAGGGCTGCTGGGTAATTAAATAAATGTGTAAAATGTGTAAATGATGTGATCAGCTTTAATTAACACAATTACAAAAAGTGTTTTGCTTTTTTTTTAATGCAGTAATTATTGGTATAAATCAATGTACAGTACACTCAACGGCCACTTACTGTAGGAACACCATTCTGTTATTGGGTAGGGCTTAGCAAGGTGCTGGAAACATTGCTTAGAGATTCTCATCCACGGTGGCATGATTACATAATACAGATTTGTTCACTAAATGTTCATACTGTGAATCTCCTGTTCTGTTACATCCCAAAGGTGCTTTATCGGATTCTGATCTAGTCTCTAAAGTTATTTAATGCTTTTATCCAAAACAACTTAGAAACTTAGAAGTGTCTGCTCTACTTGTTGAGCTGCTGGAGTTATACTTTAAAACATACTGTTATGTTCATGGATGCAGTTTGAAAGGACTTGTGCTTTGTGACATGGAGCGTTATCCTGCTGGAATTCGTGGGAGATTGGCAAATCGTGGTCATAAAGGGTTGCACTCAGTCAGCAATGCTCAGGTGTCCTGTGGCATTAGACGGGTGTTTGATTGGTATTTGGGAGCACAGTGTATGCCAAGAAAACATTCCCCACAAGCATTCTTAAACTGTTCAGCTTTGGTGACTCTGTGCCCACTGTAGCCTCCAGCTGACAGAAGCAGACTCCGATGAGGTATTCTGCTGTTTCGTTCATCCACATGAAGGGGCAATCTCTGCATTTACAGATGCATTTCTGCTGTTGTAAAGAATGGTTGTTTGATTTTTTTATAGCCACAGTCAAAGTCACTTTGATCAATTTTTTTACCTATTCTGATCTTTGGTCTGATATTAACTGAACATCTTGACCCAAGTCTGCATTATTGTTATGCGTTGAGCTGTCACATGATTCGGTATTTGCATGTACGTGCAGGTATGTTACTAATAAAGTGGCTGGTAAGTGTATCTTGAACTGTTAACGATTTTTTGCAATAATATCCAAATATTTTATTCTAATGTGCAATTTTACTTAGTCCACATCATAATTTTAAGCATAAAAGACATATTTTCTTGGTAGAACACAGCAGCTGCTACATAGCGATGGATCACTGTGAAGGTGGAGATCTCTCTGAAAAGATTAAAGCCCAAAAAATTAAAGGCACTCCCTTCTCAGAAGACCAGGTAATCCATCAACAGTTTTCTAGTAAAAGCCAAAACAAAATATAGTCTCTTAAGGTTCAAGATATACAGCAAAAAACAACACAAGAAATGACTCTTGTACAGGTACTCTTGCCTTATGTATTTGGCCATTTTTTTGCATAATACATTCATCTATTTCTTTAAGCTTGATAACTTTTGTGGAAGATAAACGTAATGTCAGTGCTTATTTGCATATTTATAGTGCTTGCATTTCTGTTTGTTTTACAGATCCTGGACTGGTTTGTGCAGATCTGCCTGGCCCTGAAACACATTCATGACAGGAATATTGTACACAGAAACATAAAGCCTCAGGTAGATATGACATGTAGCTTGCCATTCAGATGATGTTAGAACCCTTTGCAGTATTAGAACTGTTTTAAGCTAAATGAAACCGCTATAACTAGCGGAAATATATTTTTATTTTTGTTGTTTATTTGCATATTAGGCTCTCTTTTTGACTGAAGAAGAAGTCATCAAGCTGGGAGACTTTGGAGTTTCTAAAATTCTAAGCAGGTATTGCATTTCAAATTGCTTATCTGATCAGGAAACCTTGGTAGTGGTAAATATTGGTATCCTGCTGAGGCCAGGAAGAAGAATAATCAGCATGTGATGCTCTTGGATGTGTCGGACTGTCGGCTTTTGTTTTACAAGTATTGTGTGTTCGATTTATTGATTCACTAAAAGGTAGAGAATTTGTAGAAAATTACAAAAACGGTCCTTTACTCTAGGCATGTAAACTGGGAAGGACTGGGATTATAAAGCCCCTGCACTTTTGCCCAGACAAGGCAAAGGGGGGGGGGTCCCACGATAAATTTTGCCAGCCCACATGCCCACCAGGAAAATGCCTGGTATACCAAATCGCCAGTCTGGGCCTGCATGGAAATACCATTTCACCTGCCTAACATTGCAAAAGGGGTAGGGCTGTGGTTAGCACTGTTACCTCACACCTCTGTGAACAGGGTTCGAGTCTACAGCATGGCACATGTGTATGGTGTTTGCATGTTCTCCCCATGTCATCGTGGGGTTTCCTGCGAGTACTCTGGTTTCCCCCCCACAGTCCAAAAACATGCTGAGGTTAACTGGAGTTACCAAATTGTCAGTAGGTGTGTCTGTGTGAGTGAATGGTGTGCAAGTTTGTTGGTTGGCACACCATCCTGGGTTGTTCCCTGTTTTGTGCTCATAGCTTCCAAGATAAGGTTCAGAACCCCCAGACCCTGAGTGGGACAAGCTGTTACACGGATGCATAACATTAAAATACCTGTTCACCTGCCCATTTGGAATAATCATTATTCAGTACAGGGGGGTAAAGTATGTGACACAAGGGAGAGTACAACATGGATAGGATGGTATTAACATACAGCTAGTGCATTTTAAAAGTATAATTTAAACTCAAGGCAAAGCAATTTGCTTTATAATTTGACTTACACAGCAGTACATGTTACTCATATTATAATGTATAATTTTATCGAGTTATATTGATATGTTATTATTTTATTCCAGGAAAGATGAATATGCAAAAACCAAGTTAGGAATGCCTATTTATATTGCTCCGGAGGTATGGAAACACACATTCTTTGACAACAAAAGGTATTGTATCTCTAACTTTCATGTACTACAGCAGTGTGTTATATGGCTATATACATTAGTGCTGCACAGTATGACCAAATTATCATGGTAGTTTTTAAGATATCATTGGTTTCATTATTTTCATTAAGATATTTCATAATAAATTACCTTATTTATTTTTATTTCTTAAGCTCACCCTTACCGTGGTAACAAGCAACATCAATAAAATATGTTTACAAATGTTTTTAAGAAGTTATGTTTTTACTGATTTACACTTAGCTTGATATTATAATCTTCTCACTACACTCTTCGCAGCAATACATACAGTAGCACTTATAGTAGCGAATAGACTTGGGCAATATGTCAATATTATCATGGCGATGTTGGCAGCCTTAACTAACGATATCAACTTATCGACTTATATCAACTAAGCGATAACAGTCAAACATGTGTTACACCAGCTGGTTCGTGGTGTGGCGCTAGGGTAGAGCAGGCAGCAGGCAGGACATGACACATAATGTATCCTTCAGCAATGACATCTGTTTTTGCTTTAATATAAATTCTACATTTATTATAATGGAAACTCAAATACACCCATAGACACCAGGGGCATGATAGAAACATCATAAATATGCCCACTCGCTTGCACTGAATTCTCTGGATAATTTCCTGCTCCATTCACAACTGAGGATCAATCGGAAATTTGTGGGACTTTATATTAGGTATCTAGCAGGGTAAAGTCTAGTTAAAGGCCAGTTAAATGTCCGATACAACTGTTTTATGACATTCCTGTTCACGTATACAGTGTACTGCCTCTTTGTATGTCTAAAAAGTGCCGGGGGGCAGTGCATGTCTGAAATTAAAACCAGTATATCTGATGAACCGGTATACTGCCCAGCACTAATATCAGAATCAGAATTCTTTATTGTCATTTTATGGAGTACAACAAAATAATATGCATGCATACCCTATGTTATTTGAGGTCATGTATGTCAAATAAAGCTATTCATACAATATTTATATTCAGTTGTTTTTTTGTCTTCTACCAATTAAAGAATTTCCATGTTAATATAAGTTCTTGGAAGTTTATTCATTATATTGTATAACACTGGGCAAGGTAGGAATTTTGTAGGAATTTAACCAGCCAGCCAAGTTGAATTCCTAATGCAGTGTTTTTGGCACTATAAATATATGCTGGTCTAAATTTAAATTCACGCAACTTGAAAACCATACTGCGACCTTAGATATCAAGTTGAGTTAAAGGTGATTTTAACTATTCAATGAAATAAATCAAAAGCAGTTTAGCTGGAACATCAAATTGCCGATTCAGTGTTCCAGGCTTGAGAAGCACAGGATTTCCATTGCATTTCCTTCCTGGTTTATTAACAATACAATGGGCCTGATCCAGTGGTGCCTGACATTCCTTTGATAGTTCACCATTAAACGTGATGCTGATCAAACTCTGTCCGATGGAGTCTGCTATTTTAATGCAAACATTACCATGCCTTATCTCGGCAACTTAGCTGAAATCTTCATATAATAGCATATAATTTTCCATATACTACTAAAAATAGATTATTGTTGTACAATTTCTTTGCAGAAATAGTGAAGTAGTTAACCAAGCAGAAAATGGTCTGTTATAGTTGCATAATCACACTGACTTAACTTATCCTTATCATCATCAGTGATATCTGGGCTTTGGGTTGTGTACTGTATGAGCTCTGCACACTTGAATTTGCTGTAAGTATGACGTCATTCTTTTATCATACTATCAGTATTAAATTCATTTTGTACTTTAAGCATATTGTTGGCTATGTTACAGAAATACCCGATTTATATAATCTTCCATTTCCTCATAGTTTTCACTAGAGCAAAATCTTCTCTTCATGTTCGAGTTATGGAACAAGCCCTCTCCACACATTTCTGAGAATTTCTCACCAGAGTTGTGCTGTCTGCTGGATGAACTTCTTCTTAAGGACCCGGCACGCAGGCCCTCCATTGATGGCATATTAAAGAAAGCATTGTTAGCTGATAGGATACCCAAGCAGCTCTTATTCATGGTGAATTTATCTCTATAATTGATATACCCATTTCTAAGAAATTCACATTAATTGCTTTACAAAACTGAATAACTGCTTAGGAGTTACAACAGTTTCTTGCCCAGATTTAAAAAATAAATTAAGTGTTAAAATAAGAATTTATTTAATGTTGATGCAATTTTAGTGGAGGTATTTTCAGGCAAATAAAGATTTAGATATAAGTGTGGAACAAATTGTAACGAACAAAAGAAATATATTTGCTAAAATTTCACGTTGGTTTAATGATCTCTGGAACAATGTTTTTTGAATTAAATTTTATAATCGAACAGTAAAAAAGTTAACATTTACCATTACATGCTTTTTTGTTACTTTTTGGGTTACAAAGGAAGAAGTCTTAGTGGTTCCTGCGCCTATTTCAGTAGAAGAACAAGGTAAACTTTGCGAAGCTTATATTCTGAAATTCATTAGTATTGTGTGCATGTTTATTTATGCTTTAGTAAAATTATATTATAATTAGTAAATTATATTATATTTAGTCATTAGAAATAGATGACGTTTGCTCTTCAGGGAATTGTGACTGGAAAAATCTGAAAGTGCCCCGTGACCCTGACCAGGAAATGCCCTTGGACAGGTAAACATGATGATGAGTTATGTCACTGTTTTAATTACTGTTTTTTTTTTTTTAAATAGAAGAACGAAGATAAGTATGTTATATAACTGAGTTAAGATTAAACCCACTGTTTTAAATGGTCTAGGCTTCAAATTCATGTTGTATAAGTAACTATGAGTTTCTAAAACCCAGCACTGATACTGATCTACTTCATTTCACTAGGAATTTGGGTAATATCATGTCTCAGCTCAGCCAAGATATTCAAGCATTTAAAAATCTCTATGACCAAGATGTTGCCAATATCCAGATTATAGTGAAGAAGCTGAAGACTACAGCAGATGGCCTGGAACGCATCCACTATGGTACCACCGTAGGGAGCCTGGCAGGAGGGGTGATAGGTGCTGCAGGGGGGGTCACCTCCATAGTTGGGCTCATTCTAGCACCGTTCACTCTGGGAGTCTCTCTGATTGTCACGGGTGTGGGGATTGGGGTTGCTGTAGCTGGAGGAGCAACGAGTGCCGCTTCCAACATCACCAACATGGTGAACCAGTCAATGGACCGTAAGACTATTGAGGCGACCATTAATGAATACCGGGAGAAGATGGAACCCATTCTCATGAGTGTGGAAGACATCATCACGAGCATTGAAACTGTAAAGGAGCATGACTGCTTCACAAATGCTCCTAATATGGCTCAGGCTGCATTTAGAGCAGGGAGGGGCCTGGGTGGCATCGCAGAGCTTGTCCGTCTGACCCAGGTGATTAACGTTGGTAAGGTGGCTGCTCAAGCAGCCAGAGCTATCCGTGTGGCAGAGGCTGTCACAGGGGTGCTGTCTGCTCTCTTCCTTGCCCTTGATGTCTATTTCATTGTCAAAGATGCCAAAGAGATCCACAACATAAGACAAGGGTCACAACAGCAAGATGAAATAAAATCAGCCACAATGAAGCTCGTAGCTAATATCAGGGAGATGGCTTCTCACTTTACGGAGAAACTGGGTGAGTTGGAATGTATACGGGCAGAGCTCGAAACTTTAGATCAAGCCTGGGGATAATCTGGCCTGTGGAGCTATTTTTAACAGGCCGCATAATGCTTAAGAAAAAAAAATAAAAAATGTAAAAGCTAAATTTTTCTATATAAAAATTATACATAAGTATATAAGAGTGAATATATCTTTCTGTGATTTGATAATATTTAAAGTAAACACAGTAGTTCAGTTGATTTTCTTCCATGTATTTTCAAAAAAGTATATTACTGCATTTTTCAATGGACCTAAAATTCATTTTAAAGAAGGCCGTCATGGGGCAGCTGTCTGCTCTTTTCATTGCACTTGTCTACTTCATTGCCAAGGATGGGCAAGAGATCCACAGTATAAGGCAAATGTGAAGAGACTACAGAAGTAACCGATGCAGTTGACTCTGCATCTGTCTTACAAAGAAGTTCACAACAGCATGCTGAAAATAAATCAGCCACAGTGAAGCTCATAGTTAATATCAGTGAGATGGCTTCTCACTTTACGGAGAAACTGGGTGAGTTGGAATGTATACAGGCAGAATTCAAGACCTTGGAGGGTCGATCTATTTTTCAGATTTGTACTTTCTTAAGGACAGCCATAATCCAGTTTGATATTATATTCTTTTCTGTAAATGATGTAAAGCAATGTCATATAAAGTGTATTTTACTAATAAATTGACTACCAGCCAATAATCAGAAATTTCCTGCTGTAGTCTTTGAAATAATTTTCATTCTGGTAATCTACCTATGCATTTTATGAAATGATTTGTGTGGGCTGTATATGGTCATCGTGATACCATTAGGCATAATTTTGCATTTTACAGAGTAACTGATAAGGTAGTCAAAATACTCATCCTAGTTTGTCTGCATATGCCAGGGAGGTAGGGCATTTATTTACGAATATAGATATTGGTGATGGACACTTTGCTCGAACATGGATATTGCCAAAACAATAAATAGCTCAAAATAAAAATAAAATAATAAAATAAAATAAAAAAACAAATAATAAAAATCGAAAACGTTCTATTCTGCCAAAACAAAAAGAAACTCAAAGACAATACGCTAAACCTAACTCTCTAACCCAAAAAACAAAGACAAAAAGTGTAAAGAAACAATACCATCCGCCTCCTGCAGTCAACAGGTCATGTTTACATAGCAAACATTACCAAGAAAGGGAATGAACAAAATCATCATTCAAAAAACTAGCAAACGTCATATCCTGAAAATCCTAATGAATGTTATACATCAAATCACAAAATGAATTTTGGAGAGTGTGCATGCCCCTGGTACAGTGAAAGCTCCCATCTTTTCAAGTGTCGTGGTAATTTAATCCACAACAACAAAAACTGGGTGGACACAAACGAAGAACAGAAGTAGATCTATGAACCGGAGTTGAGGGTGAAATATGATGACACCTATAATACCCAAGATGCCACCTATTTCAGTACTTGTTGGGGGTAACTCGACAAGCATGTCAAGAGGCTGTCAGTCCATTGGTCAACGGGAGGCAGAGGCCATACTTCTGAGACAGTGTCAGCTCAGAGCTTCTCTGAACAGGTTGCAGCCCTCAAAGCTCAGAAATCCATCCATCTTGCCAGTCTTGCCCTTGCGTGGGATTCCTTAGCTGATTTGCTCCAAGTTGGAGGTAGACTGTGGAGCCTGCAAAATTCAGGCTTGGATGAGATATCCCATTGTCCTTCAACCTTGACATCCAGTCGATGCATGCCTGCTACAAGCAGGAGCGGAGCATGCGTATGCCGAAATATGGCGATTGTACTGGACCATGATAGGGCTGCTGGCTACCCAACACCACCAGCTTAATTGCCCTTCTTGTCAGCCAACGATCCTACAGATGGCTGCCTTACCACTAGAGCGGCTCAAATTTTCTGCCCCCCCCCCCTTTTATTCAGCAGGGGTAGACCTTTCTTGGTCCAGGTTGGCCAACAATGAGATGATAGAGTGTCATATTTAAGAGCAGGTGATTTGACCGTGTATCTGCAAAGCGGGGATAGCTTGACCGCAGTGAAGAATGCCAACAGTTTTCTGGTGTGCATTCTCTCTTAAGTTAACATTACATGGCAAAAACAGAAGTTGTTGTAATTTCTATATACTCAACATGCGATTTAAAATTTTTTTTTTTAAATAACAGAAGCATAATTTCCCTTTTTAAGTGAAAAAAAAAAGTTGAAGCAATTGCCCAAGATAAGCGCACAGCACTTCTGATTTAACAGACACCGAACTCAGAACATTTGCTGAAATGGCTGTATACTTGCTTTGGCAATTATAATGTAAATTACAGTCCGGGGATACTTCTCAATAAGCCCATCATTGGAAATGTGTACAATAGAAACGCGAAACCCACGATGGAAATGGCTTTCAAACAGGGAGGCCAAGTTAAGAGGAATTGCTGTATAATTATATTACTTATTTTTATTATTGCATTTGAGCATACACTTCTTAACCTTTGTATAAATTAAGCATGAATAAAAATTATGATGAAATGAAGTGAAACATTACACTAGATCACAAGAAAATAATTTCTGTCTTGTACTTCTGTCTAATACATGTGTCCTACACTAGATCCAGTGTGCTGAGGTCAAAACCGAAGGCATATTTTGTCTGACACGTCCGGTTCTCAAGTTATCCATGCGGGAGTGAAAAAATTACAAAAATACTATACATAATAAAGGTTTGCCTTATAACTGTGATATTTGAAAAAATGTATTAATTGCAACAAAACTACAAACAGAAGTTCACCAAGACATAACATATTGCTTTTACACTTGAGATTGTTCATTGTTGCCCGTTGCAGAAACCAACAGTACTCGCCCATCATGTTTTGGTTTAAGTGGCCTGTGGCCCATCTTGACTAAAATCAGCTCACCAACATGCCTAAACGCACACAGCACATGATGCCAAGCCATATACTCGGCCTGATCCACGTGCGAGTCATGCGACGGCGGCCCGAATCTTGTGTGCTCTGTGGGAATGTGCACAGATGATGCAGAAGCATGAATGCAAGCAGGAAATGTATTGCAAACGAGGCAATACTGGACATACACGTTACAAAAACAGCTGTTATGTTGCCATGTAAGTAACAGAATCACAAAACAATACTATGCCTATAACTTAAAATCTGTAAATGCTAAGAAAATAAGAGTCCAGATCTGAACTTGGCACAGTCGATTTCATGTAAATCACATGTTTTAATTCAAAATAGCAAAATCTTTCCTGTGTTATTAATGGCCATTATCAAAGGTAAACTCATTGTGTTCTTATACACGAGCAGCATTGCTGAGAATTGCATGTTATTTTCATTTTCATATATTTATGTTATTAATATTCTTACTCAGTTTTTTTTTTTATAATTTATAAGTCATACATATATTTATATTCTAACAAAGAATTTGAATAGTCACCTTCACCAAGTCTTTAAGCAACTGCCCAACATTTAGATTCTGAAATATATTATTCGGCACACACCTAAAGGAAGCATAATTCGATTGATAAGTATTCCTTATGGAAACATGCTCCCAGTTCCACTGGTAGCTCAGAGATGTTAAAATCCTATCTAGCTCTGCTTTAAAGGAAGCTTTTTAGCTTGCACTACACTAACAGGAAAACTATTGTCGCTTTGCTAGGGAAGGAACGCCCCAGGATGCAGCCGTCAGGGAAAAACCCCTCGAGTGGGCGTTAATTAACAGTTAGGGAAGCGAAAGGGAAACCAAATGTAACAATGAGCAGTAGACACAATGACCGGTGGGATCACAAGACTGAGGCACAATAATGAAGGGAGCTAATCTAGGAGCAAACACAAGGTGTTTGCCCTTGCGTGTATGTGTGATCGGGTGCACGTGTATGTTCGTTTGTGTGAGCATGTATCTGCGATTGTGTGCAATTAAGAAAAAATGCATTTATTTTGCTTGAGGAATTGCTTCCCTGCCATTTAGGAGGCAGTCAGAATGGCCTAGCGGTCTCCCCTGGTTGCCGTGGATTCGAATACCACTGTAAGCAGCGGACATTCACGCTGGCGTGGTGCCTAAATGCATCATTTACGAAAGACTTACCTGCTACACCAGTGGTTCTCAACCTTTTTTTGCAGTGGGCCGCACTGTTCAAGTCTCACGGGCCTCATATTATTTACATATGACGTCATCAACGCTCAATAACCAGATATTATGCATCTAAAATTATTACAATTAGATGTAT
>JAODKL010000017.1:12816808-12829199 GCA_026780765.1 Petrocephalus schoutedeni
CACATTTACCCAGATATTTGGCATTGGCAGAAATGCCCAAGAAAGGTAAACCCGACACCTACTGGACAGGTATCCTGTATCGGTATTGCCATGGGAACTAAGGGTTAGCACAGGCAAGAAGTCCAGGGCAGCAAATGGAAAGCTGACATTGCAGAAACTGACAGCTGTCCGTTGACTCCTCCATAAAACCAGCAAGTCCGAGAACATGACACCTCTGGGGAAAAAAGCCCTTTACAATTGAATACCAGTTACGGAATTTGAAAAAAGAATATTCCAGGCCAGGAAATGATTTTCAAAAATAAGAAACCTAGAAAGTTTTGGAAAAGTCATGGAATTTTGTAACACAGCGTAATAATTTGTGGTTAATTTAAAATAGATTCAGAAAAAAAAGTTCTGTTAAATCCATTCAGTTCTGAGAGGATGGTGTTCTGTTGTGAGCCCAGTGGTGAATCGTCTCATAAAGTGGAAAATATCCAGTCTCACTCTAGTCTTCCATGGCTGAAACCAGACAAGAACTGAGGGCACACCTGTGCAAATGAAGGCCTGTATGAATTCTGATATGTTGCTACAGTGATTTAGATGACATCTAGGCATGTTCAAAGGCATGTTTTGACAATTGTCACATAATACAGGTAATAACTGTGGGCAAGCTATCATACAGGAAAAAGTAACACCTTCAAACAACTTGAATTTTTTGTTTCACTTTGATATGCTTTGAAAACATGTTAAAGTAATACAGTTAAATAACCATGTTTCTAAATCTTGTTAATTTTGCACGTGTAACAAGTACTACATGACTATAAAAACATTTTACAGGTCACACACCTGTCTTGCTGCAACAATCTCTGTCAACATAGACGACATCTGGCTCTGGCTCCCCTGTGTCCTGGTAATGCTTAACGATGCCTTGGCACAAGTCATCTAGGCCAGCTCCCTCACCAGTGGTTAATACACAGTTCAGTACTTGGCCACATTCATTACTGACATTTGTCATCCACGTAGCTGTGTCTGCAATGCCATCAGCGAGCTTCATTGTGATCTTTACAAAAATAAATCAGTATAACATAATCAAGTATCATAAATGAATATCAGCAAAACAAAGATTTTTCAAAGGATTACAAAGTTTCAGCTGTACCTTTTTTGTGGGGTCGATCTTTAAAATCCTGCCTTATGTTGAAGTGATGACACCCTTCATCTCATCCAGATGACACAGGATCTCATTAGCATAGACTGTTTCAAACCACTGTGCAAGATGTAGGGGACAATAGGGTGGTGGTGGACAATAGACTGCTTCTTCACATTGGGTTAAGGTACTCTTCTTTTTGTGATGCTCACAGTCAGAGAGGTATTCGACGGTGCGCCTTGCCCACTCCTCACTGTGAACTGCCTCTAGTGCTTTCTGGAGGTAACTGGAGCTATTCCCTGCAGTTCGTGGTCACACACTTCCTGTCCAGAGCAAGCTGAGGGGTAAGAACAGCAGGGAACCTGTTTCGGTGGGCAGGATCCAACTGACTCTGAAGTACCAACTGTCCAACTGACACCTCAGTACTCTGAGGACAGACAGGGATAATGTACCTGCTGCACCGAGTATAGTCCCCACCAACCAAATAATACCGTGAGTCAAAATCTATGACTTGCCGTGCCTTTGTGTAGATACCAGAGTGGTGCATCTTGGTCTTGCACTGAGGGCACTTCAGAGAAATACCCCACATCCGCTTCGGTGCCCAAAGAAACTTTCACAAATATTGTTAGGTATGCGTTTTAACTGTTTATGTAACAGAATCATGGGACTCCGGAAGCAGCAGACAGGTACCGGCAGGCCAAGCGGGAAGTGGCTCTGCCGATTGCTGAACCAAAAACTCGGGTGTGGGAGGAGTTTGGTGAAGCTATGTTGAAGGACTTTTGGTCGGCCTTGAGAAGATTCTGGCAAACCGTCAGGCGGCTCAGGAGGGGAAAGCAGGGCTTTGCCCATGCTATTTACTGTATAGTGCAGGTCTACCAGGTCTATCCGGCATCTGCCCCCACCATCGGATCCAGCTCACCACCAGGTGGTGCTCAGTTGACAGCTCAGCTCCTCTCTTCACCCGAATGTCCAAAAAACATGGACGCAGATCCGACGATACAATTACAAAATTGTTCATCAAACTGCGGCCTTGGGTGATCTGGTTCCAAGTGCACTCATGAAGGGTGTTCGAGCATGGTGTTCATTATTGACAAATTGTGGCTAGCAATTTAACAAATCACCACTCGTATTGCAATTGGGCAGGCCATTCCTCTCAACCACACCCTTCCACATTTCACTGTCACCACCCACGTGAGCATTGAAGTCCCCCAGGAGAATAATGGAGTCCCTAGACAGGGCGCCTTCCAGCACTCCCACCAAGGCCCTCAAGAAGGCCGGATACTCTGAACTGGTGTTTGGCGCATACGCACGGATGACCGTCAGAGCCCGTCCCATTCTAAATCTATACGAATTAATATGACGTTAGTCTCCCCTTTGCAGCTATAACAGCTGCCACTCTTCTGGGAAGATTTTCCACAAGATTTTGGAGCGTGTCTGCAGTATATTTTGCCCATTCATCCACAAGAGCATGAGGTCAGGCACTGATGTTAGACGTGAAGGCCTGCATTACAGTTCATCCTAAAGGTGTTTGATGGGGTTGAGGTCAGGTTTCTGTGTGGGCCAGCCTAGTTCTTCCACCCCAGACTCACCCAAACATGTTTATGGACCTTTTTGTACACTGGAACAGAAAAGAGCCTTCCCAAACTGTTCCCACAAAGTTGGAAGCAGAGAATTGTCAAATATCAAATATCTTGGTATGCTGAAGCATTAAGAGTTCCCTTCACTGGAACAAAGGGGCCAAGCCCAACCCCTGAAAAACAAAGCCATACCATAATCCCTCCACCACCAAACTTCACAGTTGGCACAATGCAATCCTGTCATCAACCAAACCCAGACTGCCAGACAGAGAAGCGTGATTCATCACTCCATAGAACATGTTTCCAGTGCTCCAGAGTCCAGCAGCGGCATGCTTTACATCACAGTGTCTGATGCTTTGTATTGCACTTGGTGATGTGAGGCTTACATGCAGCTGCTTAGCCATGGAAGCCCATTCCATGAAGGTCCCAGCGCAGAGTTTTTGTGCTGGGATGAATGCCAAAGGAAGTTTGGAACTCTGCAGTTATTGAGTCAAGAAAGCGTTGCTGTCTTTTCTGCACTACACGGCTCAGCAGTTGGCAAACCTGCTCTGTTACTTTATGCATCTGTTTCTGTTGTTCATAAATGCTTTCACTTTGTAAAAGTAAGACTTGAAGTTGACTGTGGATCACTAAGCAGAAAAATTTCACAAACGTACTTATTGCAAAGGTAGCATTCTATGACTGGACTATGCTTGAACTCACTCAGCTCTTCAGAATGACCAATAATTTCACAAATATATGTTAACCTAGCTGCATAGCTAGGTGCTTGATTGTATACAACTCTGGCAATGGGTCTGAATTAGAAACTGAATTCAACGAATGAGAGCTGTGTCCCAGTACTTTTGTTCATATAGTGTATCTCCCAAACTCAAGGCTTTTCCTTTTATTCAAAATTATTTCTCATCAACACCGGTTTCACAGTTAATTTGCTGACCAGTCCTTCTGAGAACATACTGGAATATAAAGGAGTTATATTTTCTGTTTCTCAATTTGTACTGTTGTGCCGGTTTACTGCAATTCCATTGCAATAAAGAGGTGCCATATAGCAACATAGCAAATTTTCCATTATGGCAACATTCATAGGTTCGCAGTTTTTCTTAAGGCCTGTCCTTTTAATTCCAACATTTAAATATGTTATCGTTCTTTTCTGAATAACTCGGAATTGAAGTGAAAAAATACGTTGTAGAGCAAGTTCACACTGCAGTGAAATGAATGAGGAAGTGCCAGACAAACCATGCATCTCTAAAGATACTAAATGGAGCTGCCAAATCTTCTCTTGTCTCTTTACTTAGGAGCTGATTGATGTACACTTTCCTCCTATGATATAAATTCCATGACTGCCTCTTGAGATGCCACATTTCTGTTTCAATATTTCAATCACTAAAAGATAACCTGTTGTCGATGTCCTTTAAAAATCATGTATGTCCACTTTTCTCCTCTGTCTACTGATAGCATATGATATCCAAATGAGCGAGGAAAAGATGTTTAATGGAACTATTTAACTAGTATCTCTGTTGGATATTGGAAGTGCCCATCAAAACCGTGTCTCTACCACCCCTTGTTCAGAATAGCGTCAACTAGGGCTGCATGAATCTGAGTTAAATTTAAGATGTGAGTTTTTCACTCAGAATCCAGATTGTGATTTTCTCTCTGAATTTTTGAACAATAAATTTCTCTCTATTATTATTGTTTATTATTATTATTAATAATAATAATAATAAAAGTGCACTCATGGGCTGGGGATGGTCACAGCAGCTTGTGTTCATTTGGCTGTGGATGTGGATGGTTGTGGAGGGCAACCATTATATATATCATTATTTTTAATTTTTGCACAAATATAAATGAGGTTTGCAAAGCTATTTATGATTATTGTTTTAAACTGAACAGGTTGAAAGGACAAAGTTTACATACAGTGTAATACTGAAATGATAGAATGAGTGTCGTGTGTGAGCGTAACAGAGGATGTGGGAGCAGGCATTAGGGCAAACAAAAGGGGTTTTATTGACAGAACTGTAAAAGAAACAGGATCACTGTGGATCAAATGGGGAGGCTAGTGCGCAAGGGAAAGGACAACACAACTCCAATGATGCAACTGGGGAGTGCAAGACTGAGAAGCACTTATATACACAGGGCTAACAAGAGATCAAATCAATTCCCCTGCACACCACGTGAAGTGCGGGGTTTCACTGTGTGTGCACTGCAGATATACTTTTGTACTTGAAATATGCCTAGTCAATTAACTTGCACATGCACAGTCAACACGCATGGTTTCCACTAGTCATAGAAATCTAAAAATCTGGGCTACCCCAAACCTACCCCTGATGATGAAATTTACATCACTTCCACGATTGTGCAACTGAAAAAGTGAAATATGAACTGGCCTTTAGTCCAGCACTTTGTAGGTATACATACAGCTGTCGATCTTTTTCAAACACATACAACATAAAGGCTTACAGTATAATGAAATTTTGTGAAGGAAACAGAAAACCCAGCAGAAACCCATAATGAGCTCACAGTTTTAAGTATTCAGCTAACTGAGCAACATAATTAACAAAAAAAAACACTTACAGTTAAAAAGTGCTCTTTGTGAGAAAACTGGTTCGACAGTCAGCACAAAACTTTGGATCCATAGAAAAAATTGAATGGAACAGACTGCTAGCTCACATATCTAGCTTCTGCGCAAAATGGCCAATTAGAGTGTGTGTCTTCACTAAAATTAGTATCCGGGGGAGTTATTGCATGTCAGGGAGGTGTGAGGGTGTGTCAGGGACACATACAGCCTATGGTCCTCCAGTTTTCTTGCCATCAGTGATGCATCAGTGACTCTAGAATGCTCCAGGTCTCCACACTTTCCTTATCTGAGAATGTGAAAGTAGCATACATATTCCTCTGTGTCCACATAATTCCTCCCCCCCCCCCCCCCCCAATTCAACAAGATAAGACTCTGCAGCTGTTGGAAGATTCAGTGAAAAACGTGCATCCTCTCCCCAAGTGAAGAAGGGTAGGAGGCTGGGCACATGGTTAACTCCAGTGTCACAGCCCGAAACTACTCTAATGACTCTGTAGGGATCCTTGTACAAAAGAGCCAATTTGGCAGTAAACCCGGTGGAGGCACCATAGTGTGGATGGGTTCTACCGCAATAGAATGTGACTAGTCATCAGTAATCGGCGCACATGACTTTCCACATCCTGCTGAGCAGAAAACTGTTCAGACTTGTATGCCTCCACCATCTCTTGGAATTTATAAGCCTCTGTTGTGGGGGCATTCAACAGGCTAATTGGCAACACCATGAATTGGTATAAGCCCAAGTTACAGACTAAGGTAGTTTTTTTGGGGGGGTGGGGGCGGGGTCTAGAAGCTACCAAGGACTGAGGGACACAGGAACAAAGCTATGCTCGGCATGAAAGCTAGGCGCATTTACAATACCTTGCGTCAGAGGAGCATTGCTGGGAGTCTTAAGAGGACTCGAGCTCAGGTGAGGCTTGTTCTCCCTTGATGAGCGGACAGTTGCACGAGGGGGGCGTGACAGACTGTTCGCATTTTGGAGTCACGTGATAGAATAGTTATTTATCTTTGAGGAACAGACTGACAGTTTATTTAGCTTGAACTGCAAAAAGAAAAAGGGAATAAAACATTGGCTATAGTAATTCAGTGAACTTGGGTAAGTATTGTATTTTCCTGTATTATGTTTTAATAACTTTGTTAGGAATGTATATCTTTATATGATAAACAAAACAACCAGAACTTAAATTTTTTTTTTTTTTTTTTATAAAGAACTCAAATATAACCATGCTTATTAACATTCTAGATTCTCAATACAGCTAAGCTAAGTACTTTTTAAAGCAGAAATGGGCAGTCAGCAGAGTTGTCTGACAGAGCGGGGATACACTCTATTGCGAGAAATTGGAAACGAAAGCACTGGGAAAGCAGCTCTGGTGAATAAAAATGGGACTAAATACATCATCAAGACTATTAACATGACAAACGTAAGTCTGTCCTGCCCACTAAGAAAGCTTTTCTCAGAATGTATGTTAAATGTGCAATAAATTATCTAGTAAAATTTACTGCTTGATTTAGATGGACAAAGAATTCAAGCAGAGAACAGGGAGTGAAGTGGCCAGACTGGCAAAAATGGACCATCCTCACGTTGTCCGCTATATGGAGTCCTTTACAGACGGTACAGATGCTGTGTTTATAATTCCTTGTGACATGACAAGTTCTTTGAACACATTGGAATAACTGATTTGCTAATGTATTTTATTAATATATTAATGTAAATACATCTTGTAGTCATAGTTTTGTAGTACATTTTGTTCAAATGTGCATTCATTTTACATGACTCAATTCTTGATTTAGGAATAAAAGCCTATTTTCTATACAGAGCACAGCAACTGCTGCATAGTGATGGATTACTGTGAAGGTGAAGATCTCTCTGAAAAGATTAACGCCCAGAAAATTAAAGCCACTCCATTCTCAGAAGACCAGGTAACCTATAGACAGATTTCAATTGATGTAGTAGGCCACAATAAAAGCCAAGACATTTTACTGTAAAAATGAATAAAAGTGGTACTTATATAGACACTTATATTGTACTCTGGAAAAAACGAAGAGACCACTCTATATTATTGTTTTTTTTTAATCTGCATTTATAAAACCTGGCTCTGCTGGCAGAAGCCTATGCCGAGCAGCATGTTACTTCCAGGTTCAAAATTTTTAACACTGCAGTACACAAGAACAGGCTGAAGCAGGAGACACTGGGAATGGCCACAAACCAGCCAGGTAGAGGCCAGAAATGACCGTTAACTTATCTGACAGCTTCTCATGAGTTGGAGGATAACATCAATGGACCTTCAAAAAGCCAGGCTCCTAGAAGCAGGACTGAAGTCCCTTAAAGAAAGGAACAAAAAAGAACCAGCCTGTAGTTTGCCATATACTGATATAGGCTGATATTTATACAATTCACAGATGTATACCCATAATTTGATAAGTGAGTGGACCACAGATTTTTCCAGTGGTCTTTATTTTTTCCAGAGCTGTAGATACTTAAGGCGTTATTTACACATTCTACATCATGTGTTTACGCTTGATGATTTCTGTGCATTTCGGTTTGTTTTACAGATCCTGGACTGGTTTGTACAGATCTGCCTGGCCCTGAAATATGTTCATGACAGGAATGTTGTACACAGAAACATAAAGCCTCAGGTACAGACCAGATGTTTATTTTACTATTCAGATGGCATAAGAACCTTCTGTATTTTGAGAACTTTTGTAAGCAAAGTAAAACCATTATAACCACTATATTATTAATATTTGCTGTATATTTACTTCCTAGAATGCCTTTTTGAAAGCAAGAACTATCAAGCTGGGAGGCTTTGGAGTTTCTAAAATCATTAGCAGGTAGTGTATTCAGACATAATGTGTTGAATGTTATGCATGTCATAATACATTCATTCAGGGTGCAGAGTGGCCTGGTCAGCACTGGCATCCTGTATGTGACCCTGACTTCTGCTACTCAAACTGCTTCTGTGACCAGGACACCTTGGTAGTGGAGCAAATTCTGCTGGGGCCACAAAGAAGAATAATCAACATATGATGGTGCTAGATGTATCAGACTATCTGCTCTTGGTTTGGAAATGCTAGTTAAATTCCTTACTAACAAAGAAACTGTCAAATCTGCAGGAGATTCATAGACAAGGAGACTGCCCTTTACCCCTGGCATGTAGACACAGCACACAGCAGAGCTAGATCACAGTGTCATTTACCACAGTATAAAGGAATCACACTCATTCATTTACTGTACAAAGTCAGACTCTGAGTTTAACTGAAACCCACTGTTCTGTTCAATAACTCCTATATTTAATGTGTTTCATGAAGAGTGACTTAATTAACCCTTTTCCCATGATAATTTCCCCATGTGAAATTTCCCTACCTACTGATGCTCTGGGGTCAGATTGACCCCAAACACGGGATAGGGGTTAATTCTACAAAACTGTACACATGTAAATCATTTCACCTGCCTAACACTGAAATACCCATTCATCTGTACCTTTGGAATAATTGCTTATTTAATATAAGCATATGTTATTATTTTTCTTCCAGGAAAGATGAATATGCAAAAAACAAGCCAGGAACACCTATTTATATTGCTCCTGATCTGTGGAAAAGTGAACGTTTTAATAAAAAAAGGTATTGCATCTGACATGACATTTACTGCATGTTATTTTCAGTGTATGTTTCAATTTTGGATTATTTGGCCTGATTAAGTTATTATACTTATGATCAATGATTATACACATGTTTTTTCCTAATTAAGCATTAATTAGGAATCAAAAAATGTTAACAGTTATCAATAATGTTATGCTAAAAGTTTTCAAGTGTAGTGTATAATTATATTTGGAAAAATATCATTAAGTATCTATATGCTTTCATTATAATTATACAGTTTCATCAGTATTTAATAATTGCAACATGATTACACCAGATAAATCAAAAATGTATCTGTTGGTGGCAGTTGTACACAGACTAACCTTTTCCTTATCACCAGTGATATCTGGGCTTTGGGTTGCGTGCTGTATGAGCTCTGCACACTTGAATTTGCCGTGAGTATCACCTGTCATTGTTTTATAATGGTATCAATGCACTGTATTTGATATTTAATATAGATGTATTACCTATCTGTTGCCTGTTATCTTATGGAAATACAGACTAGATAACTACAATCTTCCATTTCCTCATAGTTTTCAGTGCAAGAACATTTCTTCATGTTTGAGTTATGGAACAAGCCCCCTCCACGCATTTCTGAGAATTTCTCACTTGAGCTGCGCAATCTGGTGGATGAACTTCTTCATAAGGACCCAAGAAGCAGACCCTCCATTGATGAGATATTAAACAAAAGGTTCTTAGCTAAACGGATACCAAAAAATCTCTTATTCAAGGTGAATTCATCCTTGTAATTTATATACCTAGTGGTGGCTGTACATTTCTGACATATTCCATCACAAAAACTGTAACTTAAATTTTATAGTCAAACAGTAACAATGCTAATATATACCATTACCATGTTATTCAGAGGATATTATACAAACATGTGTTACTTTTTGGGTTATAAAGGAAGAAGCCTTGATGGTTCCTGCGATTTGGCCACTAAAACCAGGTACTGTAAATTGGATTTTGCACAGCTTATTGAAACTATTCTGAAATTCACCCCTATTCCGTGCATTAGTATATCAGCAATGGAGGACTATATTTACAGCTGATAAGTCATTAGTGACAGTCACATTTCTTGTTCAGGTATTTCTAACAGGAACACTCTCAATGTGCCCCATGACCCTGACCAGGACCTGCAGTTGGAAGGTGCATTTTTGGATAAGGACGGAAGGCTTGTGGACAGGTAAACACAATACGACTTACTTTCAGAGCTCAGTGTACCGTGAGTGGTGCAACTAGGTCAACTAAGCCACCCCAGGAGTTCCCACCCAAATAGGTCACACGGGTTTATTATACCAGGAAGGACAGAGACGTGTATCCAACCTGATAGATTTCTTCAGTGAAACCTCCGATTCTTTCAGAGTCAAATGATGAGGCAGGTTCCTTAAGCTTAAGCAGTTTATTTAGACAGAATGAAGATGTTACAGAAAGATGTCCACACACAGCCGTTTCGGTGTCTGTGTCTGAGAGTGTGCTTCATGAGATACTTGAGAACATGATGTGAGGAAACAAGTAGAAAAGGACAGAAAGAAATATAAGAAAGAAGAAACATAAAAGCTATAAATCAGTGTTTCTCAATCCTGCTCCTGGGGTATGTACAGTACCACCTACCAGGAAGTTTTCACTCCAGCTTAAATAGCATCAGGTGTTTCTTAATGGCCTAATAATGAAGGTGGTAGGTTGTAAGCAGTGTCTGACCAAAAACATACTGGCAGGTTGGGCTCCAGGAGCAGGATTGAGAAACACTGCTATAAATAAATTAACTAAGTAAAAATGTATTAAATGACTACCTATTAGGGCTGCAACAATTTATCAAGTAACTCGAATAACTCGATTTCAAAAAATCCTCAATGCAAATTATTTGCATTTACATTTACATTTACAGCATTTGGCTGTATACTACTGGTTATACTACTGGTTAAAACTCTAGTTAGTTCACTGTTCTAATATAATGAATTTTTAAATATATTAAGAAGTTCCTAAGAAATGAAAATTGAGTAAGGGCTGTAACTTGTAAAAATAAGAGTAAGGGTTGTAACTTTGAGATCAAGCTCACTGTTTTACATGCACTAGCCTTTAAATTCATGCTATATAATGAATCGTACAAATTTCTATAACCCTGTATTCACATTGGCATCCTTCATTTTACCAGGAATCTGAGAAATATCATTTCTCAAGTTAACCAAGATATTGGAGCATTTAAAAGTCTCTATGCCCGAGATGCTGGTTATATCAAGGACCTACGAAAGAAGCTGAAGACTACAGCAGATGGCCTGGAACGCATCCACTATGGTACCACCGTAGGGAGCCTGGCAGGAGGGGTGATAGGTGCTGCAGGGGGGGTCACCTCCATAGTTGGGCTCATTCTAGCACCGTTCACTCTGGGAGTCTCTCTGATTGTCACGGGTGTGGGGATTGGGGTTGCTGTAGCTGGAGGAGCAACGAGTGCCGCCTCCAACATCACCAACATGGTAAACCAGTCAATGGACCGTAAGACTATTGATGCGACCTTTAGTGAATACCGGGAGAAGATGGAACCCATTCTCATGAGTTTAGAAGGCATCAGAACTGGCATTGAACAATTAAAGGCACATAAAGGCTTCACAAATGTGTCTAATATGGCACAGGCTGCAGCCAGAGCAGGGAGGGGCCTGGGTGGCATCGCAGAACTTATCCGTCTGGTCCAGGTGGTCAACATTGGTAAGGTGGCTGCTCAAGCAGCCAGAGCTATCCGTGTAGCAGAGGCCTTCACAGGGGTGCTGTCTGCTCTCTTCCTTGCCCTTGATGTCTATTTCATTGTTAAGGATTCCAAAGAGATCCACAACTTAAGAAACAAGCCAAAAAACCCAGATGAAATGAAATCAGCCACATCGAAGCTTATAGCTAATATCAGGGAGATGATTTCTAATATCAAAGAGAATCTAAAGGAGTTGAAAAGTATAAATATGCAGCTGGATTCAGATGAATCCAATTAAAAAAACATAAATTATGGGCACACAGGGCAGTTTTACACAGAACATAATGACATTATGGAATGGAGAAGGGTAAACTATTTTTAAAATTCTGAATGACAATGATAATCCTGTTTGATATTGTATTCCTTTCTGTAAATAATGTAAACTATTGCAATATAATATGTATTTTAATAATAAGTTGTAAGGAAAAAAGCTGAAAATCCTGGTTGGTAATTTGAATACAGTCAGCAAATTCTGATATTGGGAAGAGAATGGAGGCTTACTGGCCAGAGAAGTCACAGAATTACCATTTGTTCTCATGGGAAATCTCCATCCAGTCCTGCCTCGTCTTTTTGTCAGGCTCCTCATGCACCAGGAGGTCACCCTTTATATGCATAAATATGACAACTGACAAGTTTTTTTTCTTTATTTAGTTTTTATTTTCATATTGGTTTCCATCCATCCATCCATTTTCCTACCCACTTTTCCTGTTCAGGGTCGCGGGGGGTCCGGAGCCTATCCCGGAAGC
>JAODKL010000017.1:12829299-12864810 GCA_026780765.1 Petrocephalus schoutedeni
CATGTTTTATATTCTAGTTTCTTCAAAATAGCCACCCTTTGCTCTGATTACTGCTTTGCACACTCTTGGCATTCTCTTAATGAGCTTCAAGAGGTAGTCATCTGAAATGGTTTACTACACAGACACATGCTGGCATAGTCAATTACAACATTCAGGTATGAAGCCAACAAGGGGGATCGTCAATGCCTCTGACCTGGACTGTAGAGTTACAAACCTCAAGAAGAACACTGTACTACATTATAAAGTCTCATCTTAGCCATCTTAGCATTACCACAAATACAACTTGTACCTCCTGTTCCCAGTACTCATCCCCTATACTGTACACAGGCTCAAAGACAGTCTACCTCAGGTATTCAAAACCTGACCATTAACAGCACACGATAGAGTTTTATTTGCTCAGTACACATGTTCACAGGGCTGGGATTGACATTTTTAAATCTTCACTAATGAGGGACACATTAGAACCTGAATCAAGTAAAATGTCGACCTCTCTTCCTTCTATAAGACCCTTAACATATGCAGTAGGTCTACCCTGAGAGCAAGAACTGTCACAGTTGTCCCACTCCCTTATGGGAGACCAGCCACCTCCCAGAAAACATCTCCATTCAGGTCAGATACACCATAGCCAAGGAAAGTCTCCCCAACCAGTCTAGAAATCTCTGCAACATTCAGTTCAAGGCTTTCATTGGCAGTCTAGCAGTAAGGCATGTCTGAAAATTCTGAAGGAAATGTTTCTGCCTGAAGGCAGAATAGTAATATTCCTGCATTGTAGTCGTATTGTACACTAGGTGGCAAACTGACCCACAAAAGAAATACTGCACCATCTGGATGAGTAGATATCTCATTTATCAGTGTAGCATGATAATCTTCACAAGCTCGTCCACTTCCACTTTCATAGACAGTATGAAAATAATTCATATAGAAAAAAACGCCATTGTGAAGGACACAGGGAGATCAGTTTTCATTTTCCATCAATGACTCCCACCGAAGTCTATAAGTATCCCTATAAGTATCTGTGGGCCCTTGAGCAAGGCCCTTAATCCCCAGCTCCCTGGGCACTGCACGAGGTGGCTGCCCTTCACAGCCAAGCTTACTCTCATGGAGAGCAAGGTTGAGGGAGGTGAGAAGAGAATCTCCCCACGGGGATCAATAAAGTATCGATTAATTATTATTATTATTATTATTATTATAACAAAATAGGGAAAATTCACAAACTCATATGTTGGCCTGTCACAATTATTACATAGCGCCCTGATTGTGATTATTTGAGCTGACCACGATTATTTAGCATTATTTAGATTATTTAGAATCGTCTCTATTCATCTGTATTAAAATAGCTGGATGAGGCAGAACTGTCATATTACTATCACTATTTCCACGTCCATTTCTACCGTGTAATGTTTGACAAGCGCTTATTTGGCAAGAGCTCTAGCAATACTAAACTGATCTCCAGCTATTATCCGCCATAACTATCACCGGCCTCATGCGCCACCTAGTGGTCTTCATGAGTATATGCATTTATATGCATATGTACCAGACATACTGCATATACTACATGTACCACAACCATTTTCATGACCGTACCTGATCCCATAAAAATTTAATGACATCAGGTTAATTTTACAGACAGCTTGTGAGCAATGTCCACTGGTATGTGTTTATGGGATTACTGTAATGTCCCTGACAGCTTCCGCATTTAGCTGCCCCAGAGAGAGTAGATTATGCCAATAGGACAATGAACTAGAGAAATATGGAATATTTATGTAATAGTGTTGATTCAGTAACTAGAAATAGATGACCAAAGTGAACACTTAAAATGGCAAGCAAAGAAAATGGATTTTTTTAAGAGTTAAGAATCATTAACAAAGCTGATTTCTTGCTTAGCTGGATAGCTTGTCAGATTTAAGGTACACCCAAGTTTAAGGTCACTTATATTTACCCCAGACTACCTTCCAACAAGTTATCCAGCTTAGTTTGCTGAAAATGTAGACAACTTGGTTTGCCCTAAAATGGCAGGATGAATAGATCAAAGTGTAGACATATGAGGTGAAATTGGGTAGGTGTCATGGATCAGATAGTCACAACACCAACTGTTTGCCCTGAGGCATTAAACTTCTTATCTGTTAATGTCATATCTGCCCTGTACAATTTTTGCACATTAATGTACACACTCCAAAAGAAACTCATACAGGCCCAACCAACCATCCGAAAATCACTTTGACAGCATCCGCTACAAACGAACAATTCAACAGCACAAATGCAGCACAAATAACTGAGACCAGTTTGGTTATTTATCCAAAGCGGCCACCATTCCCAGTATGATCACAGTTGTTAGAGTTGCCAGCATACTTGCTAACTTTCGTGGTTTTTGGTCCCTTGTTTTGTTTCTGGGTTCATGGATTTTCTGGTCCTGTTTAGCTGGTGTCTTGTTCTGGCATTCATGGTCCTGATTAGTCAAAGTTCCACAGCTGGTGTGCAGAGTACCTGTTATCTTGTTCTTTAAGTTTTCTGTATCTGGATTTTGTGTTTAAGCACAACTTCCTGTTTCCTGGCTTTCTAGTCCTCTCCACCTGGGTCTGCTTTTTTTGCACCTCATCCAGGAGACATCCATCCAATCAGCAGCCATCGTTGGTTTCCTGTTTCCTGCAGTGAGCGGTCTTAATGTCTTGGGGGTGAGTTGGCAGAAGACCTGGCGTTATGGTTTGCCTATATTGGGGTACTTTGTTTCAGGTTATATATGTATAAACCAATAAATGTTAACCTGAATGTTTGTTACATTTGTCCCCTAAGTGACATTTATTTTCATCTCAGATGAGAGCTTTATACAGCTCCATCCACTGAATCCAATCGAAAAATAAATTATATGCAGTTTAAATATCTCAATTTCACTAATTGGTGTCTCTAAACCAGGGTTCCCCAGTTTCGGCCCTGGAGGGTCCATCTGCAGCAGAGTCTTCAGATTTCTCTGCATAGACACACAGGCTAAACCTGTTAATTAGCTGATGAGCTGAATAAGGTGTGTTTGAGCAGGGAAATCTAAAAATTGGGAATGCAAATATTACTGTGCATAATATGAATTCAGGGGGATTCAGTTTAGGATTTAAAAAATTAAAGAATTTCCTTATGTCCATTGTGTCTGGGGAGGGAGCAAATATTGCAAACAACTGATCATCAACCAAGAATACCCTACTGTTACTTAAAGTGAATAAGGCAAAACTTAGGCTACTCGTAATATTTCATTGTTTAGTTGAACATTAATTTAACGTGGCCTATGGTTTTTTTTATAGCATATAACAAAAGAATATGGTTTTAGCAATAATTGGACATTGTGAGATGACAATGGGGCTGACGTTACCTCCCCCAGTATCGAGCAGCCTGCACCTTTACTGTCTATGGCCTGCACTTATGATTAACTTCACTTGCGTGTGGTGAGTTGTTGTAGGTAACCCGGAAAACCCGGAGTGGTCTTTCAGTGGTATGTGTATTCTCATATCGATCAAGTGGAATGGATTCTTTCGCGAAGCAATAGAAATGGCACTGGGTGAACAAATCTTTTATGTTAAATGTGGGGGGTGGCTGGGTCCAAACGAATAATTTATGAAATGTGATTTCATCAGATTTAATGGCGGCGACGCTCATGATTATATACTGTACCGTAGAACCAATACAAAATGGAAATAAATACCATGGAACATAAATAATATTATTCTAAAATAAAATACTGTTCAAATACTATAGAAGCATACACCATATGTATATCATCGTAACCTACATGAACCATGCACAAAAACACTGAAAGCACAATCCAGCACATGCTGACATGATAGTACCATGGTAACTTTTTGTAAGGGACAAACACACCCATGCTGCATATCACAGACTGTTAGTTGAAATGCTAATTCTTAGTTTGAATCTCTCTACAGTGGCAATGAATTTGGTTTTAATAGCTTATAACGTACCCAAATACTACAACATTTGCCTTACTTATTTAAAAATATAAATGTACAAATTGAAGGGCCGATTTCTATAATGACTGTTACGCTTCAGTGGAACCAGCGCTGTAATTCCTATGAACCTTTTCACTGCCTATTCCTGTGAACCTTTTCACTGCCTATTCATTTATTTCCACATTGGAGTAAAAAAGAAAAAAAAAAAAAAAAAAAAACTAGGAAAATTTTAGTATAACGGCAGTTAAAACCGACTGTAGCGCTCTTGTCGGGAAGACGGTGGGAGGGGTGTGCGGCACTGACATTAGACGGGAAAGAAATAATCCGCGCTGCTTAAAACGTCTGCAAACCACAGAAATAAGAGGACGGAGAGGCGGGTCGCCGGGAAAGCACGGAGAAAAAACTTACACGGACGCTTCACCATTGTTTTCTTATATGGAAAATGATGTACCACTATGATGGCTAACGCCGGGAAGTAAAAGAGCTACAGAAAGTTTCATGCGGCAGAGAAGAGTTAGCGGTGCGGCTGAACGGACGATAATGTAGGCAGCGCAGCAGCTCCACTTATGGTAAGTTGGGAAGATAAACACCAAATGCCAGGGCTCATGATGCAAAATCGGCTTAATGAAAGTTCGATTTCAAAAAAGGGGGCAAAGTCTTTCCTAATTTAAAAATCGATTGCTTTTCCTCCTCAGGCGTACCGCTACATTGTTTCACTTACCGCACGTTTGTAATTAAAACGGCACACTGATTTACCTTATACGTAAGCAATGTATGCAACAATGCATAATTGAATAGTTAGCCTTTTTCTCCCGTTTGTTTGGTACAACTAAAATGAAAATGATCCTTGAATTCCGCCTCTTAGCTTCCCCCTTTTGGGTGATGGCAGTTCCCGCACATGGAAAAAAAACCCGTAGATAAGAAAAGTACTGTAATTTAAACCTGAATATATTTATATAGCGAAACGTGACTGTATAGTGATTATAGGTGTGTAACGTATATGCAAGTCTATTGATTTGATGGCCTGCTTCAAGTCTTGTAGTCATCTCTTCAACCCTCTATGTGGGACAGCCGCTCAATTTCTGTGCCAGACTCTTAAAATAACAATGCCAGTTTCTGAAGGGCACCGAAGGGGTTTAGCTGTGCTTGTTAAGGCACAACTGAACCTGGACAGGATAAAAGTTGGTGAGGTAGATGAGCCATGTGACCCCCCCGACCCACAGAACTAATGATGCTCTTGCGGCTCCTGTATTTTTGCAACCCCCCCCCCCCCCCTTTGCTTCATACTCCTTCACCGGAGTTTTATTGGTCCAATGAAGGCAGCTGTGGCAGAGTGAGAAAGAGAGAAGGGAGCTGGGAGATCCCCTCTGCTGTTGTTTGGACTGCAGGACAGGGTGGAGTCGCTTGGCAGCGGCTTGCAGAGGGAACAGGAGCAAGACCGGGGGAGGGAAGCCAGTTTATTCTGGGAGGGCTGTACAGCTTCGGCGGTTTTGGATGATGCTGTATTTTCCACACTGGACCCAAAAGAGACAGAAAAAGAGAAGGGCATGGAGCAAGTGAGAGTTAGACGGACACACGTGCATGCACACACACGTGTGCTCGCACAGATAAACATGCATGTGCTCGAGGCTGAAAGTCTCCCCCTCTATTTTCAAACAGTAACAACCATGTGCCTCGGCAGCTAATGTGGTTATAGTACTGGAAAACAACCCCCCCCCCCCCCCCCAATGCCGTGCATCTATTATGGAATATGTTCAGTGGGAAAACCCATCCTTGACTCAAAGCATGTGTCCCACAGTGCAAAAGAAAAAAAAACTAAGTGGGAAAGCAGTGCTGTGTCCTTTCCTGGGAGTGCATGATGAATGTTTATGGGCGGTGGGCGGGTTAGGGTGAACCTTGGAGTAACTCAACAGTAATGATCGATGAGCTGATTCTGTGTATGTTTAGTTGGGCAAAACCTACTTTATGTGAATACTGTATACAGTGAATACTGTATGTGAATACTGTATGTGAATACTGTATGTGAATACTGTATGTGAATACTGTATGTTTCGTTGTGGGCATTGTTGAAGTCCGCATACTGTCTACTCGAAAGCACTCGCTGTGATTGCGTTACACCACATCTGGTTTCTGTCATTATTTCTCACGTTTCTTTCCCACCATCTACAGTAGTTTGGGCTCCCATCTTCCGTTCTCTCTTGCCTGCTTTATCTCCACCCACATTGTCACACTTACTCTTTCTATCCAGCTGTGCCAAGGATCTGGGTGGAAATTATCTTCTTTCCTCTTCTCCCTCCTAGCTAGGAGAAAAAAGGCAGGAAGTTTAGAGGAGGATTGACACTCCCCCCCATGCTGCTGAGTCAGTGCTGCTATAACAATGCGCTGTTTGCGTCATTTAGACACAAACAGTTTTGGACAGAAAATTAACGGTATTCATTATGTATGAAGAGAAATGAAAGGCCTTGGAGAGAATCTTTGGCCTTTTATTTTTAACATGTGATGTCATTAACTTGAGTACCACTCGCAGCATCAGATACTAATAACATTTACATTGTACACAGAATTATTAGACAAGTGTTATTTTATGTGTATCTTCTCTTCCACACAATATTTTCAGTCCAGATGAGTTTCTAATCAAGAATGAGCTGTTTAAAAGCAGAGCATGTTCAGTATTCGGTCTGAGTACTTTCTGTTTGGATAAAAACAGGGAAACATAGATACTTTCCTGTGCTGAATTATTAAACAAATTATTATTACTATTAAAATGGGTTGGAAAAGGACCTTGCAGAGAGCAGAAAAAAACAAAATAAAGTGCTAGTCAGAGGAATGGAAAACAATCAAAAAAGCTAAACCTTTAAAACGTGAGTACCGTACAATCGAGTGTTTTGTGGCCAACAGACAAGGAGGATGGTCGAAGCATGTAGAGTGAAGATGACAAAAATGAAGTGCCAGTGATTTGTGTCAAGTTATAGGGGAGACGTCCAGACACCCTTTAGAATCAAGTGCCATCATTTTTCAAGACTGCAATCTGAACGGAATCTCCAGTAGTACTAGGCACAGTGTGCTGTGGGACATTGCTAAGGTCACAAAGGCTGAAACATGACCTCCACTCAAGGCACACAAGCTAAAACCTTAGGAATGGGCATGGGCACGTCTCAAGACTGATGTTACAGAGCTTTTGTGGACAGATGAGATGAAAGTGACTTTTGATGAAGCAGTTGGATGGGCCAGTGGTTGGACACTTTCTTCAAGGGCCATCAAGGTGGTGGAAGAGTGATGGTGTCGGCTGCAGTTATCAGTGACTTCCAGATGGTATAAAAAATAACCTACTAGATTATGTTTTAAGATCTACTGCCAATGTCTAGAAGATACCTTCTTCAAACACTGGCACAGGAACAGGAAAGACAGGAAAATCATATCGTAACAAATTTATTTGCAGTTTTCAAAATTGGTGCAACTGGATGGGCCTTGGAAAAATCATAGGTGACAAACCGATCGCATCACAATTCAAGCTTAAAAACAAATTCATTGTAGAAGAGTGGCTTTGAAAAAACAATGCCAGGAGTGTCTCCTGGCTACGCAAAAGGTTTTAATAACAAAACAAACCACAAAATAATTTAAGGCAGTGCAAAAACATTACAGTAAAAGTATTTTTTGTCTGTATAAGTGAATCAGTATATGATCTTTTACCATTTCATGACTGACAGGATTTAAGCCTGACCATGTTTTGTACAAGTAGTTCAAGAGTAATAAGCATTTTATTTCTTCAATGTCCTATTTTTACAAATATTTAAATTTTTTTATTTTTTTGGAGTGGGGGGGGGAGAGGGAGCTGTAGAGAAACCAATGAGTACTGCCACATTTTCAAAATATTGGCATCGACTTGGTACCAAAGTGCTGGTTCTCATGACATCCCTGTCGGTGTGTGTGCTCGGGGTTCTGTATTGTCTTTCAGTTTTCTCTCTTTTCTGCTATATTCCACAAATGCTTGGTTGGGTCTTTTGGCATCCGTAATTTGCCCATTTTGTGTGTGTGTGTATGTGTGTGCATGCCCGGCAATGAACTGGCATCCCACCCAGGGTGTTCCCCCGTCTCGTGCCCTGTGCTTACTTAATGGGTTTGAGGCTCACTGTGTGAAAGAGGGTAGATATTTATCTCGAAGGCTTGTCTGAGGAAAGGAGCTTATTACAAATATTACATTATTACTTTGTGATGCTACATTAGTTCTTACAATCTGTAGCATGGGCGTTAATGTGCGTTTTTGAATGTATTTAGAGACTGCTCTTAAATCATTTCAGTTTTAGGGTCACAGGAAAGGTAGCGTGTTTGAAACAATCCTAGAACCCCTAAAAGATACATTTCTGCATGTAAAGTGCATCCCCAGGAAGGGCTCCTGTCATTGTCATGTGCTGTTTATAATGTCATTGCCCCTGTGCTCCTCGTTCTTAATAAAACATTTGTTAACAGCCTTTAACCAACTTACTCTCCCTCCGCGCTGTATGTGTTCTGGTTTCTATTCCAGGTGAGCTGCTATTTATTTAGCCTTTTCCAAATTGTTTGTTAAATTAGCTAAACACTTAATAATCGCGTAAACTAAATTTCGTATCTGAAGTCATGCTGTAATAATGAAATGAGTGGCAATTGCAAAATTGCTGAATTGCTTCCTTAAATAATGCTGGATCTTCTAGATCACAAATTTGATATAAGTGTTTAATCAGAGAATCTGTAATTTGGTAAATACCAGTAACAGAGTTTCAGGCCAGTGTCTAGCTTGGTTTTTTTTTTTTCAAAGGTTATTTCATGCAGACATACTGTAATGTCTGGGGGAAAATGTTTTTATATTGTAGCTTTAGTTAGTTAAATGATTGTACTTATTGTACACGTGCATGTTAAAGCCCAAATAAAATCGCTTGTCCCCTTTTGCAGAAATTAAGTCGATCCTCTCATGGTTCTGATTTCTAAAATTAACCAGGTCGCCTATTTTTTTGCAGTTTTTCCACAGCCTTTAGACTTCTATAACCTGGACACAATGAAATTTTCAAAATATGACCTCGACTAACTCATTTCTGGTCAGTCCCAAGTATTTTCCATTTGTATATACTTATTCAGTACCACCTTAAAATAACACGAGCATGTAAACAGCATGCAGAACTTTTATGCTGTAGTATTTAATTTTTTCAATTATTACCCTAACTTCCAGAATATCATGAATCCTTTAGATTATCTTTGGCATTCACCCCAATGCGAGCTGCTTCTTAAAATTCCCATTGTAGCCACCACGTCACTTAAAAATCCAGGACTTATTAGGGGAGATATCAAGAATAGGTAACAATCTTTCCCTACAATCTCTACAATCTTTGAAAAATAAATTGAATATTAAAATAGGAATCTGCTCCAACAAATCTTATAGATAGAAGTTACTGGAAAGATCAGTTGTATAGGATGTCTTTTTCTGATGTCTTCTGATTAATTACCATGTAGATGCCTCAAGAACTATCCAGACAGGCATGCGCTGATGCAAGCAGGAGCTATGCAATCAGCCATGTGGCAGTGTGACTCTGCTGTTATGCTTCTGTGCTCCTGTCCAGGAGGTTTCTGGTTTCTGGTTCTAAACCAGCGGTTGGCAGACTAATCATATTACTGTGGTGCCCTTGAGCAAAGCCCTTAACCCGTGCAACTGCTCTGGTGGTGACAATGTCTGACCCCAGGCTTCCCTCTTGCCCGTCATAGGAGAGCAGGACAGGATATGCAGAAACCAAAGAATTCCTATGTGCTTGTGTTTTACAGAAAGGGAACGGGCAGCTATGCAGACAACAATAGGATCAGCATATTCTGGCAGAGAGGCTGCGCACGAGCAGCTGAGCTTAACTAATCCAGTTTGCATGTGTTTCAGTGCTTGAGTCTCTATAATCTCTGGCTCTTTTCACTGATTTTTATACATCTGCTTCTGCATTTCCCCTGCCTCTTTCTCCCGGCCTTGTTTCTTCTTTACCGTTACTTCCCCACTTCCTGTCTGCCATTCATTCTCAGTCCCGCTCTCCCTCTCGCACCCCCCCACCCCCGCATATCCTCTCTTGGTTTCACTTCTCTCTTTCCCCTCCTGTCTCCTCAGCTCTGCTTCTTTTACTGTCCTCCCCTTCCAACCTCCCCTTCTCCCGATTATCCAGTAAAATCTGGGGGCTTTGAGAAAACCACACAATATGTTTCTTGTGAGAGCAGTTTTCCCATAATTACAGTCAGATGATATTGAGCGAGGGGGAGAGATAGTGAGAGAGCGACAGAGAGAGAGGGCTGGAAAGTAAAGGGGGTTCAGGGGTTGTGCCGAGCACAGAGTTGGAGGTTACCATGACGACAGCCCTGTAGAAAAACAAACACTGTGCGTTCTATGTGAAGGGTATTAACCCTTTGCCTTGTCAGCCGGCTGACCGGTTAAACGTAGGGTTACAGGGTTAACGCACTCACAGATCACTGTACCACTGTTTATACAGTGATGACACACTCCTGCCAGTACGGAATTCTGTAGCTATATCCATGACGGAAACTGTATATATGTGTGTGTGTGTGTGTGTGTGTGTACTGTTGAGAGACAATTTATATTTTCATGTTAAACAGAAAGTAAAATATTGCCTGTTAAGTATAAGTACAAGTGCTTTACCACTTACCCAGTACTGTGTAGACCCTCCCTCCGTGTATGAGCTGCATTATCTATATAGATTGCGTATAATATGTTAACTCATTTAGTTTACGCAGTCTAGTGTTCCATTTACCATTTACCTAACACTCTTTTTTTTTCTCCCAGGGCTCTGAGGCAGTGGAGGACTGCGTCCAGGGGGCGTTGTCATCCCTGTACCCCCCATTTGAAAGCACTGCCCCCCCTCTGTTATCACAGGTGCTCACCCTCCCCCGCCACACTCCTCATCCAGCATATGCATTGCTGCACAGTTACAGCAGGGAAATGCGCCATGCTGTCTCACTCTGCCTGTTCGGTGTTTGACACAGCTAGCAGTCTAGTTGTGTTGTTTATCTCCGTGTGACTCTGCATGTCCACAATACTATAGATGTGTCAGCATATATACGTCTGTGTGTTCATAACTTGGTCTAAATGTAATGATGTCCGTGTATGTGTAGGTGTTCTCTGTCCTGGAGTCGACCTATCAGCATGACAGTTTGCGATACCTCTTGGACTTCTTCATCCCAGCTAAGCACCTGCTGCATAAGTTACAGCAACATGCATGTGTGAGTACTCAAACCCTGTCAGCATGTCTGCATATATGAGCAGCCTGTCTATGCATATACAGACTCATGCATGGGGCACTAGTAGGCACACAGGAGCCACGGCAGCACTCATGCACAGGTATGCATACATGCGTATACGCAAACGTGCACACATAGATTGACATACACGCAAATAGTGTCATGACAGACAGGCGCACATTTGCGCATACTTGCAGTCGCACGCGGCCATGCACGCTCTGTGGGCTGTCTGTCGAGTCTGCCTGGGACTGCAAAGGCACTATGAGTCATCAGCATAACTCTTTCCATATGTGAGTCCCAAAGACCAGGAGAAAGGGGGGAGGGGTGGGCTAAGGGAGGAGGTGTGGTAAGTGTGGTAGACACTGGACGCTATTGAACATTCATTGACTGGGGGGAGGGAGAGGAAGGTGGAAAACAGTGCAAAGCATTGAGAGTCAGGGGGAGGACCAAATGTTAGACAACCAGAATCTATAGACTTTCTGTTAAAAATAATACTTCGTTTTTATTAACAAGACAATAGATGACATAGAAAACAGAGGTTTTGAAGATCTTTGTAAGACGAGAGGACAGGCAGCGTGTAAGTGGGTCACAGGAGAGTTTCGGCATTGAGTGGGAGTGAGTGGAAGCCGGGCCAGGTTCTGAATGTCTGTGTCTTTCTCTCTAATCAGGCTCAGTACCTGGGCTGCCTCTTCCTGCACTCGGGCTGGCCCCTCAGCCTAGGCGAGAAGGTGGTAGTGCAGCTCTCCACCTTGGACTGGAGGCTGCTGCGCAGCAACGATTTCTACCTGCAGGTGGTGCCCTTCTCCACACGATGCCCTCGCCTGGCCCTCAAGTGCCTGGCCCCAGGAGGGCGTAATGTGCAGGAGGTCCTTGTGCCCGAGTCCCAGCATGCTCTGGTGTTCACCCCTGAGTGGTTGCAGAGCATCAACAAAGAACGGGGCTGTGTCAGAGGTGAGAGGGCTTTGGAGTGCAACTGGCATGGTGTCTATGGGCAGGAATGTTTAAGGTGATAATTACGGGTGTTATGGGTTTGTTAATAATCAATTGCCTGTGGTTTATGTAGATTAATCTTATTGTGTGCTTATTGCACTCATATGCTTTGACTAATAAATACTTTTGGAAAAAAAGCATCTTCCAATTGAAATTGCACAGATGATTATAGTCTCTTAAAATTTAATTACTGATTAATTAGTGCTGGCTATATAATGCATTAAATGCTGTTAGTTATCAGCTGTTATCCTGGTTTTAATATTAATACTCCTCTCTCTCCTTCTGTGGTTGCATCACTCGTAAGGGGCTGGAAAGCTGGACACCTGTCTGGTCAGCACCTGTGACGGAGTTATCCGACTCCCATGGGAAGATGTGGTCTATCCCAAATTCCTCTACCATGAAGGCAAGTCTGATGACTCTACTGGCCATGACTGGGGCTCCTCCTGTGACCTGGACTCCTTATCTTGGGATGAGGAGGCGGATGAGGAAGAGCTGCCTCCAGATGGTGATGCAGTAGATGCTGAGGGCGAGTATGTTGAGCTACTGGAAATGCGGGGAGGCCCAGATGGCGGGGCGGATCCTAAGAGGTACCTGGAGATGCAAGGGGCAGGTAAAACCAAGACCCTACCACTATGCCGGAGGGGTCGGGCTGTCAGGCTACGGCGGGGCAAGGCCTGGGGCCATGGCAAGCATGACACCATGGGTGCCATAAGGCCTTCTGGCAACGCCACACATAAGGAGACTCCTAACGGTACCACTCGAGGTAGAGAGGTAGTTGTGACTGGAGATGATATGACATCACGCCCTGCTCCTCAAGTGATTGATCTACCAAGAGACAGGAACCCTGATCCTTCACTCCTTCAGTCCTTAAATGAGATGGACAGACCTGGAAGGGATGTACTAGGTCCAAGAGGAGCTGACCTGTCTTTAGTGGGCCTTCCACAGGAGAGGAAACCTGGAGTTGGGAGGGAGAAGGAGGGGTCTGGGAGCTCCGAGGCCTTATGTGGATACAAACGAGGGATGGAGACAGAAAATAATGGAAGTCTGAGGGACAAGACAGGTCCTGAAGTGGAACCTGAAGGGGAACACAAGAATGACCAGGACAAGGTGTCAAATTCCAGCTGTGTTATAGAGGATGCACAGGTGATTACAGATGATGATCACAGAGGACCAATGAATGCTGGAGGCACATCAGGAGAGTGCCCTGAATCTCTCATTCTGTCAAGTACAGAACAACACAACACAGGCCAGACAAATCAAGACAGTTTAGTAGCTGAAATGGACAGACCGATACAGCTTGAAGAACCGGCAAATGCAGAAAAGCCACTTTTGAACTCCAGTTCTCCAATTGGGCCCAACCACACCTTGTTTTCCAAATGTGGTTCAGAAACTAGTACGGTCTTACCAACCCAACATGATCTTCAGACTGAGCTAAACACAACTTCTTCCCATGAAACTCTTATCAAAACAAGCTCATCATCACAGCCTGCTCCTCAAACAGGTCCACAGCCAACCCCAGCTTCAAAGGTAAAGGGGCAAGCTATAAAACTCAGGGATAAAGATGTCCTTGTGGACAAAGACGTGAAGGTGGCAGAGTTCCGAGCACACAGGTAGGAAACCTTTCTGCTACTTATTAATGACAATAAATAAATACCTTGTCCGATGAAAGGCATATACAAATCCCAGGCAGAATGCACCTCCTTTTTATATATTTAAGGGTTATGCTTCATCCCTGTAGGAAGAAGAGAAAAGGAAAAGGTGGTAGAGCAAAGATCAAGCCTGCTGGGTGCGACAGTCATGAGGGTCAAGAGCAACCCCCTGAAAAGCTTCCCAGCAAAACTTCTCCAGAAGACACAAGATCCAAGCTGGCTCCCACTGCAGATGACCAACAGGAGCATGTTCCTGAGGAGAGGGAGGAAGTGCCAATGCCAACCAATCAGGACACTGAAGAGATGGAACCTAAAAATAATGGTGGAGGTTTGTTTGTTATCTTTTCCATAATGTGCTTAATGTTGCCCTTACCCTGCTGGACAACAGATATCTGGTTAAGGAGTAAGGTTCAGACTAAGGAAAATTTAAAGGGTCAAGCTTCAGTGAACATCCAGCTGTGGAAACAGTTAAATGTCTAACATTTTTTTAATGCTTTCTATGGTATGCATCCTTTTGAATCAGCACTACCTGACTATATTAATAACAGAATCTTCTTCTCTTTTTTGTACATAACACAACTTTTTACTTATTAGAAAATCCAAGCATAGAACCAGAAACACGTTCGGACGAAAGCAGCCATGCAAGCACATCGTTATCTGACCACTCTTCAAACATAGCCACTGACCAGGCAGGAGATTCTTCTTGTGCGGCTCCTCATCTGCTCAAAGAGCTGGACACTGGGGCCCTTGAATCTGAAACACTGGCACTGACAGGTGAGTAGTGCAAGATGTGAGTTATTGTACTATTATGACAGGTGAGTAGAGTGAATTGTGTATTATTGTACTATAATTACAAATGAGTAGAGTAAAATGTGTACTGTTGTACTGTAATGACAGGTGAGGGAGAGATGTGTGGTAGTGCCCTCTAATGATGTGTTCCTCTCCTATAGTGATGGCTGAATAGGGATAGATGTGTGTTCCTCTCCTGTAGTGATGCCTGAATAGGGATAGAGGTGTGTTCCTGTCCTATAGTGATGGCTGAATAGGGATAGAGGTGTGTTCTAAACTGTACATTTTTGTATTAATATCTGACTATTTGCATTTGATATTAGATTTATTTTTATTTTACAAGACTTTGCTAAATTGCCCATGTGTATATTATTGTTCTCTAATGATATGTGTGTCTAGGTAAGTATAATATCAGCGTGATATAATGAGAGGTGCAGAATAGGGACTTTATTACTATGTTATAATGACACATGGGTACAGTGTGTGGCAGTAATGCATTTTCCACATGTATCGGTTTTACCTCAGTTCGTTCTTTTCTATGACACTTGTCAGCTTTCTCTCTGATATCCTCCTCAATCTTTCCTTAGGGACAGCTGACAGAATGGGTCGTCCTCTCATAATCATGCAGGCCCAAAATGACTGTTACAACGACGAGGAGCTGTCCCGCATTCTGACCTGCTATCATGCCATTACTCGGTAATCTCCTTTGTACATAATCACTGCCCCATTGAGACACACACCACATGATGATCGATGACTATACCCAAATCCTGTGACTCGTGCTGTTGTCACGCACAGTACAATCAAGCATCCTTTCATAACAACAAAGTAGCATCATGTATAACACAGACAGGATCGCTGCATAATTACATGGTGCTGTATTTCCTAGTATATCCATGTGCTCCTTTAGGGAAATAGAGTCCTCTCATAGTTACCATGGTGATATGCATGCTCCCGCCTGCTCCAAGGGAAATACCCATTCCCTTCTAGGAATGGGTATTTCAAGCACAATTGCTAGTCAGATTTTGGCAGTCATTATTTGAATAATCTCTCTATATATAAATATCTATATTTCTATATCTCTATATCTATAAAATGTAGCTGTACTAAATTTAAGTAAACCGAAGAGATAGCTCAAATGCAGTAGCATGCAATATTGGGTAATAAAGCCTGTGCCTTGGGCAGTTACGGCAAAGGACCATTTCTTTATTTTTAGCGACGCAATTCTAACAATGCTTCTCTGACTTATAGGCTACTCTGTTAATTTATTTCCATACAAAAGTCATTGCCGCAAAAGGATATCGCTAACTTTGAAACTACCGTTAAATGAAACTGAAAAAATTGCGATATTTAAAATCTTTGTGATAAGCATTATTATATTTGTAAAACATCAAAAGAGTTGAAAATTTAGCCAAAATAAAATGTAGCCAAAAAGAGCTTGTTATTATCTGCCAGTAGAGTCTGTCTTTACTGGGAAAAGCAACATCAGTTCAAATTCTATATAACTGGCCAGAAAGTCTCTGCTGATACCCAGACAATGCACTAGGGCTGAACGATTTATCGATTTCACATCGAAATCGCGTTTTGAAACAATGCAATTAGCAAATGCAAAGGCTGCGATTTAGGATATACATTATACAGCAAGTCTGAACTAGTGTTTAAAACTGTTGTTAAAATAGTTTTGCAAATTCAAGCCATCCTCGTTGTGTGACAGCCAGTGTCACCAATCAGAAGTGCCATGCTCCTTGCGCGCCAGTCATGCTCACCAATTAGAAGTGGCTCAAAGAGACTGCGTATACGCCCACAAAGGACAGACACATGAAACCCGAGGAAAACGTTACATTCGCAATGCAGAAAAATATCGGTTCCGCTGCTCAGCCGTAAGTGAATTACGTACCTATTTAATGAGATTGTTCACAGAAAGGTCGTATTATTCCCTAATATTTTTTACTACTGGCATTGTTTTATTTTCAATACTGTATTTAACTTGACACAGTCATGGCTTTTGTGATAGTAGTTTTATGCGTCATTGTTCTCTGCTAATTTTACCCTTGTGTACATGGGACTTTACTAAGGGTAAAAAAACGGTCGAGTGCTGTTTGCAAACACGGCACTTGAAACGTGCATGTAAAATACATTAATAATAATAATAATTGATACTTTTATTGAACCCCATCGGGAAATTGTCTCCATGAGAATAAGCTTGGTCGTGAAGGGCAGCCACCTCGTGTGGCACCCAGGGAACTGGGGGTTAAGGGCCTTGTTCGTGAGTCCAATCACTTTACCATCTTCGGGTTGCTAGAGAATTCTTCTGTGGTTTATTAGGTGTATGTTCTATATCATTTTTGTTAGAATGAATACATTTTGGAGTTAAATACTATATTTCCATTCTTATCTATGGATTAATGTGCTCAGTTTTCTATACACATATAGTCAATACTGAACTGAGTTTTAAAAAATCGCTAATGAAGTCGCAATCGCAATATCTGTCATAAATTGCAATTAGATTTTTTCTTAAAATCATTCAGCCCCACAATGCACTTATTTAAATTTTTTAATTTGAACGAATTTCACAGAACAATTTGAAGAACATTTTTAATGACGACCATAATGTACATTTAATATTAACAGCAGCTGCCTAATCAGATTGTTACACTTGTTGCCGTGAGTTGTGCCAACAGACGCAATGCAGTGCAGACAAATAGCTTTCTTTTGCTACCATCTCTATCCAAAATATCCAACATATTTCTATACAGTGGAAGACAAGTGTCTTTTGGTGAACAGTCCTTGTTCTGCTTCTTTGCCTCATCTATTGTAAATTTCTCACGCACTATGATTGGCTCAATGAGCTTCTGAATAAATATACTGCAAACTTATCAGAAAACTGATAAAACAACTAATTATTATATAACAAATTATACTGGTGCTAAATAATATTTAAAACCTCATTTATTATTCAATTTCTAGGTTTTTTGACTTTAGACGTTTTTTTTTTTTTTTTTTACATATGTTACAATATTTATAAAACACAAAAGAGATGTAAATTTAACCAAAATTAGCTCTAGCCAAATAGAGCTTGTTATTATCTGCCAGTAGTCTTTAATGGGAAAGGCAAAATTGGTATTTCACATTCTAGCTAACTCACCAGAAAGTCTCAACTACGGTGGCACTGAAAAACATAAAATGCAGAAAAAAATTAAAATACACTAAAAGTAGTGGCCCTGATGTGCAAAACACAAAAATAAAATACACAAAAACAAAATACACAACAAAAAAAAACGAGCAGTCCTGAGGTGCAAAACACAAACTCAAACATTTTAATGACAACCATAGCATAATAAATCTATTCAATAATAATATTAATAATTTTCATAATAAATATTCCTAATCATCTTCATGATAATGTTTCATAATATTCAACAATGTTGACTTATCCCTACTTCCTTCCTATGTCGTCTTTGCTCTCTCTGACTCTTTCTTGCTGTCCCTCCCTCTTCCCTCCCTCCCTCCCTCCCTCCCTCAGCCTCTGGGCACAGGAGAAAGGACTGACTGTGGTAGTAGACAGCAGAGTCTCCTCCCCCAGTGCTCTGCGCCTGGCCGCTCTGCAGCGCTTCCAGGTGAGAACGCCACAGCAGACGAACCTGAGTGTGTTTTGTGCATGTATTTGCTGGAGCTCTGTGATTACTAACGGCACGTGAAATCCGCTACGTTGGCATTACAGTAGTGAGGCGAGGACTGGTGGAATAGAATAGTGCATGTACTGGAGACTCAGACAGGTAAACACATACGATGCCTGTCTGCATAGGGTCTTTGTGCTCTCTATCTCTGTGTATATAATACTAGTGTGTATGTGCACACCTCTGTGTGTGATCAGAAAAAAGCTATGATCGTAATATGTTCACTGGTTGTAATTGAATGTGACTGTGCTTATTATGTTGCATGGTGTATTTTACATGCATGTATGCTTGTATCTATTATATTGTATACATGTAGGACCTGGCACCAGGGGGGCTGGGATGTTTACTGGTTCTAACAGATGAGAAACAGGAGTCTAGCCCCCAGCACATTGAGGGTGTTGAGGTACGTCTGTCAAACATTGAGTCCTTGATCCTCAAACTGATACAGACAGAAAACCTAAAATGATTTCGGTAACAATTTCTATGAATGCCTATAAGAATATCTATCTATAATGCAGTACAGCAGTACAAAGCATCTTTAATTCTTATACCCACCATTATAATGTATTATGAAGGTGTCTGTACTGCATTATAGATGAGAGCTTCATTGTAGCTTATGAAGTATTATATGCAACATTATATTGTCTTACAACTATCAATAGAAGATGCTGTAATGCTTTATTAATTCTTATACTGACCATTATGATACATTATGAAGGTATTTATACTGCATTACAGATGACAGTTTCAAGAAAAGTGTTACCATGATTGTTTCTAATCAAACAAGTGAGCTGAATTTTTGTCTCTGCACTCCCCCCCCAGGTACACATTGTCAGAGGTCTGGGGATCCTGCAACAGTACGTGGATCGGCAGCAACTCCCTGTCGCTCTGGATGGAGACTTTCAGCACTCTCATTCTGAGTGGCTGGCCTATAGACTGGTGAGGGCCATTGCAGGCCACATGCATGTGTGAACAAGCACCCCGGGAGAACATGCAAACCCCACACATGCATAATAATGCCTCGAATTTTATTTTAGTAACAGACTTTACTAGGAATTGCTTTTGCATTCCATTCCCACATGTGCTCACTTTTGAGTTATGAACCCCAGCAGATGAGCTCAATTACCAACTGAAAGAGTTTTTTTTCTTCCTTCAGAGTTTGGAGCGTTTGACTGAATGGTGCAGGAGTGCCCTCTCTTTGTTGGGGCAAGCATTACAGTCACTGGAAACTGAGCCTTTGCCACAATGCACAAAGGTATTGTAAGCAGTGCTTGTCTTTCCTTAAATGACCTACTACCCTGTTTTACAACACCCAGAATATGACCAGACAGCTTCATACTTTGGAACAGTTTGTGGGTACATTACTGCCCCCTTGTGCCTCTTTCGGTAAAGCTGCAAGCCAGACTAAAGTTCGTGTGCCTGAAAATGAAGCAGTCAAATGTGGTACATGACAGCAAAAAACCATTAGTAAAACCTGCATTTTTTATCAGGATTGATTACAAATCATGTGGAAGTTACTGCCAATCATTTTTTCTCTGTAGTCCCTATAGAATAGTGATTCCAGTGTTGTGGAATATTTTTGGTATGACTGTGTTTTCATGTTTATGTCACTGATTTGGTTTGGCTTTGTGAGACTGGTCTTCACAGTCATGCTGTATCTGCTGTCCATCAGATGATATCACTCTGTGTGGAGAAACACAAAAAGCTCATGATGGATGTCCTGGCTGACCAAAGGTTGACTGAGCTGCAGAGAGTGGGTGGAGCTTGGTTGGCAGGACTGACCAATCGTGGGTCTGGGCTGGTGCAGAGATCAACTGATTGCAGGTACACAGGGTGACACTCATTAGGGATCCCTCCCTGACCACATGATACAACGGGAAGTACACAATAAGACTGCTAATAACTGCTAATAACCTGAAGTACTAGTGCTAGCTCAATGTAGGATTAGCACGTTAGCATGGTCATTCAGAACCATGCATTCCACAGCCATACTGTTGGAGCTACCTAATTAGTAAAGGGGGCTGTGCAGCGTAATTCTGCGACGAATATCTCCCTCTTTTTCTATCTGTGTTTCCTGTCCTTTCCACCCCCTTCTTCTGTCTCTGTCTCTCCCTGCTTCTCTTGCTGTGGCTTCATCCAATATCCACACATCTTCAATGCTCCTCTTCCTTTCTGTCGCTTCCTTCCTCGGTAACCAGGGCGGCCCTTGCTGCAACCACTGAGATCTACAACAGCGTGGATGACTCGCTACATCGCCTGGTCCGTGTGTCCAATGAGAGGGGCCGTGACCTGGATGCCCTCGGAAAACTGGTAGCACTTGAGGAGAGACTAAACAAGGTCAGTGGGGGGGAGCATGGAAATTTCCATCCTGTTTGTATAATAAAAACCACCTCACCCAACCCCTCTTCCCCTACCACTCTACTCAGTGTGAGAAGGAACTCTGGCAGGTACAGGAGCAGCTTGAGGAGTACAAGGACACCCCCCTCTCTCTCAGCAAGCTTTCCCTCAAACAGCAGAAGTTCAAGACCTTCAGAGAGTCAGCTATGGTGAGTATGTGTAATTAGTATCTACAGTCTATGAAGAATTATTTGGCAAGTACTATTCCTGGAGACAATTTTTAGCAAAAGTTGGACAGACATAAAAAATATTTTGTCTTTCTTTTGCTCCAAGTAAATTTATTTAGAGGGAAAATGTTACGTTAAATGTTCACATACAAAAATAAAAGAAGAACACTTGATTATCAGTGTGCACAATTATTAGGCAATCAGAAACTGTGCATTTTTCTCTCTTCACCATCTGCAGAAATAATAATAAAACACAGTTTCAGCCATTTAATCTATATAAGGAATAACATACCATCAGTCCTATACGGTCTACTTTACCAAGTTCAGGGTTAACCATCACTCTTCCACCACCTTGATGGCCCTTGAAGGTGTCCAACCACTGGCCCATCCATCTGCTTCATCAAGAGTCACTTTCATCTCATTTGTCCACAAAAGCTCTGTAACATCAGTCTTGAGACGTGTCCGAGCCCATTCCTAAGGTTTTAGCTTGTGTGTCTTATTGAGTGGAGGTCATGTTTCAGTCTTTGTGACCTTAGCAATGTCCCACAGCACACTGCACCTAGTACTACTGAAGATTCCATTCAAATTGCAGTTTTGAAAAATGGTGGCACTCGATTCTAGAGGGTGTCTGGACGTCTCCCCTTTAGTTTGTCACTAATCACTGGCAGTTAATTTGGTTTGTCTTCTCTCTACATGAGTCTTCCATCCTCCTTGTCTGTTGGCCACAAAACACTCGATCATAATCACGTTTTAAAGGTTTAGCAATTTTGATTGTTTTGCATCCCTCTGACTGGCACTTTTTTGTTTATTTTCTGCTCTCTGAAAGGTCCTTTTCCAGCCCATTTTAATAGTAATAATAATTTACTTAATAATTCTGCACAGGAAAGTATCTGTGTTTTCCTGTTTTTCTCCAAAAAGAAAGTGCTCAGACCAAATACCGAAAAGGCTCTGCTTTTAAACAGCTCATTCTTAATTAGAGATTCATCTGGACTGAAAATATTGTTCAGAAGAGAAAATAGAAAAGATCAGAAGAGAAAATTGTCTAATAATCCTGCACACTGTGTATATATGTGTGGGACAGAATCAGATGACGATGTTCTCAAGGCTTGAGATTACCCGTCCAAACCCCCATACCCGATCCCACACCAAACTGTACCCTTTCCTTACACGCAGCACCAGATGTGTCTTCCTGTGTCTTTCCTTATGTTTTAGCTGATGCAGCTGTTTTATATTTCGCCTCCTCTTTGTTAATCTCACATACCCAAATATAGTCTCTATTGCTGCCTTCTCTCTGCTCCTCACATGTTTCTATACACCACTGATGTATGTGTATGTTTGCCATATGTGTGTGTGTATATATATATATATATATATATATATATATATATATATATACATACTGCTTGATATGTGTAGATGTGTTTATGTTTAATTACTGTGCACTGTGTCTCTATAGGAGCTCCAGAGAGAAACCCATTCTGTACTGGGCGAACTGGAGAGTTGGGCAGAGCTGGAGTGGGCAGGACTTGGCAAAATCCTAGAGCGCCTGCCGCCCGTTAGGGAGCGTCTGCGAGACATGTCCCATTGCCTGTCTGACTGCTGGACCCAACTGGACAGCACTCAGAGACTGCTGTCCACCCTCACAGAGGTGGGTGCTTGTGGACAGAAAGATCTTGCAATTATAGCAAATCCAGAAAAAACAATGAATAGTGAGGTCTTTGGCCCAGACCTCACTACTTTATACTTCATTCTATAAAAATCTGTGAATGAAATCACAAAAGTAAATGCCAAAAGTCATGTATTTGGGTTGGTTACTTATGGTTAATATTAGGTCTGGGTAGAGGTTAAGGGTGTTGTGATTGGGATTAGGGTTTTTCCCCATAGAAGTGAATGGACCGTAATCACAAAGATGTGAATACAAACATGTGTGTGTGGGACTGCATTTACATTTTTGTGTGGGCTGCAAATTTTTTCAAGGTAGTATTTATTTTATTTTCATTTTTATTTTTAAGGTAGTATCACCAGCATGGGGAACTAATTGGCTCACAGGTGTCAGGGTATCTGCTGTCCATTTGTTGGTTTGACACATGGTTTGATGTTTTGACTGCAGTCACCAGATATGATTAGTAATGTAACGATTAGGTGGCTAATTCATGTATTAGCAGTACTTTTTGTTATAGCTGTTAATTTATTGCATAACTGGTTGGTCTGATATAGTTTCTGGTGTGCTTTAAAATTAATAGGCTCTCTTTTTTGGTAAAGGGATTACCTGTCCTATAATACCATTTTTAGATTGGATTATTGAATATGTCCTCTTCATATAACATAACTCACAGTTTCACTGTATAAATTTACATGTGCTCTCAGCCTTATGACTTACACAAATCACACGTCCCTGAATTGATTGAAGTGAATTTCATACTATAATTAACCCTTTTCCCGTGATAATTTCCCCATGTGAAATTTGCCTACCATTTAATGATGCTCTGGGGTCAGTTTGACCCCAAACATGGGATAGGGGTTAAATATTAACACAAAATCAGTTGAAAATGGTGTGTAAATTTCTGTCTGTTCATTCTCCAAATGAATACATTGTAAAGTTATATAAGCAAACTGAATCAATGTGTTTAGTGCATTTTAAAGAAAACCAATAGATATACCATCAAACCCATACATTTAACCAGAAATGAATATGAGTGACAAACCACTTCAAATAAATCATCTCAGATGGCAACAACACAGCAGAAAGTCAGTCAATAGCGGCAGAAATTTGGTGACCGCATGTCAAAACAAAGAGATTGACCAGAAACCAACAGACATGCTAACTGACCAATATTCCGTTATCCTTCGCAGGCCTCTCAGTGGTGTGATGCCATGTCAGCCTCCCCAGGTCCCCCCACCGCCTCTCCGCTGGCTTCCCTCCCACCAATACCACCTTCACGTTTCCAGGACGCCCGGGCACTGGCCCTAGAGCTGGGGGGCGGGCCACTACTGGAGCTATGGTCCCGCACGTTGGAGCGGTACCAGCGTACACTGGCTCAGTTCAAGACGCGACTGCTGCAGGCCCCGCCCACGGCCCCACCCCCTCCCCGGCCAAAGGCCGCCTCCTCCTCCAGCATGTGGGACCTTCTGAATGCGGATGGGGAGATGGAGGGCGAGGGGGATGCAGACTGGGGAGGCCTGCAGTCCTGGGGGTCCCTAGCGTCACTCTTCCGGCCACAGAATTGCTCCACATTGAAGATCGGAGAGGAACGAAAGAAAGACGGCGTGGTTGGAGGAGGTGGCAAGTTCCTGCAAGCGCTGCTGCATCCAGCCAAGAAGAGCGTGAGTGTGTCTGTGCACGTGTGCCAGACAGGCTGAATCTGTCAGTGGCCCCTGAGATACTTATAGGGGAAGAATTGTATAACTGTAAAAGTTCATATTTTGGAAATAACTATTAGCTGATTTATTGGTTAAGGGCTCCATTCTGACACAGTATTTATTGAATTAATTTGATGTTTCTTTGTGAGAGTTTTAGGGAGTAACAGTATATAAGTTTGATTAATTGGTGTATCATATTTATTTATTGCAATTACTATATTGGTTTGTACTAATAAACTCGTATATTTTGGGCTCCTGATGAATTTGTTAGCCGATATTTATTTGACAGTCAGAATTTAAATATATGTTTGTTAATAAATGTTTTGGATGATTATAGTGTTTTTTCCTGATTGGCACCTATAATGATGCATATTGTCGATTAACATTTTTATTGTCCCTAATTAGATCTTTCTTAAGCTGTTTGTCATGCTTATTCATTTCTCCCACCTTAGCCACCAGAAGCCCCCCTTCCTCCGAAACCCCCTCGCAAACGTCACCCCAGCTTCGACCTGCAGGCTCTGCTCGCCCCACGCCGTGCGCCGACCAATCCCCGGCCAGGGGAGATGCCTGGTGCGGGCAGCCGAAACTCGCCCATGTCCTGGTTGGGCCGCAAGGCACTGGCCGACCCCATCCTCAACACCAGCATGGCCGCTGCCCTCCCCGTGGGTGGGGCGGCAGTGGGGGCCGGGAGCGTGCTCATCCGAGGGGTGGAAGTCAGTAGCAAGGAGGTGGTAGACCACACGGGATCGCCACGGCAACATGTGCTTCTGTGCAGGACTGAGAGGGAAACAGGGGGAGAAAGACAGGGAACCACCACCCAGAGGTAAGGCAAAGCTTAAGTGTCGCCCTAAAGCAGGGATTTAACTAATGCTTTAACCCTACAAAGAGTAGGTCAACACATAATCCAGCTGAAGATAACCTTCAGCCTAGTAGTGAGTAGGTCAACACGTAATCCAAGTAAAAGTAATGCCCTTTAACATGACATGGAGTAGGTCAAAAGAAGCTATGGGCTTTATTTTGATGATCTAATGCAAAGTGTAAAGTGCAAGGCCCAACTAACATTTATGGCCGTGTCCATATCCATTTTGCTATTTTGACGGCAGAAAAAAATCCAAGTGCCAATACAAGGTGCAAAAAGGTTGTCCTAATGCTCTTAATTATTCAAAAGTGTTTTTTATATGTAATATCAAATAATCAGAATAATAATCAGAATGACATGTCACCTCACCTGTAAAAGGCAAGGGTGCATGAGCTATGGCGTATTGCTATTATAACGGCGTGTTTACTTGTCAAACCAAACCAGATCAGTTTTTGGCTGCAGACCTGTTCGTGCACAAAGTGAAAATGTGCACATCGTTTCCGGGAGAAGCACTGTTCCACATGCAATGGAAACTGCTTATAGTGATCACGGTTACAGTGGTCAACTGCTTAGTATATGGATCTAAATGCTTAGGACGGAATCATTCCTGTGATATTGTTTAAATAATTTTCTTATAGTAATCAAGTAGTCCACTTACTGTATAGTGCTTATTTTGGGTTTTTTTAACACATGACAACATGTGGAAAAAATTCCATTTTTTTTTTGCAGTTTTTGCATTACTGTACTTTGATAGCCCCACTTTGCCTTGTGGTAACCTGTCTACTTCTGGCTATCTCCCTGAAGCTAATGCTGTGTGCAGAGAAAACATGACGTGGAAAAAGAAAGTAATTTTCTCTCAGTGACAGATATAGGCTAATCAAAGCTTAAGATAAACTTCCAGAAATAAGCCACGAGAAGCAGCAGTGAAACCACAATAAGTTATATTTTATATACAGTACTGTACTGTATTATAGCATATTTGAATTGCACACAGATGAGTAATTTTATTTGTACAATACTGTAATTTGAAAAGTGTTTGGAACAGCTGTACTGTACTTTGAAAGAGTCAATAAAATTTGGTAAATAGTGACGCTCCCCACTGTGATGCGCTTTCTACAGGAGCAAAATAGGTCCTGTATCTTACTTATGAATGCATGATACTTTAAACTTTATCAGTTAAGCCTATTTTCCTTCTTTTCCCTTTCAGTAAAATCTATCACCTTTGGTGTGGGCTTCTCAGTTCGGAAAGGCAGTATGTGGCTCTGCTGAAAGGTGTGGAAGAAAGCTTCCAGCCCCTGTTAGACTGCCCCGAGACCCCCACACCTCTGCGGGGGAAGTGGGAGGCTCTCTTCTCCAACTGGAGCAGCCTGAGCTCCTTCCACGCCCAGCACCTCCTCCCTAACATGGAAGGCGCTCTCACACAGACTCTGCTGCTGCAAGACTGTTTCAGTAAATTTGTAAGTGTCTCACTTTCTGACTATAAGCGCATAGTCTGCATTCATAATGTATGGTTATGAACTACCATTTGTTAACTAGTGTTCTCATGGGTATGTTTCGTTCCTTCTAAAATGCACACAGAAGGAGGAGTTTCTTCAGTATTCCCACTACATCAGGACCAGGCCAGAGCCAGACTCAGTGTTGGTCAGCCAGGCCTCAGACTTCTTCAAGGTGAGAGTTCCTGTGTGTTCTGATTCCTTGTAGAGAGTAAGCTGAGAGCTAAGCATAATTAACTATACTTTACAATACTACAAAGTAGTACAATACTGATCTGGCTGTCCTATGTGAAAAATCAAAAAGTAATTTTAAATGTTTATCTACTTTAGAGGCATAGAAGGAGAACATAACATACTCTGACTAATATTAAGTGCTTTCAAACAAAATGATTATGGTCAGTAAACTGTACTAAAAATATTTATTGAATCATAATATTGAATTATTTTTGGCCCAAGTAGATCTTAAATGTTTATTATTACAACAGATTGCTTTGCAAATGGAATTAAATCTGAATTTCACTAAAGCTTAAATTAAGGCACAGTTGGGATGAAAACTTGACTTCATAGAAAGTGTTACTGAGAACCTGTTTCTATACGTGCTATGCATTTCTGCCAGGGCTGAAAATGATCTTCGATTTGTACACCACCCCTAACCCCACATGTGGCACACTGTCCGCAGGCCAAGCTGCCCGCTCTGTCCCCACTTTCCCCTCTGGCCTTCCCACAATGCCTGACGGCCCCCACGCAGCGCCTGGTGCAGTACTGCGAGGTCCTGGAGGACTTGGGCAGTCTCAACAGCGCCTCAGAGGTGGCGCTCTCTACCCTAAGGCTCATCCAGCGTCACGGCGAGGACCTCCGCGCCAGCGATCTCATCGTAGGGTGTCCGGTGAGACTGCCCGACATCAACGCCCTGTCTGATGTGTCTGCTCTTCAGTGCCTGTGTTAGTGAAGGATTTAGGGCAGAATTGAGGGAATAGAATTCCAAGCGAAACATTTTGTTAAGTCAGCAAGTCTAGTTTCATGTCTGCGGCCGCATTCACAGTCCTTTCTCATGACTCAGTACAGTTGAGTGAAATGCTCCCTCACTCTTATGTATGTTGAGGTGGTCGATGTGTTAAAGGCTGTTCTTGGATGTATGTTATTTTGCGTAGATGGTAATACAGTATTAATGGCTGAGGTATGACAGCTATCACTCGCAATTGTGTGGCTGGCATGTTATCTGTCACTCAGTCCCAGACCTCCTTGCTCTTGAATGACAGGTGTGTCCTATCTGGCTCGGGTGTGACTGATTTTCTTCTGGTTTGACAGGCGTGTTATTGCCTACTCGGATGTGTGCTGTCCCTTGCTCGCACTTAACAGCCATGTATTGTCTGGATCGAGATTGTGACGTTGACGTATGTTGTGTCAGGTTCCCTTGGCGGAAAGGGGCGAGCTGGTCCGCCAGGGGGAGCTCCTGGTCTGTGGGGCTGCCCGGCGACGGAAAGCAGGTCTGCGCAGCGTCTTCCTGTACCAGCATTATCTCATCCTTACTAAGACCAAGAGCCCCAGCCTGGGGCGCATAGTGCACAGCTTCAAGCACAGCCTTAAGGTACGGTCCCGCTGAGCCAGGGTAGTCACATCGAGGAGCTCACAGCTACATTGCCTTCTTATATTCTCTGTCTTACAGGTGGGGGAAATGGGCCTGACCCAGAGTGTGGGGGAAGAAGGCGTGAAGTTTGAGGTGTGGGTGAGACAAGCCTCCCGGACGCGTGATTGCCTCACCCTGCAGGCACCGTCACCTGATGAGCGAGTGGCCTGGACTCATGACATTGCTCAGCTGCTCTGGACCCATGCCATGCACAACACTGGTAATCTCAGCCCCACACCCCTTACTGTGATCAACCTTTCTGTGAAGCATAATACATGCATTTGTCTCTATTATAGCTATTATGTTATTCACCTTATAGTCAAAGTCCCCGAGGCAACAAAGTGATACAAATCGAATATTGCAACGACCAAGAGAAGTGTTCAGCATCTCAAAATCTTCTCAGATTTTACACTCCTCAAACTAGCCTTTTGCGTCGGTAACATTTTCCCAAACTCTTGGCATTCCTTCAGCCAGCATCCAGATGTAGCCTCCTGGAGTACTTCTACAACAGTCCTGAAGGAGTTTCCACAAGATCTGGGCACAAGTTGGATTCCTTGCTCTTACTCTTCAATCCAAATCTTCCCAAACCAGAGCTATAGGTTTTAGGTCAGGGGATTATGGGGGCCAAGTCAACTGTTCACAAGATAGTACTTACTACATAACCTCAAGGTGCACTTCGTTATCTGGTCGTTATCTTTTTGAAATACAAATGATTTTCTGTAGGTGTGTCCCGACTTTTGACTGGCACATGTTTGTTTATTCTCCTGCCTCAGCCCTCATCCCACATGCCTGCTAACCCTCTGCTTTTCTCCCCAGAGCTGTGCCTGAAGGAGAGTCTCTGCATGGGGGTGTCTAGTAAACTTCTGTTAGATGTCACGGGAGCTCACAGCGCCTCTGAGTTAGACTCTGGCTACTCCCTCAATGACAGAGGTACATCAGAACTACACAGACAAGAATAACACTTTACGTATGTAGGAGGAGCAGTCACCAATAATTTATGCTACCATTTGTTACTTGTGTTGAAACTGGACATGTGCTGCAATTTATGTTTTTGCCACCAGGGGTCTCTCAGTAACCTACCCCTCTGTGGAATGTGCATTTCTCTGTTAGGCTTCCTTTTTATAATTCAGACACACAAATTCATTTCTCTTATAAATCCTTAATTATAACATGAATACTTTCCAAATCACCTATACAGCTGGCTTAGTGCTTTGATTAGTAACAGTGCTTTGCATTTCCCCTCCCTCTGAAAGCCTCCCTTTATCTCTCCCTGTCTCTCTCAGTTCAGAGCAGCTGCTCAGACTCCTCCTCAGTAGGAAGTCATAAGGAGGGGGGGTCCCCAGCTTCAGGAAGGGATTCACAAATAAGTGTTGGACAAACAGGACAGGAACAGGTATGTCACAGAACACACACATGCGTGCATAAAACAAACAGCTATATACGCTAACTCAGGTTCTTTCAGAGAACAGAGTCAGACATAAACACAGTCATTCGCTTGATAACACAGAGATATAGACACACAACTGCAGACACAGATACACACAAACATGCTCCCGCTGAACACATGCACACATGCATTTTTTTTTTTTACTTCTGTGTGATGTTCATTTCCTGTGTGTTACAACAGAACTCATCTCCCTCCACCGCTGTGTAATCCTTAACTCCACAACAACCGTGAGTCTAGTTTAAGAAATCACCTCATCCCTCTCCGCCCTCTACTCCGCTTCCTTCACTCATTACACATCCTGTTCTGTCCTGGCTTCCATCTTCAGGCAGATACTGAAATCCACACTGCGGTACAATGGACATACCATAAGTCCATCACGGCCCTTGGAATATAACCCTGTCTCTCCTTCAGTCCCCTTTCTCTCTCCGTCTTTAATTTCCCTCTGTGTCCATTCTTGTCTGGCTTTGTCCTCATTGTCCTCATGTCTCTCTCGCTGTCTGTCCTGCAGCCCCTGTTCCATGATATGTATTATGGAATGAATCAAACTGGAAATGGCTGGAAAAGAGGAGCGAAAGGCGATAGGAGGCAGTGGGAAGCGACACTGGAAGCAACAAAAACTACTGCCCTACCCCCAGTGGTCGCCATTTTGGTTGTTCGCGTCACAGTCGCTCAAGTGCCAACTGAAATTGGAGCCTCATCCGTGCACTGGCATCTCATTGTTACTGGTCCAATTAGAAGGAAAATTTCTGTTACCACTGGTCCCTGGGTCCATTAACTGGTTCACTGGACAGAGCTTTTATTTTGTGGTTATATCAACACCTGTTACAGTAAATGTTTGCACAACAGGAAAAGGCTAGGCCAGGAAACTAAAACAAAGATCTAGTAACTCTAGTGCTGCTTGTCAGCTGAGGAGGTAGATGTAACAATGATCCTAAAGAGATCTATGTATAATGATCTGTCACAAACAGAACGAATAGCCACATCCCAAAGAGATAAGGATCAATGCAATGACACTTACTAAGCACGACAGAGTGCGGTTTTTACTGTCATTTCCACAGCCCATCTCTGGTAAATGTCCAGTCCTACAGTGAGTAAACGACTGCTCAAAACACAGAGAAAATAGTGGCTATTGCCAGGTGTTATTTTCCACCATGTCAGTGAGGAATAACTCGTGTAAGTGTTCATGACTTTCATAGTAATCAGGAAAGGCATGCAAGAAGAAGCCCAAATCTTCAGCATGCTTCCTAATGAGATGGCAGCCCAGGGAGCCAAAGCAGGCAGCCACCTCTTGCTTGTCGGCTCTGAGCAAGACCTTTCCAGCCTTTTCATTTAGACTGATATCTTTGTAAATTACAGAAATCCTGACTTCTTTGGGTTCTTAGCAATCAAACATAAAATGCCGTCGTCAATTAAAGAATTGAAGAATTTAAAGAATTAAAGAAAATTGGATGGAAACAGAGCTGCCCATGAAGCAGACTGTGTGCAGTTTTTTTGTGCACAGAGTGCATAGTATAGTGGGATATTGAGGATAGTGTTACCTGTAATATTTTGATAGAACCACAGATAGTGGATTTCATTTAATTTATTTTTTTTTGCAGTTGAAGGAACAAAACCAATTTTTGCTTGTATGGTTACTACTTTATAAAGCTGTAAATATATACGTTGATGTAAAAAAATATCTGCTAGACTAGGTTTTCCATTTGATTCATTCTAGCTAGGCCCAGGGTTTTTCAAAACATTTGAAAGAATTCTTAAAAATAGTTTGTATATGTGCCTAAATGATCAACAGTCAAACCAAAGGAAAAATAATCAAAAGAAATGAGATTGTACACAGGTGGCAGCACAATACAATCATTGTTATTGATAATTACTAAAAACAGAACAGACTTCTACCCTTGTTGTATTTATCCATATTTTGGTACAGACATTGCAAATGGAGGGCTGCCAACCTGCTTACGAAGCACATTGTTACGTTTGTCAACAAACGGAATTCAGCAGATGTGGTTTAGTTGCTGACGACCGCTTATGTCAAAAAGGTTATTTTTTTCTCAGCCATCATTTGCATTGTATTGCTGAATATTATCATAGTACTGAACATAGCTGTATTTGCGTGACACTGAACAGAGCAGTGTTAGCATAGTATATCACTACAGTACAGCAGTACTGATGTAGAGTATAACACAGCATAGCGTAACGTTATATATATGTAACGTTAGCATAGCGTAGCTATAACTTGAGCTGCATTATTAACCTCAGTGCATTGGGGAGCAGCCCAGAGGATTTGACTATATGGTAGTAGCATACACATCGGTACAAGGACTTCAAATGTCAGTAATATTGTTGTGCACTGTCTTGAATGGACACAGTGCATAGTCCTGCAGTGTTTGACCGACTCCCAGTTACCCGTCATTCTACTAATAGGTCGGAGCTGCCTTCAGTGCTACTAACTCTCCTGTTGTGTGTGACTTGCTCAGAGTTCTTCACATTTACCTGCAGTACTTAACCAGCACCGAGCTCCTGTTACTCACCAGCAGTGTAACAGTGTAACTGCTTGTAAACCAGTAGCATTTGACTTGCTGCTTAAGGTTATGAAAATAAACTTGATCAAATCATAGGCATATTTAAGATTTAAATTGGAATCGAAAAGCACCAATAATTGGCAGTATAATGTTAATATAAAATCTTGCTCTCTATTTTTGTAACTGTCTTTTCACAATCTGTAACTTCAAATCATCAAATTCCAGAAAATATTTCAGAGTACACAAATTTTATGATAAAATTTGGTGTAGATTCCTACCACCGTAAATATGAGGAATAACATGAATAACTGAATAGATTTTATCCTGTAATGTACCCATCATTTGCATTTTAATGTATCCATCATTTGAGAAAAATTAATAGCCAATATGTGCCTTATTCAGCTATATTTAAAGAGCTTTCCAGCAGATTAATTTTTAATCATATTCAGTGTAAATATGATCTGTTGCATAATATCCTTTGTTTCTATTCATTTGTTTTGTTATATATATATATATATATATATATATATATATGTGTGTGTGTTTACATTTTATTAGTCTTGTGACAGAATTTTTGCATGTGATATTCTACCTGATAAATTGTTCTGTATTGTCTTCAGTTTAAACTGGAAATTCAATCTGGGAAATGGAATGTTAAAGAAGTAATTAAAATAAAGCTAAATTTCTTCTGATGTTTTAAGCAAACAGTCAATGTGGCAGTAACATTGCAACAAATACATTCCGTGCTGTCCTGTGTTCCGAGAAAATAACACTTAGAGTTTAAAGGGTTTGGGGCTGGGTTCCATATAGTTTAGAAATATACAATACTTTGTATATAAATAAGAGTTGGCAGGCTGAGGTTTATCGCAGACAGCACAGGACACAATGCTGGGGTGCAGCTAGGATGAGACTCGCATGCCACCATAGGGCATTTGCACACAGTGAAATTCTAGGGGTGATATTTTCTTAAAGACACTGTTAGCCTGACTCTAATTCTATGGGTGGCAGGTGTAAACCCACACAAAAATGTGCACAGACATAGTGGGGGAGTGGGATTCGAACCTCCAAACCTGAAAGTGCGAGAAACAGTGCTATTCAGCTCTACTCACTGAGTTACTTTACTACCCTTGGTTAGTAAAATGTAAGCAAATCAGGTAATACGGTAATGAATACTGTACAACGGCAAAGTTGTGGACTGAATGAATATTCAAATTCTTTGCTATGACAATACAAGATTAGGTGTACAACGTTAATATACTAAGCCAAAACCTACTTTAGGTGCCTCTGCATGCTGGGTAATAACAGTGCTTTTCTTCATCTCATGTGAAAACACTTTTATGTATGAAGGCAGTGAATTTAACCATGAAAGAATCAGTGAATTACCATATTTCAGGTAGGAGCACCGAAGGCATTGACAATTACTCTGAACTGAAGGTCCTTATGAGGTTGGTCTTGTCAGTCATAAAGAAGCAAAATGTGCATCACATCTCCCAGATATGGCCGAAATCAGACAAGAAGCAAGATGGCATGGAACACCTCTGTCAGGCCTGCAGCTGTTCAGAAAGACAGAGCCCATGATGTGAGAGAAACTGCACGACAATGAAGAGCACTTCCCTGTCATGCGTTAACGAGGTGATGCGAGATACCGGGAAGATATTTCAGAATGTTGAATTTATAAGAATTGAATTGAAGTTACAAGAGATGATTTGAAGAAGAATTGGATTAGTAAGGGTCGCCAGAGCTGTTCCTGCCAGATATCATTTTAAATGTAAATTCTTTTCAAAATACTTTTTTAAATCTTTGGTATTTGCTTGCATTTACCGTGTAATTCAATTCATAATTTTTCTAGATTTGCAAAATCCTAGAATACTTTAAGGCACTCTGTGGCAAAGATGGAATACTTTGACATTTTTTTTCTGACAGGTAATCCTTAGCTACTTAAGAGAAATAAGCAGATGTGTGCTCTGTTATATTGATACCCTGTATTTTAATCCCTGGGCTATGGTCAATTTCAAATTGCATGGAGTGCATAAAAGGTGTAATGTCTTAATTGGTTCATTTTTGTCACATGAAATTGCTGATTCTGTGGCCAGGCGCTTAGATTCTTGGGAGAGGTTTGCAGGTCCATTCATGTTTTATAACCCCATTGTGCTCACAGGTGCTGCACTACAAGCTACAAGCACTGAGTCTGTATCTCATTAGACCTTGCAGCAGCTTACTTTCCAGTACTGGCCTGAAAACAAGGAAAAAGACCAGTCAACACGTTTCCTACCAAATCTGTGTGCCACTGAAACAGTGCTGGTCCTCTACTTCAGTCATGGTCTCAAATTCAAATTGAAGTTGGACTAACAGTAGGGTTTCGTTAATCTCTTAATTACTGTAAATAATTATATTAATATCACATCGCCTGAAGTTTCAAATGTCAGCTGACCACTAAACAAATCATACTATGAAACACCTAGAACTCTTGAGACCTGGAATTTCTTAACTCCATGAGAAAACAGTAACTGGAACAAGCAGGTCGTAGTAAATAGTAGCAGGAAACTCTCTGGACCACAATCTGCCAAGAGCCTGATCCTCAGATTCTCCTTGACGCTGGTAATTCCAGCTCCTCACTATGTGCATTGATCACTTTCTGCCTAATCTGAACCCTTAGGAATTTGGAAACGTTAAAAGATCCATGCATTCTCTTCAGTGACTGTGTGGTGTCCAGTCAGCATGTGGTGTGATCCAAAGCCTATCCCACAAAGCACGGGGAATTAGACACAGACATCAGCAACATTCATAAACATTTAACAGCTTCACCAATAGCACATACATATGTGTTTATTATAATAGATTCCTCAGTATACGATTGTTTCCGGGAAACCCACATGAGACAGGAAAGACTCGCTTGTGAGTAAAAAGATCAAATAGTCAGACGGAGGGAGAGTAAAAACGAAAGAGGGTGTCAATAGAAAAATGGGGTGGAAAGAAAATGGGGGGAAGTCAGCGAGAAAGGGGAAAAAGAGGCACGAAAGAGTGACAGGACAGCAAGGGGGGGGGAACGAGAGAGAAAAGGATCAGACTGAGAGGCACAGAGAGGGGAGGAGTGGGGGAAAAGAAGGAGGACAGAGCAATCAGAGGGAGGGAGAGAGGGGCAGTCAGAAAAGGAGAAAGGAGGAGAGAGGGGGTAGATGGGGGGAGAGAGGGGTAAGGGGGATGTTGACAAAGCAGAGGGAATGTGGAGAACAAAGAGAACGTGGAGAGAATGAGACGGGTGAAACATCAAAGGGATTTTTCGGGACTGGTTACCGGGACAACAGACATTTGCATGCGATTAGCTTTTTACATCAA
>JAODKL010000017.1:12864843-12885776 GCA_026780765.1 Petrocephalus schoutedeni
AGGGGGGGGGTTAGGGGGGAGAATGGGTGCTATAGATAATACAGAATGAGAGGGAAAATAAGCTATTTCTGTTAACTAGACATTGACTATAATGTCTGGGTGCCGGCATGTTTTAACCTCAAATAACATTATACTGAGGAAGTGAGCTTCGCTGTTATGTACTCTGCAATTCATTTACACCATATTAAGAGTCAGGAAACCATATAAACACCTGACATTGCAGAGCAGTGGCACTGTACTGAGAAGAGGATGTAATATATACCATAACTGTGCAGGTTTACATGGTTGGAAAAGGTAAAACAGGGCATTTTGATTGACAAAATACTAAAGCACTGAACTATGTGAAAAAATGACTCTACTTAGTAATGAGATATTGTCATCTTATTTATATGTTTATTGGTAATTAATCTACCCAAATCTATTTACTGAGTCTTTCAGCACACCCTCAAACACAAACATTAAAATGCATTCAAACATCCATAAATAGACGCCACAGCAGGACAGTCAAAACCGCTATAAGTGTGTGCAGAAAGGAATGCATCTGCAGACAGACATGGACACAAAAACAGAAATGCAATCAGACATGCATGCAGCCACATCCTCACGCACGCTTTGGCATGTGCTGCCGTAGTGTGACTGTATTGTGATTTCGGAGATTACAGCATGAATAAGCAGCATCTTTTCTCTCCCCTCGCGGCCCTTTCCCCCCTCCTCTCCCCCACTCAGCATCCTGCTCTTCAGTCTTCCTCCCTCTGTTCCATCACTCTATATCGATGTCCCCCATCTCTCTCTAAATATGTACATATTGATCTCTGCCTCCTGCCTCACTCCCCATTGTTACCGCGATCAGATTTCCTCCATTGCGTTGCCCCTTTCATCCTTATCCCGAACCTATCACTCGCTTTCATTCCCCTCCTCCGGCCTGGCTTCCCCTCTTTCTCTCTACCCTCCCTCTGTCTTCCATTCTCTCTTTCTCCCTTTCCTCCATTCTCTCTCACTCTCTACCCCTCTCTCCCTCTCCTCCATCTCGTCTCTCTCTGGTTTTTGTTTGTCACTCTCTGCATATTAATTGGTGCATTTGTGCTGCGGCTGAGAAAACAATTGAGCTGTCAGGGCGGGTGAGAAGTGAGAGAAATTTTTACCATAACATGTGTGATCACATGCACACACACATGCATATATACATAAAACACATATATAAAAACACAAATAAATATTAAACATATATTCAAACATTGCATACTGTACGCCGACATAAATCAAATACAAACAGGAATGAAAGCATTAGCCTACAGAAACAGACATATTCAAATGTAGCATAATCCTGTGTCTTAACGGAATACAATAGAGAATTAGGTTCAGACCCAAATGATTGTGTTTCTGGGTATGTTTCCTGTTGACCAAGCGTGTGGGCCAGTTCCACCCTTACAGGGATCACAGATGTTAGGCTCCACCCCAGGTGTATACTCTCCTAAACTACATTCTCAGAGCCACACCCAGTGTTTTCGGGGAGGGGGGGGGGTCATGTTGCCTTCATTTTCATTCCATTTTGTCAGTAGCTGCTTTGCAATCTCACACACAGACTCGCATACCTGTCTAAATGGGGACCTTCCATTTATTTCTATGGGAAAAACCCTAATCCCAATTAGGACACCCTTACTCCCAACCCAGCCCTAACCTTACCCATAAGTAACCAACCGAAGTACAAGATGTTTGGCCTATTTTCTTTTTTTATTGCATTCACAGATTTTTATAAAATTGAGATTATCTAAATGGGGACCTGAAAAGATGCCCCCAAAAGTAATTAAATTTCTGTTTTTACCGCACTTTCGGGGCATTTTGGTCCTCAAATGTGATCTATGCAAACGCACACACATACACACACACACACACAAATCCAGTTTGGATCTTGCCGATACATTTCATTCAGTTCCTTTTCAGTCACAAGTATTGCTCCATTCCTTAATTTCAGTGGACTGAAAGTTCAAAATACAAGTGTTACCAAATGGGTCCAGAAGGGTCCAGTTAGAAAGTCCCAGCCCTACCGGTTCAGATAGTTTTTTTTTTCTGTGGTTTTAATGGACTACAAATGTCCCCATTACCCATTAAACCAATTACCACTATTACCAGTCACCAGTCAGGTCAATATATAGATAGGGTTAAACTAAACTACTACCCCAATGAGGCCAGAACAGTTTCAATGAAAATATTGAAAGACGACCCATAAATTAAGCCAAAATAGAAAAAAATTGAGTGGATTCAATCTTTAATTAAAATAGTCCTTTGAAAAATCTTATTTCTGTTGCACTACACTATAAGAAATCCATATAATGAATACTGCATTTCACTTACTAGAAATGACCTCAACAGTGAATATAAAAGCATAATTTAACTATAGGACTTACATAATATTTGTAATGTAGCAATGTGTTACAGAAACTATTATGCAGATGCATTTTAACAACATCACCTAGGTTATATCATGGGAGTCTGAAGCCTTGGACCTATTTAACACCACACATGCGCTCCACAAAACAGAGCACATGGTCAAAAAACGTGAAAACAGATGTCTCAGTGACAATAAAACCGAGCCGGTTGCATGCGGACTGATTGCTCACTGATGACGAAAACCACAAAGACAAACAGTAGGACGTCGATTTGCACATGTATGTGCGGCCAAATCTGAAGCTTGCCACTGGTCCTGAAGCTGTGTTTTACGCACTTCGGCTCCAGCCTAGCCGGAAGCACGGGGGATTTCGTCCCCGTAATTTGGGGTATCTATAATCTCTATCTAGCATAATGAAACCTGAACATCAAAGCCCAGTTTATCAGTCCTGCTAGGCGCTCTATGCTTGCTATATAGGCGCTATATGCTTGCAATTTTAGTAAACATCGTTTTGCAGTTCGATAATTTTGGAAAGTAATAGACTGCTGGAAAGTATTAAATTGTAAATGAATTTAAAAGAATTTCTTTAACAACAAGTTCTCAGAGTAGTGCTTTTTTTTTTTACTTTGTTTCAACAAAACGGATGTTTTCAAACAAGGTACACCCCAGAAGTTCTAACAACTTGCATCTCCAAGTCTGAAACCGTGCGCTTCCGGCCTCGTTTATCAGAACACGTTATGAAACCACATAGAAAGTGACAGTTTTATGTAACTTTGAACAGCAAACTACACAATTTCTTTCGACGGTAGAGTCCACGGCAGTGTTTGTAGAGTATATGGACTGGTGTCCGTCAGTGATCGGAGACGTGATCGGAGACGTGAGAGCAGCTCTACATGTAGGAATGTCCTAAAATGGTGATTCGCGGATTATAATTACATTTGCAACCTACATCGTTGCCCTCTTACTCTCTCATCTCTCTCTCTCATTCACTCACTCACGACTGCACAATAAAGGGATCTTTGAAAAAATGCGAGAGAGAGACGTGCGAGCGAGAAGGGGAGGAGGAAAGAGAGAGTGAGGGAGGGGGGCGGCGTATGCTTGTATACAACAACCCCGATTTCCATTTTTTTCCCAACTCGTAATGTATTTAATTCAAGTGAAACGTAATCATGACGTGTCGTGTCATTAATCTCCTCGCCGCCTCTCCCGTAAGTACATTGAGCCTTACTTTCATCACAAAAAATATTTTAAATTAGATAAAACTGATAAATACACACGCTCATATACATTTATACGTGATTATACCGAACTGCAGTGTTTTCACGTTCCGGCAAAACATAAACCAAATTATATTTCACAGATATTATTGTTACAGTTTCAAACAACAAATATCTGACGACGACTTTTTTCCGAATCGGAGAAAATATTTCATAGTTGTTGTAATGGTATATCTTTCCTGTGTCGCTTTTTGCGACCCTTCTTTTTCATGTGTTGCAGTAGTGAGCGGGTGCTCGCATTGATTGGCGGGTCATATATTAATGCCGTGCATACATGTAGTGCCGTTCGATTGTGCACTTTTGTTTGTATGTGAGCAGCCCGTGTATGTGCGCGTGCCTTTCGCCCCGACTATATATAGCAAAGGCAAGATTCGGCTACATAGTTGCACTAATACGCGGGCCTAAAATACTACGGATACCGGCAAAAAAAAAATCACGTAGTGCTTTTAATGAACTAAATCCGCACACGGCTAAATATGAAGTGCAAGAAAAGTGTGTGAAAGTGAATCGGCAGACACATGCGGGACTCATACTTATTTTAAAACACTAAGTTACAGTGAAAGAATAGAAAAGTACTTGGAACGAAGTTACTATAGCTACAGCACTATATATATATATATATATATATATATATATATATATATATTCGCATGTGGAAGCGTGTATTTTGTATGCCGTAACACATAGTCTTTCTTGCTCGTCAGTGTATTTCACAACTTTCAGGAAAAAAATATATATACACAAGGCTTATCTACGTAATGTTTCATCATATTTTTCCAGTGACACTATTCCAAAAATACAAACAGTGAGGCAATATATACTGCGATTTTTAGTAGTGCCACCCAAAGCGCTAGTAAAACAGTCTGGTTGACAAGCTCGTTCTTTTGTTAGAAACGTGTCAAGACGGCGTTAAATAGATTTCTGTTCGGCCGAGACGTAGCCTGCTACCAGACCAGGTAGTCTCCGCTAACTTGGGTCGTAAACAGCCATTATCACATTATTGCTACTACTTCTTGCTGCTGTAATTACTACTATTACTACTGGTGTGCATGTCCTAACGTCACCTCTCCTGAGCTGTAGAACATCTTTCTGGGTTAAGTCCCTTTCACTAAAAGTGACGAGTTTGCAATTGTAGCAGTTTTTAAACCGCATAACGGAAGAAACGGTGTGTCGAGGAGGTTGTTTAGTTCGATTTTCTGGTGTTGTCTAAGTGGAGAAAATGCGAACGGAACATTGCAGTTTTGAGAGGGCGGAGAGATTGTCAGAGACATTCAAAATGAAATCCATGATGGCACTTTTTCTCACTTCCCATACTCGTGTCGTCCCTTACCAATCTTTCTCTTACAATATATAAAGAAAACAAGAAGACTAAAATGCGTCCGTCGAACTATAATTTAGGCTGCAGCGCTATATATTTAACCGAAAAATAATATATTATGTTCGTAATAGCAGCTTTAAACGTAAAACGTTACAATTAATATACGGCGAAATTGATTAAACGAGTTAAAAAGGGACAGCGATCCGGTTAAAGCGGGTTTCTCACTGTATGCAAATGAAATTGCGTTGTAAGTGTTTTTGGTAGTTATTCATTTTAATAATGTGCCTTTTTTTAATTGAGATGGCCGCGAAGAGAGGGGGAGAAAGGGATTGAAAATGGTTGCACGTTATTGACGCACATCAGGCACCCGCGGAGGAAATTCCTCTCGAGATAAGAAACAGACATGTCATCTGTGTAGCCTAGAGACACTCCCAGAACATATAAAAGCGTAAATAACGCAACTTTTCCAAGCATACGCGCCTTGCGTTTCAGTTTACACAGCGTTTTTCACTTCACGATTTCACGATTTAGGGGACTTTAATATAGAGTATGCAATGTATTTTATTTAAAAAGAAGTAAACGCAGCACGCAAGTGGATGGTGAACGAAAGCATTTCCTTTAATTTTAGCAAACTCCTTCTGTCTCTAACTTTGTAAATGTAATAATAATGTAAAAAAAATCTAATTCAGCCTGTTTTGTCCTAAGTGAGGGATGAAAGTGGGCTAACAGGCGCGTGCAAAGGGGCGGGGCTCAGATATCTATCTATCTATCTATCTATCTATCTATCTGTCTGTCTGTCTGTCTGTCTATTTGTCTATCTGTCTATATCTATATATCTGTCTACTTCTGTCTATATTTAAGTTTCATTGTGTTCAAAAGTATGATATACGGCAGAAAACACCAAAGGTAAGAACTGGATACTATATGAATAAATTAAAAAATCCACCTTACAGAAAGATTAAATGGAGACAACTTTGTTGTATCAAACAACAGTACCAGACAAATAATACAAGTCTCTTCACATTAATAATAATTTTATTAATTCAATGATGCAATCACCAATAATTTTATACCAAATAAAACCAAATAACCAAAGAGTTCTGATGCAGTGATCTTATGAGAGAAGTCTGTTGAAGTATTGCTTGATACTTTGTAACTTCTACATGGGTTTTAACCACATGATATCTGGCATGTGCAGTGGGGAGGAGAGCACTGCTCGGGGGATGGAGGAGAAGTTATATTCAGCTGTTTTTCTGGGATTTGGGACCCAGGTAGGGTATGGTCTACCTGTCTCATCATTGTTATTAGTACACCTGAAAATGCCCAGGATTGGCCAAAGTAACAGTTAAATTGAACTATCTGAAGTTTACAATTTCCCTTTTCAGAAAGGTGCTGAAGTATTCTTTAATTTATATTTAAATATAAGATCTTTAGATGTTTATTGCCCAGAAAATGGAGCAATGCAATGAAAAGTGCTTCAGATGGTAGTCTGGAATCTATACTTAGTAATTTGTACTGGAATTTCAGTGCACATCCAGCATCACAAATGCTTTGTACATCAATACTGCTTGCACATTTACTTTAAACAAACTTTTATTAATTTCTTGCTCTAAGTAGCTATAACCCATCTGGTTTACTTCATGGTAATGTAAGTTTGCACCTTTCAGACTAACTTCGATCATGATTTGCCAGTAGCAGCAGGTGGTCTGGGGATAATCCAGCTGTAAAATATGAAACATTATAAAACACACTTGAGGAATATCTTTAAAAGTAACAGTTCCTGAATTCTAAGCAATGAAAACACTTTTTCTAAGATACAGGACCATCCTGGTGCAGGCATAGCATCGCCTTGGGAAGAAGGAACGGCAAGGGAGAGGGTGAAACTAAATGGAGCACATGTAGAAAAGAGGAGAGAGAGAGAGGGTTCAGGGAAAGGTGAAGTACAGGAAATGAAATCCGTCTGTGTGGAAGTCCGCTGTGCGGCCATGACAGAAAACCACAAGCCTCGAATTAGACCCCACCATAAACCCACGCACACGCTCCCTCGCTTTCTTTCTCTTTCCACTGTCTCTGTCCCACACGCGTACGGCATGGGCAATATATGCATGCGGTTACGCAGCCGCCGTAAAGTTACGCGTGCACCCACATGCCGACTGTAAAATATGCCCATCTCTTAATGACACGTCCAACGTAAAGCTACTGATACACACAAATCCGCGATAACTCCCCATCACACACAGGTGCAAATGCAATCCTGGGCACTGTGGTCTCTGTACACACACTCAAGCGCTGCAGCAGAATCACAAAACAAACACATTTATTTGTATGATTGTGTCGCATATGAGTGTGTGTGTATAATCAGTCTCCCTGTATATCGGTATACACAGGCAGATGTGTCCTGTCGGTTTGGCTCCCCTCCTCTCTCATACAACCCCCTCCCTGTCTAGCACCTTTTCTTTGCCTTCAGATTTTGATTTTGATCATTTTTAGAAGCTTTATTTGGTTATGGGGGGGAGGGGTGGCAAGATCAGTGCCTAAAAAGTATGATAATAAATTAGAAATTGTAACAATGTCATTAGCAGGATATCAGTGGTAATAATGGCAGAGAATATGGGCAAGGCATAGCGGTACCACACCAAGTAGGCGCATGCCCAACAGGCACAGGAAACCAGAAGAGGCACATTGATGTGTATAGGGGTACTACAGCATGTGGACCTGTATCACAAACAGTGGCACAGGTCTTCTTATTAGGAAAATCCTAGTCCACACCCATCTATTTTCAGTTGCATGTGCTGTCTCTTATCCGTCTTATTCTCAGAGGATGTGCTTTGAGTTAATCACATCTCGACTGAATCACCGTCTTTTCTCTTTACCATTTTTTCGTGGTGTGCATAATCGATCCCGTCTTCTCTCTCTCTCCCCTGCCCCTGTTTATCCTTCCTCGTTCGCCCCTCTTCCTGTCTTTTTCTCTCTTCCTCGCCATGTTGGCAGGCCCAATCTACCAGCTGATATCAGCATTCCCTGGCACGGGGCCAACTGGCACTGCAGTCAGCGGGGAGAGGGAGAGAGCGAGAGAATGAAAGAGAATGAGTGAATAATGGAGGGGGGGAGCGAGCGAGAGAATGAGAGGGGGATGGGAAGAGTGTGAATCAGAAAAACAGAAGGAGAGCAACTTTGGGCGAAAAGATGGAACAATAACAGCAGATTGAGGGAGCAAAAAATGGAGGCAAGAGAGGCAGAATGAGAGTGTGTGACTGATACTGTCGATCCTCAAGAGTCACCATTATGCCAAAATGTTGGAGCGCGGTATTACAGTGTCACTGCGATCTGCCCAACTCAATATGGGTACCTTGGCACCAGCCCTCTCCTGGTCATTTTAAACTTTTACCTACGCCTGATGACATCATCCAGAGAACAGGTTCTCTAAAACCCACCTGATTTAATTTGCAAGCATGCTTTGCATGTGCTGGAAGGTGGGTGCGGATGTGCCATGCGTGCAGTGAACACTCTGCTCGTGTTTGTGTCTATGTGTACGTGACATTCTCAGCTGTTGAGTGAGAGCGCCAATCTCTGTCACACCAGCTGAAATATGGCAGTGATTATTTTATAAAGGAGTCATTAGGACAGGAACAGTCATTACACATTGGTCACTCTTGCCTCGTTAGTCCTCTATTACAGCTTGTGCTGTGATGTCACACTTAGCAGTACAGATGCACATGATTAAGCCGAGTTCAGGGACAAGTTTCTCCCTGAGAGCTGAAGCTTGCAGGTTCCTGTGTGACGACGTTTAGTTCTGCCTCGTTTCTGTCTATGTTCGTGGCGTGTGTTAGGTACTTAATGCTGCGTCAGGGCCCCGGTGTGCCTGGCGTGAACTGTCTCGGGGCGCACTGTTGTATGTGAACAGGAAGGGCGTGTGGGGAAGTAAAAACATCTGGCGCCCATCCTGTTTGGGACAGACTGTGTCCTGCTCTGCCCTATTCCTATAGGCCAGCAGAGATTGTATAAGCTTCAAGCAGCTCACTAGCTGCTCTGAAATGTGAGTGTTGGCCAGTAGGACAATGCTGTTAAGAGCAATGATCCTGATCATTTCAAATCGATGATAAATCATGAAGATGGCAATGAATAATGATAAATCCAGTGACAAAGTTGATGAAAGTATGATGATTATGATGATGATTATGTGTTGAAATTTACAGAACACTGTTGGAGGTGGTCTGAGGAACTGGACCAAGCACTGTAACAGCTTTTCCACACCCAGTAGAGCAGCTAAAGTATGGCACGCGAGCACTGCTGGTGAGATCACCCACATGCTCCCTCATAGTGAGACCTGTCAACATGCACCCAGCTGACAGAGTTATTGCTCATTTTAAGTGTAAGAAAGATGCAAAAGTAATGTAATGGTGCAATGAATCCATTGGCACTGCATGATATGCGCAGATGCACACAAACTAACAAACTAGTATCCCGTGAAACATCTGTGAATTTTCTGTCATCTGCCTCTCTTTTCTGACGCCTTGCCTCCCTCACTCTTGCAGAGTATGGATTCACCCCCAGAGTCTGTTTTGGCTCTCTCCTGTGAGCCCCTCCCAACCTCCCCCACGCTCCCTTCTATTGACCACAGCCCTCTGGACCTCCACAGTTGCTCCCCTCCACCTTTTCAACTCTCCTCCTTTCCTTGCGAGGAAGACAACGAGGAGGAAGAGGAAGAAGAGAATGAAGAAAAGGAAATATCTGTTCCCCCCTCCCCCACCCCTGCAGTCGCACTGTTCCCAGGAGACCAGGAGGCACAGAGTCCTTCCCCAGACAACAGCCCTCCAGACATGCACCTGGAACCCAGTCTCCTGAGGGAAGCACTCCCAGGATTCGGGGCCCTGGAGCTGGCCCTGTCCTCTACCCAGGACCCCAGCTGCAGCGATGAGCTGGACCTACAGCTCTTCCACAATGGCCGTCCGAGCGGGGAGGAGGGCGAAAGGAGTGGCGGGGATGGAGGGGGAGCGCAGGTGACGCCGCCCGCGCTCAAGTTCCCCTGTAAGGTGTGCGGGAAAAGGTTCCGTTTCAACAGTATCCTTTCCCTGCACGCTCGTGCTCACATCTTGGAACGGGAGCGTGCCTCTTTCATCTGCCAGCACTGCGGGTTCCGGGCTTCCAGTCGGGCTTCGCTTGCCGTGCACCTGAAGGGCCACCACAACCAGAGTCGGGCAGCAGAACCAGCGAATCAGAGCCCTGTGGAGGGCTGCTCTGTTAGCTCACCAGGAACCAGCGAGACCCTGTCTACCCTTAGCCCGCTCTTCTCAGCTGGAGAGACTGCACAGCTGACCCCACCTCTTATGGAGGAAGCTGCCCCCGTCACCCCTGCTTCCACAGAAGATGCTGGCTCTTCTGCCTCCATTGCCTTCCGGTGCCACGCCTGCAAGGGCAAGTTTCGTACGGCATCTGAACTGTCGCGGCACGTCCGCATCCTCCACAACCCATACAAGTGCACCATGTGTCCATTCTCAGCCAGCAGAGAGGAGGATTTGGCTTCGCACCTGCAGGAGAGCCACCCAGCCGTGTCCCCGATGGAGGTTGGTGAAGGCGAGCTGACTCCCCCCGTCTCTACCGTGGCACCACCTCCACCACCAGCATTTTGCTGCGAGACCTGTGGTCAGCGCTTTACCCAGTCCTGGTTCCTCAAGGGCCACATGCGGAAGCACAAGGACTCTCTTGACCATAAATGCCAGGTCTGTGGACGCGGCTTCAAGGAACCCTGGTTCCTGAAGAACCACATGAAGGTGCACCTCAACAAATTAGGGCTTAAAGCTGGCCTGGGCGGCACAGTATCTGATGACCAGACCAAAACCCCCACTGGAGGCCAGGCTTTGGGGACACTTTACTCAAGTGTACTCCTGGGTCATGCAGCGGGAGGTACTGGAGAAACAGGGGGCGGAGGAGGGAGGGTGGAAAGGGAAGCCTTAGCAAAGCTGGCTGCAGCCGGGAGCAGTGAGGCAGGTGGTTCGGGTAAAGTCTCTTTGTTGGGGTACCTGGGGCTGCCAGGAGACGGAGGTGCAGCAAGCTGCATGGAGAGGCTTCAGGCCGTGGCGCAGGTAGCCGAGATGGGCAACGGGGGAGGGGGAGGAGGAGTCGGACTGGGGGATCAGGCAGCTGTGTGGCATATGGTGGCCCACAGCCTGGCTGCTGCCCAACAGGCCCAGCATCAGCAGCACCAGCAGAGACCCAGGCAGCGCAAACACAGGAGCTCAGTGGCTGGAGAGGCAGAGCAAGTGCGGGCCTACCTGGGGGGGCTCCTGTCCAGGGACGTGCCGCCGGGCGCCTCGTGGGAATGCCCCGACTGCGGCAAGCTCTTCCGGAGCCTGCAGCAGGCTGTGGCACACGCCCGAGTCCACACGCAGAGGCCACCAAAGAGAGAGGAGGGCGGGAAGAGGAGCAGCGGAGGAGAAAGGGGAGCTAGGGGAGGCAGCGAGGGGAGGCTGGACATCCCCAAGGCCCCAGGGAGCCAGCAGCAAGCAACAGGAGCAGCTGTGGGTACAGCGGCTGCTGGAGGATTCCACGCTATGATGTCACACTTCCAAGGTGAGAGAATCAGTGCCGTGGCGAAATGCGCTTGTGGTCTCCTATCCCTTTCTCTGTATCGTTTTCATGGCCATCTGTTTTCAGCATACTGTTATGATATTAACCTGGGGCTGGTGTGTCTGACTCTTTTTCAGGTGAGAATGGTCTCCGGAATGTCTCCTCTGGTCAGCCTGCGGGCCCCAAAGAGCGGGTAAGAGGTACGGGGGTGAAGGACTGTCCTTACTGCGGCAAAGCCTTCCGTTCCTCCCACCACTTAAAAGTGCATCTCCGAGTGCACACTGGTGAGTGCCTCACCTCCTATTCCACACCTAACAATAGACACTGTTACCTTCAAGGGTAAAAACCAGACCACTCATTTTCTCTTTGGTTTGGCCTTCCATGATACACATAATAATATTGTAATTATTATAATAACAAAGATGATTCTGTGATGAAAAATTCAAAAAGCAAGGTTATGTGTAAGTAAATCAAGTATTTTGCTTCCATCTAGTGTCTATAATATATTATTGCATGCTGCTAATGACTGTGCAGACTGGGTGAATGTAACTCTATTTTGTTTATATGCATTTGCTGCATTTTTCAAATGAAATATTTTTATTTAGGACATTTAATTAATACAAAATGTAAAGGTGGTGTTGGCTGAAAGTTGTGGAAATCCTCAGTTATGGTTATATTTCTACAATTTGTAGATAATAATGTTGTAATAATAATGTTAAATGCTCAAACTAGCCCTGTGCTGAATGTTTGGGTGTTTCCTGCCATGCTCAGTACCTGAATGTTTGGGTCTTCACAGGGGAAAGACCATACAAATGTCCCCACTGTGATTATGCTGGGACCCAGTCCGGCTCCCTGAAATACCACCTACAGCGGCATCACCGGGAACAGAGAAGCTCTTCTGGTGGCACAAATGCCTCCACTGCAGTCCCAACACGAAATGCCACCCTGACACCTGGCTCAGGGGCCCCCTATGGTCAACTTGGCTCCAAGCAACGCTGTTCCACCTCCACCTCCTCCCAGAGCTCCTTTAGGAGGGCGGAGTCATCCAAGCATGGTCAGCCTTGGCACGTAGGTCCATCAGAGCGCAGAGAGCGAAGAGGTTCCCAAAGGAGTGGTGGTAAGGGAATGCACAGGGAGGCAGAGGACTTCCAGTACATCCCTGGGGTCATAGGGGGACTTTACCTGGGGGGAGCTGAGGGCAGCTGGGCTGGGGAAGGTCCCCATGGCAAGCTGACAAAGGTATCCCGCCGAAAACCAGTAAGCACCAGCCGCATGGTCCCCACCAACGGTCAAATGGAAGGCAGCAGGCCCCGAGGGTCAGTGGAGCGATTTGAACCTTTGGACCTTTCCCGTCGACCATCCCCAGGCCAGGGTTCTGAAGATGATGGAGGGGCAGTCACCCTGAACCAGTGCCTCTTCTGTCCCTTCCGCACCTCCTCTGCAGAGCTGATGGCCATGCACTTGCAGGTCAACCACACCAGCAAGTCCCGACGCAAAAGAAGCTCGATGGGGGAGACCTGGAGTCACAGAGAGGTTGCAAAACCAGCCCTTCATCCTGGGGTGGACCCCGTCGCCCTGTGGAAGTCCTGGAGGGGTGATGGCTGGGCCAGCGGCACGGCGGCGAGACCTAATGGCTGCTTACGGGAAGGGCCGGGAACTAAGATCAAATCAAACTCAACTGCTAAAACTAACCCCGATTCCACAACTGTCCGAAGCGAGTATGAGTGTGACGATGAGGAGGAAGACATAGATGAGGATGAAGAAGAGGAAGAGATGGAAGGAGACAAGGAGGCAGAGAGCAGTAGTTTAGGTGATTCCCCTAAGACTGAGGGAACAATAATCCGTTCCCCAGCTTTAGGGTTTGAGGAGAGCACCCCCATGGTAGAGAGGGGTGCTGCCAATTAACAAGAGAGACAAGAAGCTGTGAGAGGCAATAGGGAGAAAGCTGAAACAATAAAAATAATAAAAAACAAATAAGTAAGCATATGGATGACAAGGTGTTGCTGTAGTTTCAAGTTTTGCTGTCTGCTTTTTTTTTGTATGTATGAGGGAATCCTCAAAAGTTCAGGATGTGTCATCAACTATGACCCTACCCCTGCCCAGCATGGACAGCTTTGATCTTGTTAAAAAAGTTCAGAAGACAAAACAGAAAGGTTTGACCTTAGTATAATTCCAAAGCTTCCACGTTGTGAATAGACATAATTTTCACCACTCACTATCCTAATCTTCCGTTGGCCATTTCTGATAAATTATAATAATTATCGACCAATCAATTTCATGAAAATGGTAAACGTGATCCCTCTAAAAGGACACGGAAGGAAAACATAAGCTGTGTAGCTTGTTTCATTCTAAATTTAAACGTGTTTCTTATCATTTTACCAAGTATTCTAATTCACATAGCACTTGTGAAATAGAAGTGGACCCCTTAATTGAAGGAAAGGGCAGTGCTAAATAGTTAAATAAATAGTTACAAAATTAAGAGATGAATGTCACTTCTGTCAGCGTAGCCATTAGAAGCTCAGTATTCAGCAGAATAAGGTAAATGAATTTAATAAAAATAACATAAATTTGATCTGAATATGTCTTTCCTCAGGGAGACAACTTCTTTCTCACAAAGATGAATTCGCACAACAAAATATGCTTTGCTGGAACAAAGACATTTTCGGTCTATCGCTGGAGTGCTCATACGGTGCCACAGAAGAACATGGACTCAGAAACAGCCTTCTGTTTGAAAATCTTGCCAGCCATTGAGGTAGAGCTTCAACTGTTATCGTAAAAGCATTCGCCATTTCCATATCAGTATTTCCAACGTGGACAGCTTAGAGCGCTGTGAGATCAGATGGACCATACCATTCCAACTCAGGAGAAGCAGTCCTGCCTGTGGAACTAAGCAAGAATTTATATGTGAATACATTCCATAGGGCCGATCTAGAACTGGTTCTATTAGTCACAAAGCTGCCTTTGGCATTTCAAAGGGCACCCAGAAAAAGACGGGCACCTTTATTGCCAGTGTAAGCCACTTGACTGCAAGCGTGCATAATGCCTGTCCACATTCACTGAGCACTGAGTGATCAGTCGTTTCTGTGAGAACCACTTACAGTACATCCTCATGGCGAAGACACCATATTTTATAGCTGTGGTCCCAAACCAAGACAATGGTGCAGAGAGTCACGCAGCTGGAAGCCTGGAGCTCGCTCACGTACCTTAACTTGTAGACACACTTCTCACTTGCACATGACCCAGTTGACCCATTTCCATCTGGCTTTGATGTATTCCAAGTGTGATTTCAAGAACTGTGTGTTTCTTAAGAACAACATTAGTGCCTAGTAACGTGCTACGAAGAGGGTCATTGATCTGATTTATGGATAGAGAGAGAAACTGCAGAAGTGTAAAGAAGAGGGTTATTATACATAAATTAGATGGCACTGGCGTCGTTCAGTCTAACTACTGTACATAATGCTGGCGCCTTTAGGAAAAAATGGTATGAGATAAAATGAAAACAGGGCATATTTCCATGTGTATTACAAAAGTGCCAGTATTTGTGAGATGTTATTCTAACAGAGCTATAGGTTTATTAAGAAACTGGCACTGTTGATATCAACCCAGAATCTGTTTTTGCGTAGATGAAGGTGCTTGGGAGATGGAAACCCACCAATGGGCCTGGACTCATTATCACCCTCCCCCTAAGGAAAAAAAAAAAATCCCAAGATGAAAAACAGATGCGAAGCAAAAAGAACAAGACGCAAATCCGAATACTACTTCTTTTAGATCAGTAGTTTTGTTTTTTTCAGTTAAACAAGTTATAAAACACTAACAAATAGGAAACCCAGTAGAAAATGTGTAGCTTTTATAAGACAAAAAAGAACAAAAAAATAAAGGTAAAGAGTATTAATATTAGTAATAATAATAATTATAACAGTTACAAAAAACTGGAATTAAATGTATGCAGATCACTGTGTGAGGGGTACTTTTTTCCCTAAATAGTTTTTTTTTTCCAGTTATGGACAACCAAACATTTTATATAAATATATATAAATATATTGAATGACGTAGCTTTTTTCTTGTTGAACTTGTTGAGCTACAGCTTGAACTGTGACCCACGGTCCCGTCCCTTCATCTGCTCATGATGCAGGGGGAGGCCCCTACTGCCACAGGCAGTCATTTACATTTTGTATAAAATGTGCAATTCCAGCACACTGGAGCTTTTGGGTTTGACCCTTGATCTCGGTTGCCTTTTCTTAAGGTAAAAGTATTAATTGTGGCACCCTCAGTTCAAAAAGCTTCCCTATGGTTCAGTCCATTCTTAAATTGTCAAGTGTCTCCTAGCTACACTAGTAATAGGGCTGACTTCTCAGAGTACATAAATGTCTCTGTAAAAAAAAAAAAAGTGTTGAGATTTGTTAACTTTATCCATTGGATCGGATTACTGTGTGATTATCCTGAGGGTAGGATTTGGGTTCTTGTGTGTTTTTTTTTTCTTGATAAGAACAGGGCCAGTGATTCTTGTTGTGGCTTTATTGCGTCAGTCTGTGCGTTTTACTCTTTTGTTATTAGAGCACCTTATGAGTTTACAGTCAGAGCGTCGGTTCTTAGATTCGATGCCACCGTGCCTTCTGTTTCGAGCACTTCCTGGTGTATCCTGTGAGCTCACCAAAAGCACTTAGTCTCTATCAGTTCGTTTCTGATACCCAATAATTTCTCTTCTCACTGCCAATGCCTAAACTCCACTCTGTCACCCATTTTTAGTGATTTATCCCTGCTCAAATCCTGTATTGCCCATTGTCCTTTGCTCACTCTGTTGACAGCATAGTCTTTTAGCTTCCCATTTTAGCTAAAATAAATCTTCTTAGAGACAGATGCAACATATATCTGTGTATCTGTATGACAGGAATACAGGAATCTCAGTTTTTAATGTTGTCATACTGGGGTGTTAGAGAACCCCTGTGCTATTTTTATTTCTGTTTCAAACACCATAGGAAGGTCATGTAAACTAACTGGTATTGAGGCCTTTGTTAAATTTATGTTCAAATGTGACTTTTTAAAATGATGTTGATGAGATGGGGGATCCATGCTGTACTGCTCTTCTTATAATTATTATTATTATTATTATTTTTGGTATAATGAAAAACAAATGTGTCTGATGAATGTTGTACAGATAGCACTAGTAACAATGTGTTTTACTGAGACCACAAACCCAGCAGCTCTGCTACTGTGCCTGACGATATTCTTCCTGAAAAAGTTGGTAAAAATGACAAAGGTTTTATGTGATGTATATGTTATGTGTTGCCATTTCATGCGTATATTATAGACAATTACATATGAAAATAATCAGTCATTTATAAGTTAACAATGTCATTGACTTATTGCTTTGTGCATCGACATGTATTAACGTATTACTTTTTCATGGAGGTTATGACATTTTAAGGCACGCGTAGAGAGACGGCCTGTTGCCCCGTGGGCTCTGTGTTTGTATGTGTGCTGGTAACCGCAGTGAGAAGGCCGGGGTGCCAGGAGGGTTTGGGGTCTCGTGTAGTTGACTGCCATTGCAGTGAGGGAGCTGATCTAACATGTAGTGACTAATATGAAACCGTGGACAGAAAACATTAGAGATGAACCCATTAAAGAGTTTTTAAAAGTTTAACGGCTGTGCTTTGTCACCTGTTCCTGGACGCACCCAGTCAGAACAACTCTCGTACTTCCTCAAAGCTAAATAAGCTTCAAATCGACATACTGTGGCAGTGTGCTTACTGTCATTGCACTTAACATGCTGTGATTATCAGCTGTTATACCTATCGATTCATTATGAATGGGCATATCAAAGTGCACATAAAAGAACACATTAGGTTTCCACTGTTACACAACATGCAATTTTCCATCTGGAAATACTTTGACAGGTTTGCTTGGTGGCTTAGTTGGTAGCATCCTGTCCAGGCAGTACCCCAATCTTGTGCCTTCAAGTTTCTCTGTGACCTTAACCCCTGTGTCCATTTGGACCCGAGGCGTTTTAACAAATGAGGGTGAAATTCACTCAACAAATTTGAATTTTTGTGACTTTGCGACTGTGAATGGGCAGAGGTAACGCATATCCAAAAATTTTGAATTTTTATTTTTTTTTAATTAATTTTATATTTTATTCATTTTTTGTTTTATCAATAAATAAGTGCATAACCGGAGGAGTATCAAAAATGTAAAATACATGCGCGTTAACCAGGACAATAAGCAGATAGAAGGATTCAGGTATTCATGTTCACTGTAGTTATGTAAAAAGAAAAATAATCAATCATTCACATTTACATCAACTATTATTGCCTGCATCTCAAAATGGAGCAAAAGGCATATTGATGACATCTAGTGGTCATTATATATTCTCGGTACATAGGAGCGTTAATTCCATGCAGCCTCCACAAACTGAATCAAGCTAACAATGGAGGAAACCCAGAATGCATTGAATTATGGGTTTTATTGCCCTTATGCTTTTCACTCCTGATTTTCTCTTATTCCCTGATTAACATGTTGCATATGTAACAATGATACCAATATACTGCAATAAAAAAAACAATATTAGTTCTTCCATTAGATTATTACATGCAGAACAACACAACTCTCTTTACAAAATGTTCAACACTGACTTTAACCCATATAAATATTTCTGAGTAAAAATCAATATGGTTTTAATTTCTAAATGAATATCACAGTTTACTTAACCAGAACTTCCATTGACTTTCAATTTAGTTTTTTTGGAAAAAATGACTCCAGAAAAACCTGAGTAATATTATTTGTTTACTAAATAAACCACACAAGTTTTAAACATAAGTTTAGAAATGTCTTAGGCAAAGACCAGTTAATATCACAAGAAAAAGCAAACGTCTGAATGGAACCTCAGTGAAAATACAGATATTTGCAGGAGAAACACAAATCAGTTTTACTGACTGTAATTAAATAATTAAATCCTATAGACATCAACAAATGGCTGTCACAAAACCAATTCTCATCTCAAGTGATCTTTTTGTCACATATAAAAAAGACCTCTGCATTTTATATATTCATTTTCAAGTTCCTCTTTACAGTTCTAAGTACAAAGATTTGTGTGGATTTTATTTTGGATACAAAGAAACCCCACCCTTTAATTTCTTAACATTGTCCTTTAAATCTCCAAACACAGATTGTGGTAAGTGCTGTCCTGTCACAGCGGTTGGACTGCTGTGTCACCAGAGAGGAACATCTGCAGTACAGCATTTCCTCCCTGAATATGTCAAACAATATTAACATTACAGCACTATGCTGATAATAGAAAGCAGAAATGAAGATTACATCATTTTAGACTAAGTCCAGTCTTTTGATTTGGTTTATGACATTTCCCTCCTGATGCAGAGATGGACCACGGGAAGCCTAGACAAACAACTCAGACTAACTCCGACATTTTCTTACATCAAATATTTGCAAAGGATTTTTTTTTTTATGATCACTAGAAGTCCCTGAAAACTGCACAAAAAAAAATTCACCCTGTGGACAAAGATCAGAGGGGCAGTTTCAGAGGGGGGAGGGAATCAGAGGTCTTTGCTGCACCAAAAAATGTGAATATCTCAATACAGCAGAACATGGCTCAGACTCAAGCAGGTCAGAAAGCCCTTTTTTTCCTTGTGATGCAGCTAGATCTCAGAGAGGATCACGCTACGATTGTGGTAAAACATGAACTGCTCCAACCTTTAAATTTGGACCTTTAAAGTGACTTTTTATTCCTCCCCAGAAGAGGAATGTTGAAAGTGAAGCTTCCCACCCAAAGAAGTATAGAGTTTTCAGCATCCAGGGTATGGACTCCTAGGTGCCCAAAAAGAAGAAGGTAACATGAGTTGCACGCTGCCGAGCCAGCTAACCTAATAAGGCTTTTGTCCTACAAGAAGGCCTACAGCCCTTTGGATACTGCAGGGTGGTGCCTTCCCTTATCTTAATACAGAAAGAGAAAACAAACCAACAATGCATCCTTAAGAAACAAACACAGCTTCTTACAGGCATGTGAGCAAGATTCTGAAGTAATGGCTAAACATAAAAATATATTTTTTTTTGAAAGTATATTGCTATGTGTCTTTTTCTGCAAAAGCTCCATCAAATCGGATGACGTTCCCTTTTCAGTGAGATCTGTTGTTAACAGGAAGGCTTCAAGCCCCTATTGGGGGTGAGAAAATGACATGGAGACAGCAAAGTTCCTGTATAGGTGTGTCTGCCCAAGTCACTACAGGTAGGCTTACCTTGGAATTGGAAAAACCTTGGGTTTTCAGAAGTTACCAATATCCAAAAACCAAATGATCCGACTGAAATGGCTGGTTTGCCCTGCCTGTCAATCACTCAGAGTCTCAAATAAATCAGCTCTGGCTGTGTACCTCTATCATCACCGTAACGTGTAAGTGTAGTAAGTGGCGCTGAAGCATGTAACAGCATTTACTCAAAATAATATATATGCATCCACAGAATCTGTTTCGTGTAGGTCAGTCAGCCGTGCTTGCCAGTGTATTGACACAAGTGTGTCTGAGTGTGTGTATGTGTGTATGTGTGCGTGTGTGTGTATGAGGGCGTATCCTTTAGAGTCATTCTGCTTCCTACTCAGGAGGACATGCACTGCACGCTGTCAGGACCCATGTCCTCATCGTTTGAGGAGTCGGCCGAACTCCAGGACTCCTCTACTACTCCCTCGGCCAGCCGACTCTAAAAGGGGGGGGTAATAATATAAGGTCCAAGCATGACTACACTATAGTCCAGAGTATAGTACAGAGTATAGATCTTTCAGTGAAGCTGCAGTGTTTACTGCACTTATTGATGCCTTTACTGGTTCTGAGAATGAACTCACCCTCTGCAGCCTGCGGTGTCTCATAAGGAACCAGAGCAGCTGAGTGTCGTACCGGTATCCATAGCGCATGCTGTCTTCATCACGCTCTCTCTTGTTCTTCTTTATTACCTTCACCATCCCGATACCAATCGGGATAAAAAAAGAAACAAAAAATAAAATAAAATAAATTTTTATCAGCAACACAAGTCCACAATCTAGAATATATGAGAACATGTTTTGTGTGCGTGTAAGTGCCGGAGTGAACTTGGTACTGACTTCTTTAAGGCCCTTCAGTACAGTCGGTACTTCTGCAGTCGGGGCCCACAATTTAACGTCATGATCCAGGCCACTGGTGGCTAGCATTGGCAGGTAGGGGTGTGGCTCCAGACAGTTCACCTGAAGAGTGAGAGCGAGGCCCGTACTGGGTGATTTCACATGGCAGGAACTTTTTTCAGGAGCTAGAACCCTTTTCATGAAATGCATTAATAAACACCGTTTTATTTGTGTCGCCATATTTCTGTGTTGCAAAATTTTTATTGGTGGCGCTGGAGGTGAAACTTATCA
>JAODKL010000017.1:12946738-12973844 GCA_026780765.1 Petrocephalus schoutedeni
TATATATACAGTACTTAGAAATTAAATTAATTAAGTATTTGGAATTGCCTGTAACTAAAATCTTTCATAGGGACCTCTTCTAAGTATGGTTAATATGTGCAGCGTGGTGATAAACCGAATTATTACATTAATGGAAATTTGAATAAATGCTGCTGATTTCCTGATAACTCTGCACAAACAAATGTGTTTGCATAAGGTTGTTTGCTTCTGAAGGGAGGGACATAGATCCACCCTAGCGGCTTCCTAGAGAAGCCTGTCAAGGTTTGGTTTTCTTCCAACTGCTACTCCAAACACTGTCCTTATATCGCCATCAGACCAAATTAAATAAAATGTTTTTTTTTTTTCATTTCACATTTTTCTGGAAGTCATACTATAAGAAATCATACAGGAGGTGTCGTTTGCCCATTTTTTTTCAGTATCATCACATTCCACTTGCTACTTTTTGTTTATTACTTTGCAAATGTTTTTGTTAAATCATACTTGAAATATTAATGCAGTTCACAAATACTATATTGTATAGTATTTCACTGCTTTCCAAAAATGTCTCACACAAACCAAAATATTAAGTTTGAAAACAGGTTATTTGTACAGAAAAGTGGTACAAGGTCATGCCTCTTTCATGTATTTACAATACAATTAACTTGGTACCACGCTACAGTAAGACTGTCTTTATAAAAGGCTTATGAATGGTTTATAATCAGGTTATTAATTAGGTGGTTACACTTTATTGATCATCAATAGAAAGTGTAAACAAGTTATAAGCAGTTTTTTTTATTAGTGAGTTTTACCATTTGTAAGTAACGAAAGGGAACCTTTTTGTAATATGGTACCATTAATTATAACCAAATATACTGCTTTACTGTGTTCAGTGATACAAAGAGACCATTCTTTTAATCATATATGAAGCATGAATTCTTTAGAATTCAAATGTAGCATTGCATGTTTTGGGTGTTGTCCCACCAGGTGTTTCAGCTTCACAGCAAAATATTCCCCTCAAGCAAAAACACGTAACCATCCACGCCCCTTTTTGATGAGTGCCTGTCCTTTGTGCTTTCAGCAACAACAGAAAAATATACATGTATTATTTAAAAACCAGCAATGTGCATGTTATGCTATAAATTGGGTCCTTGTGTTAAACCAGGGAACAGTTGACATGAAATAATTTTATTTATAACATTAAACTTACTAATGTGCGTCCAGATCTTAAAATGTGGGTGCTTACATTGAAAAGTGTATTTTTATTTGTAAATACTACAACTCTCTATTCACTATTGTGCTGACGGAGATTTTCTCCAAAGAAATATCTGCTTAAGTTTGTTTATAGTTTATTTGCAATTCAAAGATATCTCCTGCGACACAAATTATTCTCAGCCCTGATAAAAAGAGTGGGCATAAAAAAGGGGAGAGGCTCGAGTCTGTCAGAGAAGGCATGTAGGAACAAGATATCATCAGGTCATAAACCACAGGCTGAGAGCTGCTGGACCTGATTAGCAAGACCAGCCCATTTTGAAAAGTATCATTTATCATGTGTAAGAGGGAAAATTTGCAATTGCATTTGCAACTTATATAAAATTACAGAACCGCTGATGACTTTTCATGTCATCCAATAAATTGATGTGTATATATTGAGGGGTATATATATATATATATATATATATATATACAGTGGTGGCCAAAATTATTAAAACACCTGACAGATCTTAACACTTAACACATTGACTTTTTTGCCTCCAAAACATGATTTAATTTCATAATGTTCTTGAAATATGCAGATGGTTGAGCACAACAAATATCAGATGAAGTGAGACCTACTGTTTTTATCCACTCTTAACTTTAATATTTCATATATCCACCTTTTGCAGGAGTTACAGCAGCACAAAGGCTTTCCTTTAAATGTACAATAGATCTGGGGTGAGTTTCCCGAAAGCGATCAATCTTAGTGAATAATGAACAAGATGAAGTACTACTTAGGAGAATAACGAGCGAGGTCCACGTGACTTTCCCGAAACCCTTCATTGTTTCAGAAATAACGAACGATCTAGTACTTTGTTGGCTCCTGCCCCGCCTCCGCGTTATATTATATATATTAATTATAAAATCAATAAAAACACACCAAAGCAACCAAAAAGACACCAAAATAAATTAATCTATAAGATATAAAAATCTCAAAATGGGATGCTGCTTCCTTGTAAAAAAGAGCAAAGGGGAAAGGAAGTAACATTTCTCTGAAGAAATTACTTATTGAGGAGATATATAGAAATATATTTTAATATAATAATTACTGCAATGCTGTGCAGCAAAATACACACAAAAACAGCATTGCAACATTCAGAGGGACATTTTAGAACTCCCAAGGACTTGTGTAGGCACCAGAATCTTCCACATGACCAAAGCACACGCTACAGCAGTGTGTGTTCTTTGGTGTGTGGTGTTATACCTCTCCTCAGCCATGGTTTGGGGGTTCAACACTGGAGTCAGCAGGTATTCACTAAGAGGATGACTGGTTCCTCCCAATAACCAGCCACCAGCAAATTCATCCTTCCACCATCCTCTGACACTCCAAAGTTGGACTAGATAGAAGCATCATGTGCACCATTATTTTCTCCAGGTCACTCTGAGACAATGTATGTAAAATGTCCTCGGTTGTTGCATGTCACCTGCATGGACATTTAGTGCCAAGAGCATTTTTTGACAGGTGTAGATTGTCAAAATATGAGTAGGGCTGACCTTTCCACCCACTGCACATACAATGCCAGGTATGCCTGCAGTGGCATGAAAACCAATTTTAGTCTCATGCAAGGCATCCCCTCCCGCACACGGCACAAAAAGAATGTGATTAATGCATGCACAGATGCAGGACACAGCAGCCTTGCTGAGTCCATGTGCATTTGTTGATCTGCAGGAAATCACCACTGCCGTAAAGGCAGAGAGAAGTTGCACGGTGCAATGAGGGCAAAATTCCAGTGTGTTCATCTTTTCAATTTATTCTGCACCAGACTAAGAAGGCTCATTATTTCATCGCAGGCCAGCCTGTATTTCTTTATGAATTGTTCATTACTGAGATGGTCCATGGGGTTCATGGCCAGCTGCAGTTAGACAAGCAACTTGGCTTCCTGAACGTCATATTAGGTTGACTTGCACAACTGTCATTGCTTGTCATGAGGGTGATTCACCTTCCCAGATCAAAAGATGTGACTGAACACAGCAATTTTAATTGGTGACACACTATGTAGCATACTAGGGTTGTCCAGAATTCATGAATTATGCCCTATTCCATTCATTAATTGGATTTTGACTTGACTGTAAGATTCTGAATTTGAATGACAGTAATACAAATTTAAACTATTTCAATTCGAAGCAATTAAATGCAGTCATACAACACATGAATGTAATTTAATCTAGCAAAATATAAATATATAATAGATTTACTTCCAAAATGGTAGATGTATATATTGAGCTCATATATATTTACTAGTGACTGAACTTTTTCAGATTGTAAGCTAAAAAATGGGTAGTGGCTTTAACCCATTCTAACAATGTGGATTTGGGTTATGTTGGCCCTCTAAGACTTTTTCCATGTGCATATATTTATTGTTTTAGCATATTTAACTTTTTGTGTGTGTTATCATTTGTGAGGAGTCTGCAATAGTTTTTCTTTTCAGTATCGCTAGAGTGTCAGATGGATAGGGTTGTGGCATTCATTGACTTGCACAGACTTTTCAGTCAGGTGCTAAAACAGGGGGGCATCGCCAACGGGTACTTTTTAACTTTCGAAAATATTCGTGATCGCGCATTTTCAGTTCAGTTATGAACTGAAAATGCGCACAGGAGTTACAACACCCAGCGCCGTTTGCGGTACTTTATAGTCTACGTTATAGTTTTATATTTGGCTTAAATGTACATTAAAATTTACGTTATTAATTTTGACCGCTTATTATATCATCGCCATTTTTACGTTGGCCAAAGAAGACCGCCAGTGTGTTTTTGTGATGTATTTTGGCCGATCTCTGCCTCTCTGTGACAGGACAGCAGGCAAAAGTTCAAACAACGAACTACTTAGAAAATAACAAGTGGGTCGGACTATTCGTAAATCTACGAGCGAAATAACGAACAGCTTAGCTACGAGGGGGTTCGGGAAAGGCTCGTTAATTAACGATCAATTTTAAAGTGCTCGACAACGAACTACCTAGCGCTACGATGCTTTTGGGCAGGCTACCCCTGTCTAGTTTATTTTCCAACTCGTCAGAAATGTGCTTGATGGGGTTGAGGTCAGGACTTAGCACAGTGATTCTCCTTATGAAGGTTCTATTCTATCGTTAATAGAGCATAATGATCACTTTGTAGATATTTAATTTGTTTTATGAGTATTTTAATGGCCAATTCAACAAAAACAACTGAAACCTTTTAAATATGCCAAATGTTCTAATAATTTTGGCCACCACTGCACATGCACACAAATACACTCACACAGACACACACACCAGTCCAAAGTACCTTTGTCAATGAATAATTTCACGTGACATATGAAAGATGGTGAAAATGAAGAAATGCCCTTATCTTATTATTTTTAATAAATTAAATAATACATCAAATTTAATTTATTATTATTTGATTAATTATTATGCATTATCAATTATTAAGTATTATACATAATTATTAAAATGTTTACTTTAATCAAGTTAAGGAAACCTCATGTTCTAATCTTTCATCCAACAACTGATATTCTTGGCAAAATATATGATAAATAATATTAGTAATATAACAGTTCTTAAAAACCAGTTTTGTATAAAGCGGAAAATTGAGTGGAAAGGTTAGCTCAAAATTGCTTTAAATTGCTTTAACTTCTCTTTTTAAATTTTTAAGAATTGCTCATATTGTTATACTACTTCATAAATATTGTGCATTACAGAATGCCAATTTATAAAGCATTGAAGATTATCTTAAAAAGCAACTGGGTTTACTGACTTTTTAATTGATTTGCTGGCAAAAATATATAATAAATCGACAAATATGCAGGTTAATAAGAAAACATACACATATTGTGAGAATATTGAGAAAATTATTTTGCCTCAGGTGTTCTGACCTGAGTAAGCCACAGCACTTATCTCTGTGACAAGCTATAATTTATTTTTTCTCAAGGCAGAAGGTAAATTTTCCTCTGAAATGTGTAATCCTTCCTGGTATGACTTGTCTCAACAAGCCTCACACATAGCATGGAGAATATATTTCTTATTAAATGCATTCAAGAGAACTCAGAGGTAGTACAGATGAAGAATATTGCATATTGCAAAAACGCATAATACCAATACAAATAGATATTGATAAAATGATAATACAGTTGGGTGGCTTTGGTTACCCTAGCTTCCTATCGAGCATTTGGAGCACAACATTCTGTAGCAAGCCATGACAGCCACTGATTTGTGTTACACTGAGGGAGGGGTGTACCTTAGCATAATAAAGCCGGGCTGATTTGTGTTCCTTTGGAAGTTGCAAAAGACCGTTTTTATTTAATTTTTCAATTAATAACGATCTGTGCTGGGAGTGTCAGAGAGAAGTGGGAATGTATATGCATGTCATATGGGAATGCCCTCTGGTAAATCCATTTTGGTATAAAACCTTTGAAGTTTTGGGGAACTGGCTATGGCTAGCACTGAACCCACAACCCCAACTTTGTCTTTTAGGCGATAGAGTGGGGGCACCCCACTCTGTCCCAGTAATGAGCAGTTTGCTAATGTGATGGTGGCATTTGTAACAGCTTCCAGGATGGTCTCAGGTGTTATTCTATTGCGTCCATTGGGCTCACTGTCCCACTTACCTATTTATTTATTTTTTATCCATTCTTCTTATTTACTTTAATTTTCTTATATTGTGTCCTATTCCATGGCCCATATCTCTTTGTCTCACTTTATATAATGTACATTCATATGTTTTACATAATCATGATATAAATGCTAAGCTGATGGATAGAATGCTGCTAGATAGAACCCTTTTGTTTGTAACCAATAAAAACTTCATTTACAAAAAGAAGCCCAGAATTTCTAGGTACATCCCTGGTTACAGCGACCAAAGCCGGTATAGCATTTGAGGACCCCGTGGTGATTGGTAGGAAGCACACACAACATCCAATCGTATTCCAGTGCATCTCCAGTGTAATCCCGCCCCCTCCCACTTATAAGCATTCAGGTGGAAAGTCAGTGAAATGTGCAAACTAACAAAAGAAATAGCAACCTCATACATAATTCACTGGATATTCGAGTAGTGTAAAGTACAGCAACACAGATCAACTAAGGTATGCCGTTGTGGAATCCACACTACAGGATAGTGAAACTATTGTAAGCCTTAAAAATAACATCTACGTATTGGAAGAACAGGTTTACACAGTCTCTTAAAGGAAAGTAGATGTCATTGTATTGCAGTTGACAGGCTAACATGAAACATTGTCATTGTGCATAAATATTTTGCGTTGAAGCACAGTTTGCTGTTGCCAGTTTTACAATATCATCTTCTTGAAATTCTGCACATTTTGTGCAGTTTGGTACGCCCTCCTGAGTAATACCAGCCCACGCTGAAATGTTACCTCCATGGTGTCCGGGGAGTTGAGTCCTTGCCCTACAGGCAATGGCATTACGGGCACGCCTGTTCGTTTTCCCATAAACTAAATCCAGCCGTACCACTGGATGGAGCAAGATATTCACTGCACTGCAATGAAAGGCTTTATATTCAATACCGTTCCGCACATAAGAGATCAAACTATATATTCTTTTATACATTTGTGATCCAAGACAATGAACATAATTTGAACCTATTGTGCTAGAAAATGCTTTGTACTGGGGTTATTTCTTGAAAATAAAGCTCTTTGTAATGGTTTCATTGAAACCTGAGCATTTTTCAGGATTTAGGCAATTGACGGACTGATTATTCAAAGGCCATATCACCCTTTATGGTTCTGTGCTAGACTTGTGTTACTCAAATATTTATGTTTGCATGCAGTACATTAGTCAATTCCCAAATGCCCGGTGCACGGCGAGTATTGCATGGAACGCTGGGGATTTTGGGCGGGGTTGGAAACATTTGGACAATCGCGCGTCTTGATCGCAAGGGAAATAATTTTAAAGCTAAACTTCTCAAATATAAAGAAATTCAGTCACTCCTGTCAATCGATCAGGCCCTAATATGTCCCCACTCCCCATGGTCGACAAGCTGTAAAGGTCTATGATTTATTTTGGCCGGTCCACGGTCAACGAAAGGTTAGGAACCATTAACCTGGAAACGGTGCAGCAATCCGCCTTCCTGCTGTTGCAAAGCAAACAGCACATTAGTGCATTTCACCTAGTGCAGTTGGTTTTGCATTCTGCATTACCCGTCCAATTTGCAAAATTTAGTTTTTGCTTGTTATCGTTTTCAACTTACTTGCAAGCCCTAGGTATTAGGTAACCTTTAAACTTTCTAACATTACTTAAGGTTGATTTGTGACATCTCCCTTAAGTAATTCGTACGAAGTAGTTTAAAGGATAATGCTTGTCCGTGACGGCTCCATGCTCTCATGACAGAACTGCATGGACCCAGAATTTAATCTGTCCCAACGCAACTATTTACTCAATAGCCTATTAAAATTTTAAACTCACACCCCACAATCAGATGTAAAATATGAATTCATTTTTATTTCATTAAGCATTCTGCGCACACAGAATATCGGGACGGTAGCAGTCCTGGGAAGAAGGCTACACGCTTGATGGGTTAAAGGTACAAGTAAAAGTATTTCAGTAGGGAAGAAAACTCAAACCAACACCGGATCTGTAAACGCGGCATTAATAAAATACGCCACTCCGTCCGCCCTCCCAGATGCTACAGCAGCGCAGTCACAGGCAGAAAAGCAGTAAAGGTTGCCCCCTAGAAAAGGTGGAACATATTATTATACTAATTACATAACAATTATTATTGTCCAATATAAATTATATAATTTATAAGGCAGTCGTTGAAATTTGCAGGCTTACAATTTACAAATAAAAATATTTTTTCTAATTTGTTTTCTACATTTTTGGTAAAAAGAAACTTGGACATGCTCTGTACCCCCCCTCTGATTTAGCTGGATTTATCCAGCCTTGAATTCTCCTGAATAACCTACGTTTGCAGAAGTCGGTATGAATTTCAGCTCGTGCACAAAATGCCGAAATAAAAATGTGGTTTTGGCAATAAAAAAAATATATATATGTCTCCACAAAGGTGCACGTCTCTGTCAAGTAGAGGGCGACAATTGCTCACTCGGCTTTTCCATCAGCGAAGGGTATATTTATTTACGTTAACGTTTATTCATTCTCCGTGTCGTGTGATGCAAATGACTCGGTCACTTATTATTCTATAGCTAATGTAACCGTTAGTATAAATTGCTTGCTACGTACTCCAAAACCTCATGAATAGAGTTGTGGTGAGTGTTGTGGAGAGTACCTGCTGTGTGATTGTCAATGGGTTGCACCTGGAGGGGGTGGAGGGATATGTTTTTAAAGGGGGTTGGCACAGCTTGAAGACGGGTTTTTTCTTGGGTTGGTTTGGGGGAGAAAAGACCGGTGTGGTTCAGGGGGGGGCGAGGAGGAGAGGAGAGGAGAGAAGAGAGAGAGAAAAAAAATCCTTTGGCTGCTCGCGGTTAATGTTGGGGGAAATGTGGTGGGTCCGTCGCCGATATTAGGTCGGCCACGGGCGAAGATAAGGAGGCAAAAGTGAGGTGGGGGGGTGAGTGTGTAGGGAAGCTAGTCATACGTTGTCAGTATGGGGGCTGGTATTGCCTCTCTCCTGAGAAGTAACCGTCATTTAAATGTTTTTGTCTTCTGTATGAATGTGTACGGTTGTGTGTCGATGACCCTTTTTTAGCCGGGGTTTGTAGTAGGGCTTGTTGAGGGCAGGGAAGGAGACTGATGGGGGTGACTTGGTTGACACACAGAGTGCAGTGCTTTTCCCCTCACTAGATTTGTCCGGGGTTGCCCTCTGGAAAGGACTGTGACCTTCGGCTATTAAATTAAAGTAATACTCTATTCATGCCTTTGGCTTCGGTGTCTGGACCTTCCCAGATTTATAAAAAAGGTGGTGGCAGCGGTTACCAGTGAACCCGTTTAAGTTGTAGGGGACATAGGAGTTTTAGTTCGCTACACTTATTAGAGTTTACAAACCTGCTGCTTTAAGTTTAATTTGATCCTGAAGAAAGCTAACGTAATTCACGCTCGGTAACGAAACCAGTTCTGCCCTGGTGCGTCATGAAAAGAGCGGATCGCGTAAACCTGTCGTGGTAGATTTAGGAGACATGCATTTGGGAAACGCGCATCCTCTCGGGCAATGTACTGTCGGTACCACGCCCGGTACTTCCTAAGGTCGGAACCCGCTGTTCGTGTGGCCCAAGGTGACATTTTGTCAGAGGGCTCAGAATCACTAGCTGCTCCCCTGGTCGCAGAACTAGTGCAAACGAGACAAAAAAAACAAATGATCTTGCTTAAAAGCGGTCCTTTGTCTGTGACGCACATGACCCCACCCCCAAGCGGTTCTGGAAGAGTAAGAACTTTCCAGCCAGCTGACAAGCCACAGCGACAGCACACGGAATCCAACGGGACTTCAAGTTTAAGCAGGTTCATCCGGGAGAGGGGGTAGGAATATCCAGGACTCACCATGTTGGCAACATTAAAAAGGATCCGGCCTTCACTGATTACCCCATTCCCCCCCCCCCCCCCGCCATTTCCAAACAGTCTGCGTCAACACGTAACTGACAATTGCACAGTAAATTACGAGTTTCTCCTCGGTCCGTCACAGAATATTACTAGACGCTAGACTTTGTGAGTCTTGTCCTCATCTATCATTACTCTTGTCTGCTGTTCTTTGTGTGGATGCTTTTTCTTGTATTCCATCATGTACTTACCAGGGCCCAACCCCGTGCTTCATTACTTCAGCAATGTTGGTTTATTTTGCCAAAGAAGGAACGTATTTTTAAGAACAAAAAGCAGTGGTTATTCTAAAAGCAGCCAGCAGGAGGCATTGTGCAAATGCAAACGCAGTTGTGAAAATGCAAAGGATTATATGTGAGTGATTTTCAGTCCTGTATTTGTTGTATAAAATTCATTCCTGATTAAAAATTATACTAATTATAAAACCCCCCAAAAACTATAGTTTAACTAAAAGTTAAATAACTTAAATATGAGTTAATTATACATTCCTTTTATGAACAGAATTCTGATTTTTGTGATACTGAAAATTCATATTTTAACACATTTGGAGAATGCACTTTGGCAATAAAATATGTAAAGAACCACTGTATTCTAGTATTAACTTATTCCCGAATTAAAAAAAAAAAAATGAGCGTCACACTGCAGGGGTCAGTTTTATTGTATTAACTTCAAAGCATGGGTTACATGTTCTTTGTCTTGGCTGGCTGCCTCATTTGGACACGGAAGTAGAGGAGCTGACCACCTTTCCATCCACCAGCTCCTCCACAACTGTCACCACCTTGCGTGTTGTTGTGGTTGTTGGGCTGCAAATCAAAGGAACAAACTTATTATGTTGCTACTGTTATTAATCACGATGGGAATTTCATTTGCCAACCTAATTGTTTTTTTCTAAATAATGAGCTATAATTTAAGATAAAGACAAAATTGTGTGTGTTGCTCTGGGGGAAAAAAATCCTACATCATAAGCAGTTAAAGATGAATGTAAAAATGATGAACAGATGTCCATGCACACCACTCACCCGCTAGCGGTTCCACCATCCAACAGCCTTCGGTATTCTGCGATCTCCATCTCCAGGCGCGTCTTGATGTCCAGCAGCATGTTGTACTCCTGACGCTGACGTTCTAAGTCAGCACGGAGCATTGCTATCTGGTCCTCCAGGGCGCCCACTTGCATTTGGAAGCCAGCAAGCTGCCTAGAGTAGCGGGTCTCTGTTTCAGCCAGTGTGCTTTCCAGCGATGCTTTCTGAAAGCAGGGGTTACAATACAGAATGCTAAGGAGAATGCCTGAGAAGGAGCGAGATGCAGAACAGATCCGGGAAGTGGTGCAGTAGTGATAGTATATTGTAGAGTGTGGCACACAGGCTTACTAGGCTTAATTGGGACTGCAGCTCAATTTCAAGGCCTTGCAGGGTGCGCTTGAGTTCAGTAATTGTTGATCTGGATGAACTCAGATCGTCTTTGCTGGTGGCGACTTCTTTATTCAGACCCTCGATCTGTTAAGAAAAAAAAACATCTGATAAACCTATTGAGAAAGAATAATGTCCTTGAGAAAAAGGATATGTACTGTTACATACATAAACATATGTTTGCACACTTCTCAAAAGTGAAAATTCCAAATGCATGCATGAAGAGATGGTCTGATTACACAATATGTCTAGCAAAGGGTGACACATTGGCTTAGCGGGGAGCACTGTTGCCTCATACCTTCAAGACTTGCACACTTTTACATGCTTTTTCTTATGCCATGCAGTATATCAAACACTCTTGGGTTCCCTTCCTCCTTAATGCATGCAGTCTGAATAATTGGTGGCTTTAAATTGCCCATATACTGTGTCTGTATCTGTGTGTCTGCCCTATGAAGGACCAGCATCCCATCCAAGGTCTAGCCCAGCCTTATTCCCTGTGCTGCCTGTGACAGGCACTAGAGCCCCCTCCTGTAACTCTCACCAGGGTAAGTGATTTCATGGAGGAATATGTCCAAAGTCATGCCTTTACCTGAGATTGGAACCAAGCCTCCAAATCTCTGCGGTTCTTGGCTGCCAACGCCTCATACTGCTCGCGGATCTCTGCCATAATTCTGCTGAGGTCTTCTTGTGGTGCAGCATCCACCGCCACATGCACCTGACCGGTCATCTGACTCCTCAAAGCTAGGAGCTCCTGCAAGCACATGTACAAAGAGTCGTTAATTGACCATTGTAAATTGATGAAACAACTGATCTACAGGTTATTATAAAAACATTTAATAAACCCAACTTATGACTAAATATGAATAAATGAATATTCAGTTAAAAACGTTTTTTCATAACGTGTTTGCTGTAAAATAATGGATGCGAATAGCAGCTGAACACTCACTCACTGAGTACATCAGCTGTACTCAGACTCACCTCCTCATGGTTCTTCTTAAGGAAGATAAGTTCTTCTTTCAGGCCCTCAATTTGCATCTCAAGGTCTGACCTGACCAGAGTCAACTCATCCAAAACTTTCTTAAGACCAGCAATGTCTGCTTCCACTGATTGCCGCATGGCCAGCTCATTCTCAAACCTGGGTATGAGTAGAGAAGAATGTTGGTGTTATTTTTTTATGCTGACAATCATTTGAACATTCTTTAATATCACATTTCAAAGATTTCTGTATAAAAAAAGAACTTTCAGTATAAAACATGTTTGCACAATAACTCACTTGATTCTGAAGTCATCAGCAGCCAGCTTGGCATTGTCAATGCTGAGATGAATACCCCCATTCACTCGAGTGGCATCCAGGATCTGAATGAAAGGATACAGAATAATGTTACACTCAACAAGACATTCAACTTGTCTGTTCTAGTATTATCAAAAGTAACATTCCCAGTCATATGAGAAAGTCACAGTTTGCCTAAAAACAATATATAAACCACTCATTGCATAGTTTAGATTTTTTATCACTGAAAAAGCACAGTTATATGGAAACAAATATTCCTGTAAGGTAAACCTGTAAGATATATTTTTCTTTCGGGACACTATAGTACACTTGTGAGGTTGGTGTTATAAAGAATGAATTAAGTAATGGTATCTGATAGGAGATGGTTTACCTTTCCCTGAAGGTCTCGAATGATGGCCTCATAGGCAGAGGTGTCCCGAGATGTGGGGGCGGTCTTGGTCTCCAAATACTTGCGGATCTTCAACTCCAGCTCGGCATTGGCCTTCTCCAGGGAGCGCACCTTATCCAGGTAAGAGGCCAGGCGGTCATTCAGGTTCTGCATGGTGGCTTTCTCGTTGGTACCTAAGCTTGTGGCATCTCCTCCACCGAATCCGCCGCCGAATCCACCACCGAATCCACCACCGAATCCTCCACCGAATCCGGCACCATATCCGCCACCCATTCCGCCCCCCAGTCCTCCGCCAAAGCCATAGCCCCCGGAGCTAGAGACAGTGGAGATGAGTGCCCCAGAACCTCCAGCACCAGCGTACACACTGGGGGCTCGCATAGCGCCGATCCTGGCACCCCCTCCACTTATGGACAGGCGTGAGCCTCCCGTGGAGAGACCTCGCAAGGATCCACTTGAGGATTTGAAGCTTTGGGTGGAGATTACGGAGGCCATGTTGATGTTCTGGATCGTTGCTACTCTGCCCTGGCTAGAGAGGAGTGGCTGTACATTGGATGGGCAGCAGTGCTCCTTTTAAATTGCAAACCCTGAGGTGGGATTTGGTTTGGTGGGAGGTTCTTCATGGATTTTACCTAGGCACTCTACCAATAGCAGGGCAGATCTAGGGCAGCAGGTCTGACCTGTGTGGAATAGAATATCTCATAGACAACGCCCTGCGAGTCTGAACTTGAACAAATTATAAAGAGAGCTGTTTAATGATTATTTCAAAAACATTATCTGAAAGGAAAATCCAGGTGTGCCTCTCTGCCAACTGCAAGAGCTGAGGAACAACCTAAGGCAATCATCCTTAAATCCTTAACATATCCTTAACAAAACAATGGATATTATGCTGAAGGTGCAAGACCTGAATATATATATAAGTTTCGGTAACATTTTATTTGAACATAACTTTTAATAATCTGTTACTAAGCCATTGGTAATATATTAATAGATAGAACGATTCGTTCACAAATTTACAAAGGTATCAATCGTGTCTTGCTTCTGGAATTCACAAAACATCTTATAAATCACTTGCAGATATAAAACAATGGGTTAGTAAGCACACTCAGAAAACAGTTAACTGAGCATTTACAAGCTCTTTTGTAAATACTTTGTGAAACAAGAGCAATATCTTGTGTATATCTTAAATTTGCAAAAGTCTTAGGCTGTCAAAGAAAATGTTCAATGCTATTTGTGCATATTTGCTCAGAAAAAAACATAATTCAGCATTAGAACATATGCAAATTAACAGTGTCACAATGAAGTCTAACAATTTCCTCTGTTCTCCTAAAAGTTATTGATTTCTTGTTGGATGGCTAGATGAACTCCACTTTGGTCCCCAAACCTCTCCTCAGGGACACCCCAGCCATTCCATATATTGTTAAATATCACCACTTGCACAACAAATCGATTATATCATTTATTATATAATTTATATAATTTATATCATTAAGTAACATGAATTAATTAGATAATGCAATTAAAAGTAAATTAAATGTAATTTAAATGGGCTTATTACTAGTTACTTTTGTCTTGCATGAAAATATGAATGGACAAATACAGCCTATTCCCCTAATTTCAATGAATGGTGGTGCAATGAACGGGTGATATTAGGTACAGTGACAAATGGTGGTATTGGCTCTCACTGTCACAGCAGTAACACTAAAATAAATATGACTACCTGTATAGCTCCAATGTCTGCACGATGTATTTCAACAGCAACATGATGTTAATGAGATCCTTATGCAATGTTTAGTCTACTGTTATTTTTCCCGGGTAGACTATATAACTCACAATATATATATTATATAAATATTTATATAATACATGCATAAAATATATATATATTTATATACTAGAGGGTAGATTTGTTCTGTTTACCCCACATGTAGGCACACTGTTAAAAGAGCAATATAACGGATTATTATTTAACTGGATTTGTATGCATTAATAATAAGAAAACACAAAAGCTTCTTTCCTTAGTATTTAATAACTTCTATATGCAGTAAAGTAATTTTAAGTAAATTTGGTAAAGTAATTGAATTACTTTTGAATAAAGGAACTAGTATTAGTAACTACTAATTTTTAGTAACTTGCACAACAATGGTGGTTATTCCTTAAAAATATTCCTGAAGTGTTCTTACCCCTAAACTACTGATGAAAGGCTCTTGTGAAAAGTAAATATTTAAAATGGATTATTTTAAAACAACAAAGACTGCTCTAAATAGTGAAATGATTTTTCGTTAAGTCAATAATGCACTAGATTGAATTTGAGGGCAAGTACAAACAAATTCCTGGGACAGCAACATCCCAGGCTTAAATGCAATTCTCTTACATATTGTATGACATCATTGGTTTTAAATTCTCTTTTGTCATTTTGGATAAAAACACCCAGTAATTAAACAAATCATAATGTAAGTTTTGACCTGAATGTTAATCAAGTTTTTTTTTCCCTGTATCTGTTGGCAGCCATCTGCATGCTGGTATGTTTACACAAAGGCATATTCTTGGTACATCATATATGATTTGATGATTCCCAGAGGAGATAATATGAATGTCATATCAGCTGTGGAGATGTGTCAGCCTTCATGGCTGAAGATAATGTTTATGAAAAGGGGGCAAAGCTGCTCAAACATACCAAAAATCATTACCAAAGTATCACATTTGCATTAATTTGTTAAGCAGGAGTGACAGGCAAGGTATTCGTATCAATTTGCTCCTTTACACTGAAGCTATTGTACGGGTACACAAGACAAATTCCAAGTGGAGAGGAAAGTAAACCCCAGTATAATAAATTAAGCTAAATGCCTTATTAAGTAAATGTCTGTATACTGTCATCAAGAAAACCAAATGTTTATAAAACTGTAACAGATATCCTCCATACATGTCACTGTGTTTTATTGTAGGATACATATTTCGATATTTGCTTGTCATTTATATGTAAAGTGATTTACATATACATACATAGATAAATACATACAGAGTGATTGGTTAGCACATAAACAAAAGTCAAGAAATTGTTGTTGTTACAAAATCAAAACAATAAAAGAATAGTACTTGCTTTTTTATGCTTAGACTATACCTACTTTCATGTTTCAAGACTCTCTGCCCTGTCATTCTGTCAAAGAAATTAATAAACAACAAAATAATCGACAGACTGGCCACTAAATGTGACTCACGTGGGGAGTAAACAGTTCTGCATAATGGGAAAATGAACATTTTCCAGAATACCTTCTAGAAATGTTACGCAAAAACATATAAATGTGTTATGAATGTGTTACTCATGCAATGTGTAATGTATAGAATTCTTAAAAGTTGCAGATGCAAGGGCCTGCTGCCAAACGGAATGTGGAGATGTGTGATCTTGGAGGGACCCACCCAGAAGTGCAGTTACTTTGCCAGACAAATATTTGTTTCAGGAGAACATTTGTTATGTTCACATGCTTTGACTCATCAGCCGCACTGGATTGGAATTAAAAATTGGCCTTGGACTTGGGGTCCCCCATGAAATATTGTACCTACTGGGGGTGGGGGAGGGGATCCTGCATCTTGTTCACATTTTGCTGGGAAATGTCAAATGGCCGATCCAGGCCTTCGATGTTCAACTAACAACAGTGTCTGCTTTATTCAACAAAATGGCATGCATATCTTACTAAAGATCTTCAGTCTTGTGTGCTTTCGTAGTTTAAGTAAATCTACAGTATACAGGGTACATAGACATAGTATAGTAACAGGAAATAGTACATGCAATAAATAATCTTGTACATTTAGAATTATGAATATCCTTTGGCTAATGCTGTTCACACAATTTAATTTCCACAACTGTCTTTAAATTTCATGTTGCCAATAACAAGTGAACTTTAAAAAGTATGGCTGCTTCCGAAAGGCATTTAATAATAGGAGATAAATCATGAAGACATGCACTAATAATAATAATAATAATAATAATAATAATAATGTTTTATTTATATAGCGCCTTTCATACATTCAAGGACACTTTACAAAAGCACATTTAACAAGGCAGTGCAAGTTACATACAAGACAAGTGATATTGATTGACGAGATGTGTTTTTAACAGGAGCTTGAAATGGATAATAGATTTTTCCTCACGGAGACTGTGAGGAAGAGCATTCCAGATTTTAGGGGCTATTACGCTAAATGCTCTGCCACCCATAGTTGATAATTTGTGCCTAGGTACAGTGAGTAAGTCTGCATCAGATGATCGCAATGCACGGGCAGGAGTGTAAGGAAAGAGTAGCTCAGGAATATAATGAGGGGCTAAACCATCGAGGGCTTTGAAGGTGATGAGGATAATTTTATATTCGATTCTTGAAGAGACTGGCAACCAGTGTAAATCACAGAGGACAGGAGTAATGTGAGCAGATATTTTAGTGTGTGTAAGTAAATGGGCTACAGAGTTCTGAACATACTGCAATCTATTGATATATTTATTAGGGAGGCCATAAAATAATGCATTACAATACATAACACGGGTAGTGAGGAAACCGTGAATTAGTGTTTCAATATCTTTTACACTGAGGGAAGAGTGCACTAGTGAGATACATGTACATGGATTAATTAATGTCTTACAGTCAGTGCTGGGATAATATTCACCTTTCTATAAACTATGCCAGCTATGCTTCTCTTAAAACAGAAAGTCGCTTGCAAGAAAGGGTGGTAGTGAGACTAAAAGAACATGAGTCATGCAGATTCTAGTGTGGGACCCACACTGTTGATTAAATTACAAGCCGTTCTGGTCTGACCAGTCCTCCCCCGGCCCATCCCGAAGATGTAAGGGGACTGTCTGCATAGCTGCTCTGTGTTGCTTTTATTTGTTAATTTTGGGCAGCAAGATGACTGTGGTATGAAACCATAAATCACTCTGGTGCGGCTGATGTGAATGTATCCTGCACGGCATCTTTCCCTTTGCAGTTTGATCACGCCCCAATGATCACCATTCCACCTCCACCAACCTCACCTCAGGCACATTTAACTGTCACCACCACAACATGTTTTCAATTTTTTACTTATAACTCCTGCTAAAAATACGAGTCTATGGCTCTGTTTATTCCAAGGGCGTCACTACAGCTACGGTTCTTTAGCCCACCCCCAGCAAATAAGTGTACACTAATTACTGCGGATAGCGTGTTCTCATTCATTTTCACTAAATCTGGACCGCCCTAGTAAAGGCTTAGCCCCACTTTTCAGAAATCTCTAATGACGATCCCAGTTTCTTCCTGCCAGCATTACTCTCTGTACAAACAGAGGTGACAGGGCACCAGCGTTTAATTACAAATTCAGCAACATCATTAGTACATAATGGCCTTGTGCTGAAAGTTATGATTTTGTGTATTCAGCAGATTTAGCAGAACTATGTTAAAAAGAAATGAGGCATGGTGCTTAGAATTACTGCAGGTTTCAGGTAGTGACCCTGTAGGCGTTCCAGCTTTGTGATGGCATCACAGCCAGGTATTTGCTTAGGGGGAAACAAGTAACCGTACACACCCCTTATTATTGGTTGTCTGTACTTTTTCTACTTTTTAACAAGAATAGAACACAAAAGCAGGCTTAATTGCTGTGAATAGCTGGGCGTTTCCGCTAAGTAGTGAACATTTAATGGTTATATAGTGTATGTGTTCCATGACCAGTGCCAGCTGCCACTCTGTCACTCAGTCCTGCAGTTTCACATACCCTCAATGCAGATGCAACATATCGCAGCAGGTCTGCAATCGAAGTCGTATGAAAAAATTATTATTCCATCAAAATGCTTGCATAATCTTTCCATAAAACAAATAATCACTGGTTAAGCTGACCTAGGAGCTGTAGCTAGATAATTTGATGTCTTTTTATCCATTTGCAAGTTGTCTAATTAATAAAAAGAAAAATGTATACTGAAAAAAATGTCTGAACTGCAGTTTGTTAATGTAATTTTCTGGGCAGTTATTCTGATTTTTTATTCCAAGTTTGACTAAATATGAGCACCAGCAGATAAAAAAATAAAACTGAAGGACAATTAGTTACTACTGGTATCTACATGATTAAAATGTAAATTTCCTTTAGTCATCAGAAGACTCTGATTACAGTAATTATAGTGATTAAATTATTTTATTACTTAAAAATATAATAACTCAACTCGGTTGAGTTAATTATATCTTGGAAGTCACCTTTTTTCCCAGACTCATATATTTTAATGTAATAGAATGTATTTATTTTAATTTAAAATACAGGTTTTCCATAAAACACTTCCAGTAATACATAAATTTGATACCAGGACATATCGTAACCGTTCCTTGTCGATTACCGTATAGCTGAAAGAGCTTGTGCTTGGAACTGGTAATTATGTGTGCAGGTGGTGTTCTTTTTTTCTTGGCAGGGGTAACAATATACTGAGAAACGCACATTTTACGTAGATGAAAATGTTCAGGCTTGTGCTCAGGGGAGGGGCACTGTGGGCAGCGGGATCACATCTGACGGGAAAAATAATTTCTATTGCGTGCACAAAATTTGACACACTTCTCAAATTACGCAATGATATAATGCTGCGTTGTTCATAGGTTCATCCAGAAAATTATAGGAATATACAGTACTGTGCAAAAATCTTAGGCAGTCAAAGAAATTCATGTTTAAATGATCTTCCTGTTGGTATAAAGCTATTATTTGATGCCTGTCAAAGTGTCAGCTTGACCATTTCAAAACCCGTCCTAAAGCCACCCCAGTGTTTCCAGTAACCATCTATTATACCCATATATTTTTGAACCACTAGCTCACCATGTGTGGCTAATCAATTTCTCATTGAGTCATCTAACTAATTAAAAACGAATACATGGAATGACTGGGATTCATCACAGAAGAGGTTCGCGAAGATGCATTCTTCTTACCATTTAACGAGATATCAGTAAAAAAATTTAAATTGTGCATTTTTCCCTGGGCAAATATACACTTACTATCCCCAATAAACAGTTTCAAACATTTTCTTTGACAGCCTAAAACTTTTGCACAGTACTAATTTCTTCTAATCTTTTACTAAAAACAAAACCAGGCACTTAGCACCACTTGATTTTATTTTGTAATACACTCTACTATATTTTACGTTTCCCCAAGTCTTCTTAACGCTACGTCGTTCGTAAGTTCTACCTTAAGTTGTGCTGATGTGTTTCCCGAAACGTCCTTAGTTAAGTATACCTTCCGTAAGATATTCTTTCGTAAGGTTGGTCTGAGCCGCTCTTAGCTGTCTCTTATCGCTGTTGGCAGCTCATACCGCTGGTGACTAACATCGGTAAAGGTACATTTTCACAACTAAACATCACTTAACTGAAAAATAACTGGTCCATATGATAAAATGACTATGTCTGGTATAACTACAGTGCCATTGCTCGTCCCCATATCAATGCCATACACACATATTGGAGTGCGCTGGTGTTTTATAAAACAAATAAAAATAAAATTGTGTGATGTGACAATCCCAAAAGATCATATTTATGGATCATGATTTAGCTTATTAATTCAGGATTCAGTTTGTTAATTTTGCATTTTATTTTTAGGTTCTCCCCAGTTGTGATTAATGCAATGTATTTCTGCAGTGTTATATTTATGAAAAAATACCACTTTCTCTCATGCTGCCATGAAATTGCAGCTTCGAGGGGATAATCAAATCTTCAGCCATTAATGTTACTCTTAAGATGCTCTCCATTAAGCAATCCCTTACAAGGTTCAGGAAAAGAAATACCTTTCGTAGGATATATCTTTAGTCTTCATAAGTGTCATCTTTATTGGGAAACGTACCCCAGGACATCAGAAATCGCATTTTGAAGCAGCTCTGTTTTTCAGTTTCCAAGTAGGCCGCTAAAAACCCTAATGAACTCATCAAAGTAGTGAGTTAAATTTTAGTTTAAAGCGATCACTTCATTGACCAAATGGAAAAGTTAACAACACCACAGTAATGAAAATACTATTGGGGTATAACTATCAGTGAAATACCCCAGACATGTTCAAAAATAAGCAATTACTTTTTACTTGTTAGGTCCGGTATGACCCCACCCAAGACATACAATCTTGTCTCACCCCACCCGAATACAAAGTGCCCGGGCAAGCCACTCAGGAGAGAGGAAGTTAAATAAGTTTGAAAAGTAAAACTTGTAGAACTACACTTTTTTGCAAAAAAACTTTCTAATGCAAAAGATGACCGTAAACCTGTGCAGCAATGCCTCATGAATCGGAGGATGACAGCAAGGGACCTTCAAAAGGATTGGGAAACATTAAGTGGTGTGACATGCACGGCTAGGACAGTTAGTATCAGGCTCTTAGAAGCAGGACTGAAGTTCCATAAAGCAAGGTAGAAGTCTTTTATTAAAGAGAAACAGAGAAGAACCAGGCTGCAGTTTGCAAAAAAAACAGATGCATAACCATAAACTGAGAAATGAGTGAAACAAAAAATTGTGCTTTGGACTTTTTTCCGGAGCTGTATTTAAACTCCAGTTGCATCGCAGCCTTTCATCCCCACATGTCTGATATTTTCATTATTGACCTTCCTTAGAATTTGAATATGAAAGGCTGGATCCCTCAGTACTACTGAACAGAATCTGATTCCAGAATGCATTTCACTACTGCAAGATAATTATTTTCACTAAGTAAATTTGTGGTGATCTGAAATATTTCTGTTACTCAGTATCTATTTTCTTTTTATAGGCCTTGGCTTCCTAGGTTGTAAAGGACCTCAGACAGCTCTAATATAGTCATTATTTAATGAAAAAGCATAATTCAGTTGTTGCATTAAAGACACAAGGGGTGACATCCATGCATCCGTCTATCATCAAACTACTTATCTTAGTCAGGATTGTGGGTGAGCCTGGATCTCATCCCAGGCAGCACAAAGTGAAAGACAGGGCTACCTGCTGGGACAGGACACCAGGGCATCATAGGCCACATATCCACTGCTTGTCTTTGACTGCGAGAGGAAACCCATGTGTCAGCGGGAGAACATGCAAACTCCACACAGACAAAGTGGCAGTAAGGTTCATACCCCTCACAGGGGAGGTGTGAGGTAACAGTAATGCCCACCTGGCTTCCATGCTGCCCATGATGCTAATCGAAATTCAAAAATCAAAACCACTGATTAGTGCATCTGCTTTATGATCTTCCCTACATCTGGGCTGGATATTTAATGACGGCCCCTTAGTGCATCAAATAGCTGGGCACTTTAGAGAGATTCACCCCGATACATGTGTTCTTTGGCTGCGTGTCCGTGGAGACAAGGGATAGTCTGCAGGGACAATGCAAGGATACTTGAGGAGATGAGGTAAGTGGGGATTACAACCACAGAAACCCAGCAGACCACAGAAAAACAGAAAAAACACTTGTGGTTTCCTTGGAGATAGAAGAAAGAGAGAGAGCTGGGAGGTGATACTATCATAAAAAAGCTTTCAATAGCAATTATTGCTGGCAGTTTTTCCAACTCTCTGCCTGTTTTTCCAGTTTCTTAATTGCAGCCAAAACTCAGGTAAACAAATACAAACTGGGTAGAGAATTTATGAGGATTTCTTATGGAAAACTCTAGTCTATAAAAATGTCATTGCAGATATTTAAAAAAAAACATAAATTATATATCGTTTTAACCTGGAATATTTTTGAAAGGTAATTGATTCCTATTGTCAGTGCACAACAATAAATGTGTCCTCTGCATTTAACCCATGTGACATTTTGGCACAGCAGGGGGCAGCTACTTGAGTGCCTGGGGAGCAGTGCTTGGGGACAGTACCTTGCTCAGGGTACCTCAGCAGTACTTATGGGTCGGGACTAGAACCAGCAATCTTTCAATTACACAGTTGAGTCTCTAACCATTATACCACCTGCCTGCCCCAAATGGTAATTGCAAATGGGTTCTGGGCTGCATGAACAGAAGAGGCAGACCCTGGGACTATGAGTTAAAGAACTTTCACATTAATGAATCAGAAAGAATAATTTAAATACTGAGCAATGTAGATTACACACAGTGACTTAGACTATTTCAGCCTGTTTAAATACCTCTATACAGTCAGAATCACAATCTTTATTGCCACACAACCAAAGTCATTTGAAATTTGTCGGGGTCTATGCTTATGTGAACCGATGATTTTCCTTTGCCATTTCAAGCAAAAATAATGGTTAGAAACTAAATGGTTACAAACTGAATACAACTACTTTGCAGAAGTGTTTAAATTTAGCACTGGAAATTCTAATAACAGGTTCTAATACTAATATCAATTCTAATATTAATCCAACAACTAGGACAACCTATTTAGTAATGTCATCCTCCATTACAATATATTAAATGTATAAGTTACACTAATAACTGTGTTCCACCCAGTGTGTCCTAATGACAGAGGATAACTATTGTATAGCAATTCTCTGTTAATTCTAGACAAGTCAGCCATTTCATACTAGTTACAAACAACACAATGACCTTCATATATTCAGTACTAACATTTTGTGAATATATCTTGGTAATCACTGGTATACGAAAAGTCTTTCTCCTCAAACAATAACAAGAACATTTAACAGTACATATGGCAGTGGCGGCTTGTGGCAAAAAAACTGAGAAGGTAAGAAGATGCTATATTTGACAATATTACAACAGTGACTTTTTTCTAAAGGAGAGGGAACATTTGTTATTGAATGACAATAATATTATACTAATCTGTTATTTAGAAGTTATTTGTTTCATAATTTAATCTCAAAAATAAAGAGGGTATTACCTCCTCTGTGTCTATGGACCAGCCACCTCTATCAGGGACCCACCCTGAGCTGTGGCACCTTTGTGATCTCTCTGTTTGAATTGTGTGTGGACGCCCACTACTCATGTGGCTAATAGGGACTTGTAGTGTGTTTGTACTTCAGCAAGTGAGCCATTTAAATGAATTTTAATTGCCCTAAAACATTAACTTGTTGCTATATGACTATCTGTTGCTAAATGCATTTAGAGTAATTTGTAAACCACATATAAAAATCACTAGCTGTACATGGGTTCTTACCACCATCATAAGTCCAATAATTGCAGTGCAATAATGAATAGAGCAACGTTAGAGCAGCGTTGTGAGAAGTCTGGCTGCTGCTTCCATGAGTGATCAGCAGAGGGCAATATAGTGCTTGTCCATCCATCCATTTGCTATACTCGCTTGTCCTATGCAAAGTCACAAGCCCATCCCAAAAGCTATGGGTGGAAAACAAGGAATAACACAGGACACACCCAGGGCACCATACAATTGCAGGACAAACACACATTTTCAGACTGAGGGGAAAACAACATATAAACACCAGACACATAGAGCTAGGGGAGACATTCGAACTTTGGTTCTAGATAAGTAAGAGAGCAGCGTTAACCAGCACACCACTGTGCTACTCCACGATGGTGTTTATGCATTAAATAATAAAAATACACATGGCAGAGAAAAGGAACTCAAGGTAACAAGATGGGTACTATGGCATGGTTGCATAGTGTTAAACGATTTGTCTAAAATGTCTGCAGCCACATAAACTGAATTTTGGCAAATGAAGCCTGCACCAGCAACAGTATTGACTGTCCAGTGACATTTATGTGTTCATTCAAAATTTATTACATTAAGGCATTGCATTCACTTTTAAAGTTTTAAATGCATAATTATTTCTTTGATCAAGTTAACGCATGGGGTATTTTGTTACCCAAATAGGCAAATATTGTGAGCAAAGAATTTTATTACATATTTAAATTTTTTTTTTTATATTTGATTGAAGGCTTAAGATTAATTAGTTGTTTTTTTTATCAACTCCAACACACACACAGAGACAGACTTATGTATCTATCTAAATGGGGACCTTCCATTCATTTCTATGGGAAAAACCCTAATCCCAATCACGGCACCCTTAACTCCTACCCAGTCCTAACCTTAGCCATAAGTAACCAACCCAAATACAAGACTTTTTGCATTTTTAGTTTTCTTATTGCATTCACAGATTTTTATAAAACTGAGGTTATCCAAATGGGGACCTGAAAAGATATCGCCAGAAGTAGGGACAAATCAGGTTTTACCACACTTTGGGGACATTTTGGTCCTCAAATGTGATCTATGCAAACCCACACACACACACACATATATATATATATATATATATATATACACCTCAGACTATGGTATCAATCTTATGTTCATCCTTACATAAAACCTTCACAAATCTCAAAATCCAGATTCATCAGTAAATAGGACTTTTTAACAATGTGAAATGATAGTATGTCTTAGCCCATGTCAAAACTTTATTGAATAAAAATTTTCAAATTTCAATGTGGTCTAACACTTGGACCCCACTGAATATATTAAGCTGATGTGGGTCTATTCTGTGACCTGGAGTTCTTCCTGTGTAGCTTAGTTCTTTCCTTGTTCCACCACAAATGGTTTAGCTGGTGAGCTGTGTGGTAATTAGCACAAGGAGCTGCAAGGAGTTTAATCATGTGTGTTAAATGTGGGTAAACCTGAAAATGTGCAGGGTTCCGGCCCTCCAGGACTGGAGTTTGAGATCCCTGTCTTAAATGATCTCTTAATCTGTACCCCATCTTGTAAAATAATATATATATATATATATATATATATATATATATATATATATCTCAAACAAATGTACTGGGAAATCTCCTAAAAACTCACATAAAATAAGATTTCTGGTCAATGAGACTGGTGCAGCTGATCGCACAATGCATAAAACTATATACACTGATCCGCCATACTGTAGCTAGGGGTGCAACAGATCACAAAACTTATGTGGAAGAGAAATTCCAATGGGACTGGAACTTATCATGTGATATGATACCTTACAGATCGGATAATTTCTTGGATGAGTAAAGAGAAAAGAAACAAATATAACTTTGCTTACCATTTATCACTTTATGAACTTAAAAAACACTTGAACAAGTGGTCCAAAGAAGGCCAACCGGTGAAGTAGCAACAGGGACATGGGGGGCCCATTTTCTTCATGATTGGTTAAGAATTAGGGTGTTTTTGAGGTTATGTACAAGAACCGCCCCTAATTTATGCAAAATCCCATTCAAGTGAATGTGGGGTGGATTACACCCCACAGGGGCAGAACAGTAAAATACATCCTCATCAAAATATATCTTAATTACATTGCTCCAGAAGAGGAAAAGTCATAAGACTTCAGCCGAATCAGAAAACGTGTCACAATTTGCCTGCTATGTTTCAAAGTGCTTGGGGTGTATTACACCGCCAAAGATCCACAAAGGCAGACATCCCATCTCTCCCGAAACTTCAGTGAGTCTCCTGCAAATTGACAGTAGTTCCCAGACACCCGCAAATGAAATCTAGTCAGTGTTGTCAAAAGTGTCCACCCACCCACCATAGAAAAACTATGGACAGCGACATCTGGTGGCCGGTAAAAATTACTGCAGGCCATAAATACTCTGCGTTCTTTGAGGTACTGCAGGGGTGTCAAACTCCAGTCCTGGAGGGCCAGTGCCCTGTGTAGTTTAGTTCTTTCCCTGTTCCACCACAAATGATTGAGCTGAAGAGCTGTGTCATAATTAGCACAAGGAGTTGTGAATCAGGTGTGTTAAACAAGGGTAAACCAAAAAATGTGCAGGGCTCCGGCCCTCCAGGACTGGAGTTTGACACCCCTGCTGTACTATGTGTGCCATCAGGGGTCTCTGAGCTAATCACATGTAAAACAAGCTTTTTTTTTTTTTTAATGGCGTTTGTTAGTTTGTGTGTGTCTGTACAGCAATGTACTTGCTGTGTGCTGTATTGTATACATATTAGTGTTAATAGAGGAAGTGTGCAACAAATGGCAGACTGTTTATATGGTGGATAAATAGAATATATGGGAAATATCATACCTAGCTAATGCAGTGTTGATTTATTATGAATATTTCAGGTCAACCTCGGAGGGCTGGATTCTCTGACAACAGCATGATGAGATATTATGATCCTCCCTATTAGGGCTGAATATCTGTTTGAAACAAGTATCTGGTACGAAAAATATGTTCTTCGGAAACCACCTGTCATCCGATCATTATTGACAGATATCTCTCTGTCTCATTGGATTTCAATGAAGCTACGGCCCTCACTAGCCTGCTGCACATACTGCCCCTCTCACATTCTCATTAAGTACAGTAGTGTTTCCCAACCCAGTCCTCAGGGAACCCCGGACAGTCCATGTTTTTGCTCCCTCCCAGCTCCCAGCCAATCAGGAACACCGGATACCTGGTACAGGTGTGCTGGGAGCTGGTAGGGAGCAAAAACGTGGACTATTGCTAACCCCCCCC
>JAODKL010000017.1:12973944-12987103 GCA_026780765.1 Petrocephalus schoutedeni
GGCACGGGGAGAACATGCAAACTCCACACACATGGAACTGGGCCGGAATCGAACCCTGGTCCCAGAGGTGTGAGGCGACGGTGCTACCCACTGCGCCACCGTGCCGCCCCACTATGTTGACCATATTATATAGTATTACTTTTGAAGCAGGCATGCCAGCGGAATGACAGGAGTGCGTTTCGCAAACCACGCATTTAGGGCACAATTGGCAGATCCGTGAGGATACAGCCCCTTTCTCTGCCAGCTCAATTAATGAATTAATGACTGCGTATTTGTCTCTGCCTGATTGACTGAAATAGTTACTGTTTAGTCCAGTGCCACGGGAACAGTTAGCACGGTGAATGTTCCGTGGGCTGCCTCTTGCAAAGCTTCATTCTAGTAACAGTTATGACATAATTAGCAATTAAATGTCATATACTCGCATATGCATCTTTTGCAGTACTTAAACCTTGCCGCCGTGCTTTTGACGTTTTTCGGAATGACTGACTGGGACCAGAGGCAAGCAGTAAATGTAATCACAGGAGATGCTGAAAACACAGAAGCAGGAAGCAATATTCTCTGTCAGCCCCCATTCGTCGTCCACGGTATGGACAGATATATGTACCTCAGTGCTTTAGCATGACGGTAATTCATTGTCCTTATTTTTCCAATGATCTCCAACCAGTACAATGAAATGGCTGTTTGAGGTGTTACGCCAAGTGGCCATCCATCCATTATATTATATTATATTATATTAATTATATTATATTATATTATTGGACTACAAGCACTATAAGAAGTTCTAGAAAAAAAATGTTGTTTTTCAGATGCAGATGAACTCTCTTATGACAAAGTTCTGTCCAAATTGGGAAGTGATTCACAGTGTACCACTGAGGAGGAGACTATGTGTCAGGAAACACACTCCATGTCTGCAAATGAAACGCAGATTACAATGCCTACTTCTGCAGAGAGCTGTGAAGATCCAAAAATGCACAAAAATACTACAGATGCTGAAGGTGGATGGGACACATTGTTTGCATATGTAAAAGGTACAATCTGCACTATAACACAGTCTTCGTGAAATACCTATACATGCTTAGTAGAATATAGGACATGATGGAAGATTTAAATTTCTCCAAAGAGACACTTAACTTTCCTATCCATGTTCCAACTTCCCTGGATGGGGTCCTTGGGTGTGTCCAAAGCAGCTTGCAGCACAAGGCAGTGTAGGACTAGTTCGGAGCTAATAGGTTTGGGCATCTGTATTGTTTTCAATAATATACTTTTAAAATAATTTTTATTGAAATATTTAACTGGTAGGAAGTGCCTGGGAGAAGGAGAAAAGAAGGGATAGTGTTTAAATGTTTGTTTCTTTCTGTATATCTGAAATCCAACTGCATATTTTCTTACATCATGAACACTGGTATGTTTCATACATTAAATGACTTTCAGTCAAGAGGGAGATATGTAGAAATTAAATGTTATAAGTATTATTATTGTGGAATGTAAATGGAACAGTCATACAGCACATATAATACTGTACCTTCTGAAAGATATCTTCAGGTATGTTGTTAGCCATGGCGGATGGCGATTTTTAAACTGGGGGAAGCACAGTGTCCATCCAACCATTTTCTGTAACCACTTGCCCCATTCAGGGTCAGTACAGGTATAACCAAAATAGGTATTTTTTCTTATTTTAGCCATCACTACTTATTTATAAATTCTCTCCTTTTTCGTAAGAAATTATCTATTATCCTGTCATACCAGTGTGGCTCCTTCTCAAGTGATTTGACCATTTTTAACATACAGAAAGCTTAGTTAGAGAGCTAACTACAAAACTAGTCTGCTAAAAATCATCAAACTTTCACTGAAAATTGAGCAATCAACCTCAAAAGCTAAATGATAGTGACTTTATTTACACCTCAGACCGCATGTGAAACTTGTAACTCAGGAGCATTGTTATTGGTAGTTTATGACGTGTTGTCAAGACATCTCCCTATAACCATGCAGAGAAGTCTGGCCTCTGGACAGGTCTAAAATATCAGACTCCACTCCAAGTGAAGCATGACGCCCTGGCAGGCTCCTAAAACATATAATGGAAACATTTTGACCAATATGCTTTTTCATGGACTTCTGGTGAAGCATGGCATCAGTTGGCATGTATGGGCTGTATTTATCTTTCAATGGGCTTCAAAGGGAAAAGTAATATATACACACTATATTGCCAAAAGTATTGGGACGCCCGCCTTTACACCTCATGCACTTCTTAATACATAGGCTTCTATATGGAGTTGGCTCACCCTTTGCAGCTATAATGGCTTCAGCTCTTCAGGGAAGGCTTTCCAGGTTTAGGAGTGTGTTTATGGGATTTTTTGACCATCCTTTCAGGAGAGCATTTGTGTGGTCAGGAACTGATGTTGGACGAGAAGTCCTGGCTCGCTGTCTCTGCTCTAATTCATCCCAAAGGTGTTCCATCGGGTTGAGGTCAGGGCTCTGTCGAGGCCTGTCAAGTTTCTCCACACCAAACTCACTCATCAATGTCTTTATAGTTCTTGCTTTGTGCACTAGGTGCAGTCATGTTGGTACAGGAAGATTAAATAATTACCCCTCCATAAAACTTTACACTTGGCACAATGCAGCCAAGCAAGTACTGTTCTTCTGTACTGTTCAACCAGCAAACCCAAACTCATCCATCGGATTTCCAGACAGAGAAGCGTAATTTGTCATTCTAGAGGACATGTCTCCACTGCTCCACTGTCCAGTGGTGGTGTGCTTTACACCACTGCATCCGACACTTTGCTTTTCACTTGGTGATGTAAGGCTTGGATGCAGCTACTCGGCCATGGAAACCCATTCCATGAAGCTCTCTATGCACTGTTCTTGAGCCAATCTGAAGGCCACACGAAGTTTGGAGGTCTGTAGCTACTGAATCTGCAGAAAGTTGGTCCCCGCTCTGTGATTTTATGAGGCTATTGTTCCCAATTGCTTCTACTTTGTTGTAATACCACTATCTGTTGACTGGAATATTTAGTAGTGAGGAAGTTTTACGAATGGCAGAAGTGGCATCCTGTCACTGTACCATGCTTGAATTCACTGAGCTCCTGAGGGCAACCCATTCTTTCACAAATGTTTGTACTGTAGAAGCAATACACATGCCTAGGTGCTTGGTTTTATAAACCTGTGGCCAAGGAAGTGATGAGAACACCTGACTTCAATGATTTGGAGGGGTGTTCCAATACTTTTGGCAAAATAGTGTGTTGTAGAAAGCATGAGAAACAATTAGCACTGCGGTTCAATTGGTAAGATAGGTTATACTTTTAATTGCAAATAAAATGTATTTACGTTGATACACTGACTATTTGAATTTATTGGCATTTTTATGGTGGAAGACAAGCTACCCATATAGATCGTTTCTAGTTGTTAGCTTGTTGTTAGTTGATAGTTGCTAGCCACTGGGGCACCCTTACAAAGCAAAGTAAAAATAAAAACACAAAAAATTCTCAGGCCATTCACCCTTCAATTCACTCGCACTCTGTCCTAAAACTTCCACAGGATCTACAAATTTCCAAGGCCAGGGTGGTTTCATGAGGGTGATCAATAATCATTCACAAGGAATAACATCCATTCACTACAGCTTCACCATCATCACTTTTTTCAACCAAGCTACGCTCCATCTTCCACCCAGCTTAGCATGCAGGGGAATTTCTCTGTGCCACTGAGCAGAAGGTATTGCTCTTGGGGGGCAGAGGCTTTCCAGTTGTGGTGTTTGGTTCAGTGAGCTAGGATGCTGTGTCCATGATTAAAAATTACCAGTTAAAATTCTGTGGCCAGCAGAGTGATTTCACTGTTAACTCCCAATTACTCCAGGGACTGGCTGTCACTGCTGTGAATGTTGTCATTCTGAATAAAAACGTTTGCTAAAAAATTTGCTACAGCCAATTAGGTAATTAATTACATTCAACTGTCATGTTATTAATGGCCTGCACATTTACAATTATATATAACTATAATTATGTGTACCACTTTTTAGGTATTTTCTTTCAGATCAATATCCCATTATGTATTTCACTCCTGATGGGACCATTCTTTCAAAAACTTTGGAAATTTGGTGAGTGACAAACGCCACACTTTCTGAAGCTTTGAAGAAGGTGAATATTTTCTTTATCCATTTGCATTGTATTTCACATTCCTTTATTATTCTTATATACAGAAGTATTACTATTGAAGAAAGTGCAGGTGGCAGAACCACAAGCATTAAATATGTGACCATATTCACCATGTTATGGTAGCAATTTTAATGATCGTTCCTTTTAAAAATGATCTTGTATATGTTAATAGTCATTTTCATTCTTGCAGTTGGACTCACTCATAAACAGTGTGGTGCATTTGTAAGAAATTTTATCAATGTGAGTGGGGAGGAGCAAAGTGAACAAGAACCAGTCACCAAAAGACAGTTGTCTACTATTGTATGCAAATACTGGTTGATCAGTTGTATTTGTCTATAGTTTATTTTGGGTGATTTTTTTCTTTGATAAATGTCACAATATCAAAAGCAAAAATGTAAAATATCGTGATGTGTTATTTTTTTCTCCCTATCATGCAGCCTTAGCATGTATGTGTGTAGCTTACATCTTCCACATGTCATGTGGGATTCACCCCACGACCCAAAGACTGAATTACCCATAGTGTAGAGTTGAATAAAGTGGGGTCCAAAAGTCTGAAATCACACTAAAAATCTGGATTTTTTTTTCATTTGATCCTGGAAATAAAGTTTCAACATGCGCTAAGGCATTTCACCAATTCACTGGAAAAAAGTCGTTTGAGATTTGTGGCAGTAACTGTTTATGTGTAGACATGAACAGAAGATAGGATCAGAAAACTGGTCAATACCACAGAGTATGAAAACAATAATTAAACATGGTAATGGGAATATTGGGGTGTTTTGCATTTGGACACCTGCACCAGATCACCTACACCCTGTCAAAGGAAAGTTATCACTCCATTCTTCAGTGTCCTGCTACTGTAAATTCTCAGATTTGGAACTTTGAGAAGGGTTCATCCTGCAGTAGGATAATGACCCCAAACATACCTCAAAGCTTTGCAAGAACTAAGAAAAGCAAAATATACTCAACCCGCTAACAGTGTTTGTTCTAGTAATGTTTGCCAAATGTTAAGGTCAATGATATGGAAATTGTGTCCAATTTTTGGAATGGTATGGAAAGTGTCTAATTTTCCTGATGTCCCCAGAACGTCATCTCCTTAATACAACTACTACTACAACTAAGAATAATACTAATAAGCCAACGCTACATTTCACTGTATGTAATGTGTATGTGACGAATAAACTTGAACCTTGAACTGTTGCCTTTTGGGTTCAAGGCTGGATGGGGTATTTACAGTATACAAATACAGCACTTCTCTAAAATGTTATTTTATTACAAAACAATATTTTTCCACATTCATTGCATTAAAATGATGTTAATGTAATAATGTTATGGTGCTGATATTGACAGAAGCTTTGTTAAACTGTAAAACATAGAAATAATGTTCCAAGTAATGTGTGAACTTTGAAAAGAACTTCACATAATGTTGGCTAAAGTTTTGGGAGCATCTCCTTTTAGCTGGGCAGAAGCAGTCATCTGACCTCAACCCCAGCAAACATTCATGGGCACTTGAAGACTGAGAAAGCCAAGTGTGCAGTAATATCACAAGATGATTTTTTGGAAGATGTTCAAATCTGAGATAACATGGATCATAAGGTTTTGCACAAACTCCTGCCAGCTCAAGTTCACATTGTCATTAAACCAAAATGAGGACGCACCAAAAAGAGAATTCTGAATGTCATGTCATTATTTTTGAAGATTTAAAATTTTCACACTGAAAATTTTAATTTGTAATGAAGAGGTTCATAATAGTTGAGAAAAGGATGCAAACTAGAAGCATTTTCACTAGTGTTCTCTGACATTTGGACCCTACTGTATTTGTCCTGGGGTGGTCTGGCATCCGAGCAAGTCCACCGAGAATGGGTGGTCAGGTACTGATTGAGTTTATATAGCAATATGTGATTTTCAAAAAGCACTGTTTGTTATTCATAATAATGGTTTGCTGAATTGCATATTCTGTCCTGCAAGACTATATTTTAAACCTAAAACTGCTGTTTGTTTGCCCTGTAGTGAAGGAAGGAAGGAATTTGCAGAAAGAGCAAGAGAATCATGAAGATCCGAACAATGAGAGAGAGAGACAACCAGAAGAACTGCAAATAAAGCCATTTAATGGGATGATTGAAAAAATGCAGTTAGAGCAGGTCGGGGAATTGGCAAGAGAAAAAGAAGAGGAAAAGATACTGCATGGGATAAAGAATCTCCTGGGAGCGACGACTCTGCAAGGTGAGCAGAAGAGCACGATTTTCAGTTAGTCCAATATAAATATATGCATGCTGATATGTACTGTAGGATATATTTCTGAATATGGCAAAACTAAAAGGTTCCTAAAGGGTGGAGACGTGAATTCTGATGAATATTTAAATAATTAGCCCAGCTTTAAAATATGTACATAATATTGAAATGCATACCCACACACGTTATATAACTATATATATATTTTTTTGTTTCTTTTTCTTTTTCAGATTTCTGGTGGAAATGGAATTGCTCTCATGAAGGTGATTCATTCACTAATCAATAATGTAAATTTGCCGTATATATAAAATGACTGTATCATGCTAGATGGATCCTAGCAGAACATGAATTCATAAATTCATTAGACATGATTTCAGATCTTTTTACTATATTATAGAATTGATTCATTAGCCTTTAAGATGGGCCTAGCTCCACCTCTAAAATATAGTATGACTTGAAAAGCCCGTCTTTTGGGGGTTCGCACCACCTCTACTCTACTTGTAGATTTTACTCCCCTCTTGGCCCAGGTAGCCTTCAACAGTCCAACTACATGCAGCTATGCCAACTGGTGTCTCTAAATTGCCCACAATGTAGGATTGTGTCTCTGCTAATGTCCAGAAGGTTATGCATTCGAAACCCTCGGATGGCAAAGTAACCATTTCATCACTAGGCCCATGAGCAAGGCCCTTAACCCTTGCTACTCCAGGACCTTGTTCTCTTATGCTAAGCTTTCCTCACTTGCATGCACTTTGGACAAACGTTTCTGCTAAATCAACATAATTATATTGTAAATGAGAATAAAATTAACAAATGTATATTAGTATATTATAATTATCAGTAATAAATTGGCATTATTTTTACTGAATTAGGCAAGCATCCCGAAACTTTCTGTGAGTGTTGTACATGTACATGATATTACCCTACTGTAAGTGCCTAATCTGACAGCATTGGTGTTTTTGCTCTGTACAGTGGACATAACCCTGGATAGAGACACGGCTCATTGCAAACTAAAGATATCAGATGATGCTAAAGAAGTCCAGTGGATAGAGGAAGGCCTGCAGAGTGTGTCTAAGGAGACCAAACGGTTTGATACAGAGCCTTTTGTACTGGGGAACATCATACGTTCCAGAAGAGCCTACTGGTGCGTTGATGTGGATGGAAAGGATGATTGGGTTCTGGGAGTGGCTGAAGATGGAGCCAATAGGAAGGGTCAACTGGAACTGAGTCCCAGTAAAGGATTTTGGGTAATCAGAGTGTCGAATGGCAGGAGTGTGAAGGTGATGACTGAGGAGGTGGAGGTCCTAACAGATATGCCCATCCCAACAAAAGTGGGAATTTACTTAGACTGTAAACAGAAGGAGGTGTCTTTTTTTAATGTAACGGGGAGCTCACATATTTATACATTTGCCGATGGGCCAAGCTATGGTTCAGCTCCCCGCCCACTTTTCTCTCCTTGGAGCAATGATCCTGATCCAATAAAAATTTCATTTGATACTGACTGAGAAATGTATTATTTAGTTTGTTCTTGCATTTCATTTGTATAGTGTACATTTTTATAGTGTTAGCTAAACAAGCTATATAATTTTGACATTTTGATACAAGAAACAACTTTTGTATGTTCTAATAAAATCTCTGAAAACTTTGAGTGTTTTGCTTGAGACAGCTTACTTTCTGCCTTCAAACTACAATAATTTGTACACGTAATAATAACAAAACCATTGACTTTGGTCTGTACAGCATAAAGGAATGTTGGATGAACTTAGTTTTAAATAAATGATGTTGAACAAGTTTTTTTACTCTTGCCACTGTTTTTGCTTGTAGGTCAGTGTGCAAGTCATGTGCTTTTAGAATTCATAAAAACAGACATGGCAATAGTAATTTTACAGGTTTGAAGTAATTTTACTTACTGCATTGTCATAAATCCATAAAACTGAAAAACTGTGCAAATCAGCATCCATCAATACGGTCAATCCAATATTGTCCTGTTGCATCTCACAAACAGGCAAGAGAATGTCAGCAGTAAATGACCAATGGCGAATTCAGGACTACTTCCCCTTTGATGAAATATCCCCTCATTTGTCTGCCATGGCTTGTACCAGGGAGACATGATCGTAGGGTCAGTGATCACAAACCTTCCATAGACACCCATAAAAAAAAAAACAAATGTCTAAATGTCCAAAATGTTGCGTACACTACCTCCTGAATTAATATCTTTTGATAAACAACTACTGTACAAAGTATTTGAGCAAGCACACCAAAAATTTGCACCATTTTTCAAAAACCACAGGAAAAGCGCAGATTGTCAGTTTGACCTGTTCACCCCTTACTGAGCAGCATGACTAACCTTCTTCTTCACAAGACAAAACATCATCCTGATCAGCTGCTTACTTGCTCAACATTATTTATTCATTTACTACAAAGAAACAAGCAAAAACACTGCTTTGCAGAAATACTGTTTTGAAACAGAATATTTCATTTTATTTTATACGTCTGTTGTGCAGACCTTAGAAGGGCCTTATTTGTGATTATGCTACTTGATATTTAAAGTAAAACCTTACTTATTTCAGCTGATAAAAAATAGTAGTTATCCTAAATTCATGCAATATTCAAAATCACCCTGTATTGTGATGTGTCGTTGGTATCGTGATAATTATCGTATCCTGAAATTGCTGACAACACCCATTCCATGTAAGTGGTTTCCCCACAATGCACCCTTAGTAACTATATATTACTTGTGCCCTGTATTTGCCGAGATCCCTTCGGGTTTCACCACTACTGGAAAAGCAATTTGGAAGATGGAAAAATCAATTACCTGCAAATAAATATAAAATAATTATTTAGAAGTTGCCTGGATGGAAGGATGGATGGATGGACTGTGATGGATGAAAAACTTGAACTAACCTAACATCAACTGTAAATATTGTTGGATAATAATTAGAAATTAAATGTTAAATGATCCAGTATATTGGCAGAATATAATGTTCATTATTGAATAAGAGAGGCTAATCAGAGTGTAATATGGCAAAATGCCCTGGAAGAGATGTTTTCATTTTTTGTTAATATGGGCAGAAAGGCCCAGGAGAGAGGCTGCTTAGTTCCTATATTCAGGGTGGAGGTGGTTCTGAGTGGGTCATACACAGATCTGGAGGGTGGGAAGGGGCGGCCGTGGCCACTCTAGACTGAAACCTGGTCACCCCACTGACCACCCCAGTCGTGGCATTTTTTTGTGGCATTTTTTTCTAATTAGGAAATTGATATACTAAATGTATATTTGATAATTCCACCACTGCTCTAATTATAGCATTTACATACCTTAAATATTCCCACCATGGCTTATACTAATATTTAGATTTATGTGCCACTCCAAAATGACCACTGTTCCCGCCCTGACCACCCCACTGGAAATTTTCTGGCTCCATTAGTGGAGTGGGTGTGCACGAGTTCTTCTGTGGCGAGGAAGACATTGGTCACCTCAGGGCGACCGCCCCCTGAGTCATTTAGCCAGAGTGGAAGAGAAATCAAAAGCAACTTGCTAACCTTGCACTTTCTCTCTCACCTTGTAGACAATTGTACCCCTTAGTTGAAACAATTGCCAACCTGCCAGCCACATCCTGTTAGCATTTCTCACACCTCTTTTCTGGTCAACCTTGAGAAAACCATTGCAGCTATCTTTCTGCATGTTGCCGATTGCTGCCTGCCAATGCATGGCAGAATCCTGATGGATTGTTATATGACAATGCATTCCCACAGTTAAACTCCTAGCAATTTGATAAGACTTACAAGCTTAGTGTGACCAAGCTATACTAGAAATCATTAATTATCAATAAACATAAAACAAGAGTTTACAAAGGAGGGCAAAGTCAATATTGTATCAGTTTAGTTTTATTTAGGTTAAACATTAATCCTAGTATATGTTTATATAATGTAGTTTTCTTCAGTAAGTATACCTTACTGGGGGCAACTCATGGGTTCAGTCTTTCTGAGATTACCATGCAATCTTTTTTCTGCCATCAATTTTTGATCAGTTTCATCCCTGAATAGGTAAGCCATTTTGCACCATTTACTGTTTTTATAGATCTATACTGGGTTCATAATGTAACATCATGTCAACAACAAGTAATGAGGAAGCTTCTTTTAAATTGGAAAAGAATAGCTTTTTTATTGCGACCTTAAAAGGAGTAACGCAGCTCCCAAACAACCACTGAACACACATATCAGGGAAACACTGGGAGTTCTGACACCGGACAGAAACACACAGATACGGTGGATAATTTTGAAAAAGTCTAATGACACACAAAGATCGGACAGGGTTTACGCAAGACACAGGCAAGGGCACACATGAGAATCATAAACACAACAGTTATTCGCAATAACAAAAGCATGGGGTTATTTACATTCTACCAGCATGCTCTGGTGCTGCAATATATTGGAAAAACATTTTTTATGTACAATGAGGTCTTTGGGTTTTTACACTTTGATAATTTTTTTTTTAGTTTCTAAACCATCAGAAAGACAGATTAAAGAGAGTAAGTACAACATGAACCATGCATGTACATTGTTTTTACCATGCATGCATACCTGTATACATTTTTTTTTGGTTTATATTTTATGCATTTCTTAGATACTTTTGTCCAAAGCAACATACATTTCTGAGAAACCAGAAATGACTCGAGGGCTCTTGGAGGTTAAGGGCCTTGCTCAAGGACCTTTCTTGTTGACCCTCTGATTTGAATAGACCACTTAGTCATAACACAAGCTGGATGTAGCATCACATACAGTGATTTTTTTTGTAAAGTCCGTTCAGATTAATTTAATAAAATTAGTTTTATGAGAATAAACTATGTAAATGAACTGTTTTGGAGACCTGAAATAACAGACTTACTTGAACAGTGTAAATATCACACCCAGCCCGTCCGATCCTCCTGTGTGCCACGGTCCCTCATGTGGAATCTCTGCGTTCACCAGCTGTTTCTTGTTCCGTGTTAGTAGTCCTGTGTATTTTAGTCCGCGTTTAAGTTTGTTTCCCCAGTCTGGTTATTGAAGTTGTGCTATGCTGTTACCTGCTTTGTGCCTCTCTTTGTGATCTCCATAATAAACCCTGTGTTATCCCCGATCTTCTGGACTCTCACTCCTGCTTCCCTGCTCTGCACTCGGCAGATCATGACAGTATGACCGGACTCAGAAAAAAGACGGCTCCGTTGAACGAGGCGGCATCGGCGGCTCCTGCTCCAGTTCTCGTGCCTCCTGCTCCGGTTCCTGAAGCCCCTGTTCCTGCTCCAGTTCCCGTGATTCCTGCTCCGGTTCCTGAAGTTCCCGATCCCAAGTCTTGGGCGACACAGTATTTTGCCCTATAGGGACTTTGGTGGAAGCTGGTGGATGATCCGGCACTACAAGACATTCCCGGCACTGCCCAGTCCCTGGCTCACAGGCTTTTGCGGCCATCATCCCGGCTTCCTCCCCCATAGTGTTGGAGCCAATAATGGCAACAATGAGGGAGCTCCTCAGCTTGCGGGGTGATCACCCTCCGAAGTTGCCTGCTGCGCCCCCCTCCAGTCCAGAAGATGGCGCTGCCGCACCCCCGTCCAGTCCAGCGTACCGCTGCTCCCGTGTCCGTTCAGGAGATGGCGCCACCGCGTCCAGTCTGGCTCCTGAAGTCCCTGCTCCCGAGGTTCCTGCGCCCGAGATTCCTATTCCCGAGGGTCCTGTCCCAGATCCCGACCCAGCTCCCTCGGAGGAGCTGGAATGGGACCCCTTAGGGATTGCCCTGATGGCCCCCATGGACCCTTTTGGGGATGTGACTCCTCCACCACGCCTGCAGTGGGGCAAATCCAGCGGGGACCTGCCTCTCCATTTCCTGGAACGGACAGGGACACCTGCGCTGGGGCCAGTTCCTGCTCGCCCCTTGGCTCGTCCTGCCCCCTCGGCCCCTGTGGCTCTTGGGGCACCTGCGGGTCCTCTGGCTCCTGCTCGGCAGTTGCCTTCGGCTCCCCCTCCGATGCCTCGTTGGTCGCCGTTGGCCCTGCCTCCGGCACCTCATCGGTCGCCTGCAGGTCCCCTCACTCCACCTCGTCAGTCCCTTGATGCGGGTTTGCCTCCCTCCTTGCCTTCGCTGGGGTCCCCTTCACCTTTCACCCTCCGTCTGCCTCCTCAACCCTTCCGGGGTCCCCTCCTGCTCCTGCCTCATGATCGCCTGTTGCCTCTGCAGCTGCCGCCTCTCGCCCGTTGGGGTTCCCTCAGGCTCCCCAGTTCCCCCTGCCCCCTGCTTTCCCGCCCCCTGGTTTTGTGCTTCCTGTTTTTGTGCCCCTCGTGTCTGCTTCGTGTCCCTCTGTCTCTCCTGTGTTCACTCCTAGTCCCTTTGCTCCTCCAGTTGGTGTGTCCCCTGTGTATCCTTTTTTTTGCTGCCCCTGCGCCCATTTTCCCTGCCCGTGCTTTGTCGTTTGCTGTCTGAGCTGCTTCCATTGTACCTCTTCTTCATGTCTGTCCTGTTTCTTGTGCCCTGTTGATGGTCTTTGTTTTGTTTTTCAGGTCCTGTGATCTCTGTAATAAACCCCGTGTTACCCCCATCCTCTGGACTCTCGCTCCTGCTTCCCTGCTCCACACCCGACAGATCACGACAGTAAATTACTGTGTAAATAAATGTTAAGAGTTTATTTTGAAATATTACATTATGCTGCAATAATGAATAAGTATAATTATAATTAATTATTAATATATTTATTTGATATTTGTTTAGTTTGGTGTTTGTTTTTCTGTGTTTGAAGGGGATCATGTGTGTGTATTTGTAC
>JAODKL010000017.1:13002459-13025407 GCA_026780765.1 Petrocephalus schoutedeni
GACTATTGCAGCGACTTACTTTGATGGCCTGGGACTGCAGGAACCTTCCTGATTCATTTTGTTTTGGGTTTGCAATTACAATTCAGACAGCACAGAGCGCTTTGACAGTGCAAATGTTAAATGTCTATTTTGCCTGCAGAAACATGGGTAATGGGAAGCAAACACCCATCCATTCTTTTGAGGGAATGTGGGGTGATGTCATCAACGTGTGCCCAGTTCTCTGAAGTTTCAAAATGCTACAGCAGCAATAGAAACAAAGAAGCGGGAGGATGCATACGTGGGTACTCATCCTGCCATTAGCCCGCAATGAAATGCATAGACTGTTTCGATCATAAAGTTTTTCCACACTAGTGCTGAAAACAAACAACTGGACCTTAAAGGGGAAAAAATTTCAGACAGATGTCAGTTTCTTGATCTTCAGCACCAGGGCAAAATTTTGGGCCGGGCTACATGCATATTTACAGTGTTCACACAATTGTTGTGGCAACTGAGTTTTGTTAAGGCTTTGTTGATTACTGCAGACACAGTGATTGTATTGTGTGAGCTTAGTCAACAGTCTGGGTATATATTTGTTTACTATGGCAGGACCGTTCAAAAATGTACATCCTAGTTCAAATCCAGTACTGCAGTTTTTTTCCAAGGTATCTTTAAATGCAGTATTTCCGTGTTTCTGTATTTATATTTGAATCAACATATGTTTCCTGACTGAAATCTATAATGTGAAAAGAACCAGCCCTCTCTTAATGGTTGGAAAGTGCTTTCTTTCAAACCCAGTCCTCTTTGTTCTCAACCAAAGAGACAAGTAAGCTTCCATTTCAGTGCCTTTATCTTCTTCTGTACTGTGCACAAGAAAGCCTTAAATCAGCTTTTATTATGAATTTGTTCTCTATGTTGACTACAAAATAAATAACTTAATGTATCTTTTTTTATTCCATTGTCAAACTGTCAGAATCATAACTACATTTTTAATACACAATACAAAATAGAATACATATTTAAAATAATATCTGTTTTACTATATACCTTAATTTCAATTTAGTAGCCTAACAGTTATTTTTAGAATAATTATTTCAAAAAGGACATCTATATTTTGATATACCTTAATTTCAGGTACATTAATAGTTATTTTTATATGTAAAATATGTAAAATATAGTTGATGGGGAAAAAAACAAGCTTCTTTTCTGTTTTTCCTACGCCAGAAAGAAGTTAACTGGTGTTTATGGAGTACGTAGAACATGAAAATGGCTGACTCCTTCTGAATTTATGTGGGTTATTAGATTTATTTCTCATAACTGTTGATATTCAAACTAAACTGTGTTCAGAATGTAATATTTTAGCCAGAAGGTTATCCAAATACAAACAACAAAAACCTCCTAAAAATACATTTTTATCATTCAGGATATTAATCCTCCACAAGGCAAACATTGGTTTCCAAATAACAGTGAAACAAATGGAATTCTCTCAAGTAGATTTTTGTTCTGCATTGACTGTGTTTTTAAACAAATTTCCACAATATCCAAGGTATTATGTCACCAGGAATAAACTGTCTAGCAGATGAAAATGTAGCATTACGACTTGCGAATCAGCTCGTATCAGGCAAAAGCACTCAAACTCACAACTGATGTTGCCTGTTAGGGAAATTCAGCATAGCATATATCATATCACTGCGCCATATGTATTTTTACTTTTCAATGTACTGCAGTATAAATATTTGGGCAATGTATCCTGGGTTCAAAGACACACGATTTGTACTGGGGGTGTTAGTTGGTATCAATAGCAAAGAATACAGGCACAGGGGTGACCTACTCAACTGTTGAACGGAAGTACTTCCCTTCTATTAGTCTTCTTCTGTCCTTCCATTAAGTCATTGATAGTTGGTGATAGTTGAAATCTGATTGGCTGGCTGATAGGCAGCTGTTAGTGCCACTGTGATGTGCAATAGCCGAGAGTGGCAGGGGCACAGAGGAGAGAAGGGGTTGGATTATGATGATGGGGAACAATGCAGCAGTCATGATCTTTGACTTCAGGCTTTCTTGGGAGGCGGGGCCAGCTTGATAATCTCATCCTCCGAGGGCTGGCGAATGACATCTGGTTGGGGAAGAAAAATGGCATGCAAATAAAAAACGAGCCATGAAATAGCTCAAATTACCATATCATTAGGCAGCATAAATCACTTAGTTTTTCCAAAGTTTTCTAGCTTTAGCGCTGTTTTTCCTAGCTGCAATTGCATTGTTTGGACAGCAGATGGCCTACCCCCCTCTCAGCAGCCAACCAATGCAAGTGGCAGACGTAATACTACAGAACGGTGAGCACAGATAGTGATCAAATTGTTGTTTTATGTTTAAGCCTGACTACAGCCTCCATAAATGTCCATAAATGGTTATAAATGTTTATAAATGTTTATTCTTTTTTTCCAAAAGAAGACGAATACTGGAATTTTAAGAGATGAGCAGAAGAATGCTTATGTTTACCTCTGATATAACCCAAACAAAATAAATGCATTAATGTGATCATAACTTGTGTTATTCAGGACCTGGAGGTGCAGTTCATAGACACATACCTTTGTACTTCTTGGCAGAGGGGATGCGTGTAAGCTTGGTGTCAATGTCATCATCCTCTGTGATCTTGAGCACAGTGGTTCGGTATTCAATGACACGTGTCAGCAGGTCGGGACGCCGGGAGATCTCAAAGATGTGCTCGATGTATGTCAGGTTGTCTATGTGCGCATGAGGAGAGAATCATATGCTTAGTTTTACCTCACTCACGAAAAATCTACAGGTAGCAAAGTAGTCAATTAAAGATTTGCATTTGTAACCCAAAAGCTGCTGGGATATGTTGCAGAATAGGTCCTCCTGACTTGTGCTCGACTGTAATATATAACTTGGACACTGAACAACGTTGCGGTGAGGAGGATGCTGTCTATAATTCAGTCAATCATGGACAATACTGCTTACCTGCCTCACCGTGTTGTGCTTGGACAGAAGAACACTTTCAGTCATAGATTCCTTGGCATAAAATGCACACTGAGAGCCTCGGAAAATCATTCTGTAACACTTCCTATGAATGCCATGTCTATAAGAATCCATAACACATTATAGCTATGTTTATTATGCATTATGAATGCATTTACAAGCTGTCATCTGTAGTGCACTGTAGATACCTTCATGCATTATTTTGGTCAGTATAAGAATTTAGGGTACCTTGTACTATGTGATACCATTTTTCCTTTATACTTTTTATCATGCAATATTTTACTGGAAAATGTGTATATCACTGCACTGTATAGCACTGTACTGTATATATTTTTCACAGTTTTCACAGACAATTATTAATATTTATAGTATACGTAAAAATTGTTGTGTGTGGTATTGTGCGTCTGTTGTTGTGTGTAAAGATGGTTGTGTTGTGTGGCATTTATTTATTTTTGTTCTTTCACGTAGCTGTGAACTCTGTAATTACATGCAATATCCTCTGGGATAATAAAGGTATTCTGATTTTGATTCAGAGATTAAATGAAGTCACTTTTGAATTTCAGCTCTGCAGGAGTAAAAATGCCTTTAGGAACTGGATGAGGGGGCCTCTATGCATCCTGGGAAGTTAAAGCAGCAGGTCATCGCAAAAATACAGTCTGTCATGCTCGTTCATAACCTGCCTGATTTATCACAGCTCAGCAAGGAAACCCAGTCAAACGGAGCCTTCTTTTCCATCCCCTTCTCTCTTGCATCCACCTCTCTCACATTGCACAGTTTTTCCAGCCTTCTTATTACCTTGTGCAAGCTTGTCATTTTTCTCCAGGTAGCTGAACCACTCTGACGAGGAAGTGATGTCGTTGCTCTGGTCTTCGGGGATGTCCTCCTTGCAGGCAGACTTGAGCTGGTCCAGATCCTCTTTGGTGATGTTTTCTGATAAGTCGCTGAGAAGGTCACCGTATTCTGACATGGCCTGCAAGAAGAAAGGTCACGCATTTTTATTACCAACAAAGGAACATGCACATTACAGATTTACAAGAACATCTGAAATGAACAGACACTTGAGACAGCAAACATAAATAAACACAAATTAATAAATAGAAAAATATTCATTAAGAAATAGTACTTGTTCAGGGATCAAGGGCGATCAAGCACTTGGAAAACACTGTCTAATCCTGACAGGTGAAAAACGTTTATATGAAAAAAATATTTCGTGAAATTGCGATAAACTGTCAGAAGAGGGCAGCATTTCTATACTAAAAAGCACTGTGGTTGCCATCCCTTATATTGTTTCGTCAAGTCCATGTGCCTATAAAGATACTTCACTCCTCGTTTTAAAACTGGACCCACATTCTAAAAGCCACAGAGTCCACCTAATGCAAAACAAGACAGACAGCCAAACAGCATTGCTCATGCTTGATTGAAACATTAAAAAACTGCCTGTAGAAGACTTGGTTACAGGGCCAATATGTCCCCCACAGTGTCCACTGTGAGACTGTGAGCAGCTGAACCTTAAAGGTGACATGACCATTGACGAGCTGAGCTAAATACAATCACCAATGCTTTTATGCCACAGATGGAAACTAGCCATACATCAGGTAGGCACTTTAAGCAATATACTATTCTGCCAGCACATTTCCAAATGAGGTTATGTAGCATCCTCTTCCTTTATATTTTACTATGTGAATGATAATAAAGGCAGTTAGCGCCTACTTTAAAATCTAAATATGACCGGTTACTTACCTTACTGTGGCTTATGTTACAAGCCTATTATTTGTGTAATGGCTGGATGGTTCTAATGTATCTCTTTAATGCTATTTCTATATGGTTAAATAAAATAGATTCGGGCCATCCAGAGAGACTGAACATGATCCGCATGCCACATGACAGGTCAACAAAGGACATTTGTTCATATGTCACAAGTAGTCTCTCTCAAGCCATCACCCCACATTGCCCCTTATTCCAACATTTGCCTCTGGCCCTCTGCATCTCAGAAGAAGCACAATGTGGTCTTTTTTTGGGTTATTCAGCTCCCTCATGCCCCCCATCTGTACGTATGGGGATGACAGCCGACCCGGTGACTAACCTGGCGAGCACCAGGAAATGCCAGGCCTTTCTAGCTCCACATGATCAGAAGAGTCTCACACTCACACACATGTATACTTGCAGACATCCAGTCACAGCGAGCGGATTATTAATTTTCCAGGTATAGCTTCCAAAGACATGATGTCTTAAAAGCAGCCAGTCCTATTTAACAGTGCCGAAGGACGTGACACCAATGCTGGTCTCTTGCACGTAAGCGAGGAAGTGGCCATCGTTTCTTTTTTTGCAAAAGGGCATTTGGTAAGCTATTGTGTAGGGGGCAACGGGGCAAATCTGGAATATTTTCCCTTTCCCACCAAGAATAGAGGTGAAGCTGTCACCTAGAATGCACTCAGCCATGCGCGTGCCCACACACAAATGCCCCTATGAGCAATCATAACACTTACATGAATGGGAAGTTTCACAATACTGACCTCTTAGTGACCACATGACATCTACAATGTGGTACAGAGGAATTAAGTAAACATCTAAACACCCTGTATATTATTTAATGCTAGAAAGGGAAGTAACAGTCGCTCAGCGATTACAGCAAAGAGTAATCACCGTCTCCACAGTAACTGGCATTAGTAACTCCATTTCGGGCCTTCGGGTCAGACGGAGCCCCTTCATAACAGAGCACTCCTCTTCACATACTGCGCATACCCCACCAAGTAGAGACCATTCCAGCGACTTGACCGCCATAAAGGACAAAAACAAACAAATGCTTTTACAGACACACTCATGTGTTTGTAGTAATATCTTTGTGGGGACTCTCCATTCATTTCTATGCAGAAAACTGTAATCGCAACATGACAACCCTAAACCCTAACCAGCCATAACCTTAACCATAAGTAACCAAACAAAACATGAGACTTCTGGCATTTTTAGTTTATTTGATTGCAGTCACAGATCCCCACAATGTCAAAATAACAGGTTTTTTAATCACATTGTGGGGGACATTTAGTCCCAACCATGTAATATAAACATAATCCACACACATACACATATGCATACCCACGTACCTATCTAAATAATGCATTTCTATGGGAAAAACCCTAATCCCAATCATGACACCCTTAACCCCTACCCAGCCCTAACCTTAACCATAAGTAGCAAACCAAAATAAAAGGCCTATGGCATTGTTACTTTTTTGATTGCATTCACAGATTTTTATTAAATTGAGGTTATCCAAATGGGGACCTGAAATGTTCCCAAAAGTAAGGAAGTTTCAGGTTTTACCACACATTGGGGACATTTTGGTCCCCATATGTGATCTATGTAAACTGCCCCCCCACACACACACACACACAATATATGCACATGAACAAACCCACAAACGAAGCATGCATATAAATATGAAAAGGCAGTCCATGGAATGCTGTCATTAAACACAAAAGTTCCTTATGCATGCAGTTATTGCTGATACAATCACTATGGCAACACCATAACTGCTCTTCAGCGTTCACTCTGCACACAAAGCAGGCTGGATGCAGGGGAGGGCTTGGGAGATCTGGACCTGAATGGACCATCAGAACTGTCCCACACCTCAGCTGGTCCAACACGTTGTGCCATCCTAACCGCCACCCAGCACCATTAATCCTTTGCAACTAATGTTGCCATGGAAACAGGACACATTCTGCCTTTCAAAGGAGAAGCAGTTACCTAGCGACAGCCAAAACCACATGAGAAAATGAGACATTGATAGTGAGAAAGTTTAAGTGTGGAAGATAGGCGTTCCATTATAGATGACGAGCCCGAGGATGAAAGGCTTAGCTTGAGATGATCTCAATGAACACCCAACAGACATCCACCATATGCAGAGGCACATGGGCACTCCCACCCATCCTAAAGTGACATCTCTGTCCAGTGCCTCAGAGTCCTTGAGGAATCTGCTATACACATCTGATGAGTCATGCTCACAGACACACTGCATGGGTCAGTAGTTTTGCATTTGGTATGCCATACTGTGCTGTTTTCCCTCCCTGTATGTGTTCTCCTGCCCTGTAGTGTTTGTGCTCTGAAAATTCCCAGGGCCTCTCTATAAAAGTGTGACCAATTCTGTCTGTCAGGCCAGTGAACTGTTCCCATTCAGTGTAGACATTTCACATCTAAGGGGTTCAGCGTAACAGCATTTGCTACTGCTCTACGAAAAAACACCATGTCATGATTGAATGGAAAATTATTGTGTTGCAGTCATAGACTTGCTAACCTGCCATAATGTAACATTAGTGGTCCTACAACCACTAATCCTAGTCAGGATTGCAGGGGTGCCTAGATCTCAGGCAGCATAGAACACAACATCCATCCATCCATTTTCCAACCCGCTTATCCTTTTTGGGTCACGGGGGGTCCGGAGCCTATCCTGGAAGCTATGGGCACGAGGCAGAGAACAACCCAGGATTGGGGCCAGCCTATCGCTGGGCACACTCACACATGCACACCTACGGGCAATCTAGTAATTCCAATTAGCCTCAGCATGTTTTTGGAGAATCTCAGATGGAAAACTACAACATAGTACCAGTAACATGGAGAGAACATGCAAACTCCACACACATGAACCCTAGTCCCAGAGGTGTGAGGCAACAGTGCTAACCACTGTACCACCATGCTGGCCCATAGAACACAACACTGGGCTCATAATCAGAATCAGAATCAATGTTTTATTTGTAATTGTACAAGTACAACGAGATCGGATGCAGTCCCTTTCAGTGCCAGCAATTATTTAAAAAGTAAAAGTAAATGTGAAATATTTATATTATATTATATCATAAAGTTGTTTGCACCTACAAATATACAACAGAATGCTGCAGTTCTCTGGTTGCCACATGCAGTTTCTATCACATGGAATCTCTAAACATAAAATAATGTAACTGTGAATGTAAATGTAAATGTGATCCAATGGCATCCTGAAACCACGAAGCACAGAATTCCGGGGACTGTGTGCAAACTCACTGTCAACCTGCATCCCATAAGCAGTTCAAGATATTAGCTGGACTGCTCGAAAGTCCGACAGCACAAAGAACACGCCTGGAATTTATTGGATCCAGAAACCCCGCAGAAGGAACTGATAATCAAGTGTCCTCGATAATTTTCTGCCCATTTTATAAGAATCAGCTGACACTGCGGGCTGAGGTGTAGGAGAAGGGTCACGCAGCTTTCAAAATAGAACCTCAGATGGAAAACCACAACATATTGCTGATTTCAGAAACCATGGAACATTTCTGTCACAAATGAATGAGTCTCACAGGATGCCTTATACAATCACTGGGCATGAGGAGGAGGCCAGCAATGCCTACAGCCACGCACTTCGCAGGAAGCGTCTTTATCTTCCTCTTCCCAGTAGCTTGTATTTAAACTGCTTAGGACAATGTTCCTCATAAGAACCCAGGCAGAATGCATTAACATTAAGATGTATGAGATCGTCTGAGGCATTTTAGACTAGGATAAACCTCACATTCTGATTTAAAACACCATTCGGGTGTAGTTTTGTGCACCGACAAAGAGCTAGAAACCTTTTTTAGAAAATAAACCTTGACTTTAGCAGCCCAGGCTTTGTGAGATTCTCTGTCATTGATTTCTTTCTTCCCCTCTCTTTATTCATCCAGTGATAACCACAGTGGGATCTAACAGTGAGATCTAAAAATAATTCAGAGTTTGAGAAAAAAAATATGCCTTCTTCACATTAGACCTTCTTCCACTTCTATCCTCATTGCTGCTTCTAATTTATCAGATGCAGATTAAAGGAGATGCATAGAAATAAACCAAAGTGCATCGCATTTATGCTAGTTCAGCACTGACAGAAAAATGCCTTTAAATAATGTAATTTTTTTTCACCTATAAATGCTTAGCATAACCTCACAATAATTTCTAGCACCAGCGTTTGGACAAGAGGAAAATGGACCTGCGGCCACCGGGAAGTTTGAGAGTTCTCCTGGTGGGCTGGTCTTGTGAGGGCTGGTGTTTGTTCCCCACAATACAGGCTATACTGGGGTGCCCAACCCATAGGTCAATGTTGGCCTGTTCCCAGGTTGATCGCAGGAAATGGTGAAGAACTTTTTGACGGTGATCAACAAACTATGCCAAGGGGACCTTCACCCCAGTAGCAGAAAAATATAACAAGCCAACAAGCCCCCCTCCCATCCCCCTACCCCAAGCAGCAGCAAATTTCCGGGCTGCTTTTTGCTGTCAGTCCGCCCCTGGTTTGAGTAAACATTAACACAAAGGACTGCAAAATGATTCCTACTGTAGCTGAAAAACAATCACACCCTTTCATGTGAATACACCAAGTACACTAATCAAATGATGGCATCTTCATACATTTTTCCCCAGGACTCTCACTTGCCTTCAGCTTTGATGAGCTTAGTTTCAGACATGCTGCATAAATGAAAGACCCCATACTAAGTTCACATTATAATGCCAGCACTTCCATTTCAACAAACAAGGATCCTTCTGTATTTTCCATGTGAATATCACACTGAGAAACATTTAATCGCTCGTGCATGATGGGAAAGTACATTTAGCATCTCAGATTTTCAACAGAAAATGTGCCATGTGCTACTAATTTCCAATAATGACACCCAATCTCAAGCATAATTCTTACAGGTGAGCTTAAAAGTCAAGAAGTCTGCTCAGGACTGAAATGAAAATGACATTTTTACTGTAATATTTCAAATGATTCTTTCTTTGATTAATTTTTTCCAAATAAATAAACTGAAGACCAGTTTTGAAGCATGAAAGCCTGAAAGTTTGCTTTGCCTTGTTAGTGTAATGCCAATAAGTATAGTCTTCAGAAAGAAAGGAAACCTTGTTGATACATTTAGATGCCAGGAACAGTTCTGGAATGTAGGCCAACTTGTGTCTTCGTTCAAGTGTTATGATAAAACTATTCCATTAATAAACACTATCAGACTAATGCATATACTTTTCATCAAAGACATGATTGCGGCATTTCATTTATGTTTCAAACCAAAACCAAAACACTCCCTTGTCCTTAAAATCCACTTCCGAAAGTATAAAGAAACTGCACATTTTATACAGCTGACATTGCTGCATTTAAGGATCCTGCTATTTCATGCATCAAAACTCAAAATGAAGTGATAAACAAAAATACAGAACTAAGATCCCAAATGAGAGCAACAAGGTACACAAAATAATGATTTAAAACAGCAAAAAAAACCACTTAGTACATGTCACAACGTGAGATTTGACAAGCCTAACGGATTTGGTATTCTTATCTAGTTCTTCCATTTTCTCTTCATTGCCTTACTAAAAAAGGGAACGTGATCTAATTAGGTTCTGCTATTTCAGCAACTAAATGTGAAAATCTGAAGGGTGATCAGCACAGAAAGTTGCAGCTTGTTCTCCTTTAGAAACAATCGGTTATGAACAGAAACACTTTTCTTACTAGCAAAATGCACAGAAGTTGTTCTTAAAAATGCTGCCAATAGAAAACAGCTAAATAAAGGATACTGTTGACCAAGCATGCAAGGTAATGCCATAGAATATGTAGAATTTGCCCATACACTACTTGCCATCAGTAAAGAATCTAATTTCATGCATGGTTTAGCAAGAGTGCCCCAGTACTCCATGCCATCCCAAATGAAAAAAAAAACATGTTCATGTCAAAGCAAACGATAAAAATGACATGCTGTTAAATATTCTGCTCATTTTGAAACTGAAAGAAAATAAATAAATAAATGTCGGTGCAACGACATAACTACTCGTTTTCTCCGTCACCTTCACCCCGGACCTTTTCATCTCCTGCTCTATTCATCCCCATCAGTCTCCAGCAGAACCTTGTTGCTGCATAAATCCAGCCGTGACTGGCCAGCCGGGCTTACTTCCTGCCTTTAGCGTGGAGACAGTTCCTGCTCAGCTTCGGGCCAGAGGAAAAAACAGCAGCTGGAACTGCCATCTGTATTAAAATGCATACTAATCTCTATGCTCCCACCGTCTCATACCTCCCCCATACCCCCTACTCGCTTTATCTTTTTTCCTTTTTTTGCACCAAATACACTAAAATTATTAATAGTCGTTTTATCAGCTTTCCTCTGAATCCTTATGGAAACTGAATGTGAGAGTTTTGTTGCCCCCTTGTCTAGCTGGGACTAGACGACCAGAAACAGCCTGACATAAAGATGCAAGCCCAGGGAGTCCTGCTGTGTGCGGGAGAGCGGGACCGGGAGTGTGTGTGAGCGCAGCCACACTTGGACTCGTGCTGAAGTATTTGCCCCCTCTTCACTCCCTGACCCCGATTTTTTAATCTAAAAGGCAATCGGTTCAGGAAGGCCCCGGGAGCGGAGCAGATGGTTGGATTTGAGAATTACAGAGAGGTGGAAGGAGGAGTATGGGGCTGTGCGGAGGAAGAGCCGTGCAAACGTGCAAACGGGGCACGTGAAGACGAGAGGCGCCTCCGCCATCACGTCCCTCTGAGTGCTCTTTCCACCAGATTCTGTCTCATCTGTTTTGTGGCCATTCCCAATGTCATCCGCAGACCTGCTGGCAAACGTTCATGTCCCCCACATCTCCGTGCCGCCCTCAGCTGCTCTCACAGTCACGCTTTGTCTCCTTCTTCAAGCTACGCGGCGTCGTGTAGCACAGAAGGTGAAACGAAGCAGCGACTGCAGCATGGCTCAGGTCCATAACTTTATTGACAAAATTCATGCATGGAATCAAACATGGAGGAATAGCGAGACGCTCCTTATCACAGAAAATGTATAGCGCTCATTATCATCCCATACCAAAGCTAAAAACCTGAGGTGGCTTCTAACCACACAAAGCCCTAGCACAATGTACAGTATAGCAGTGAAAAATAATTTTGCTTGAAGATTTACAAAGAGAAGCTTGCAGTTTAAGTCCATAAGCGGGCCAACTACAATAAAGAGAAAACTGCCATTATACCACAGAATTAAAGACGTCCACATTGAACAAACTGGACTGGAGAGCTTCACTCTCAAAATCCCAAACTGACAAACTATAGCAGGAAATACTCATGGTCCCTGACTTGAGGTCTAAGAACTCCAAACTCATATCGTACATTACAGAGTACATTACACACCCTATCAAACTGAACGACAGAGGCCTGTATTGACCAAAACCTGGCTCCACAAGACATATGGTTTAACACATTAATTAACTTGTGCATCTATTGGAGGATTCAGAAGTTGAACCAGTCATATATTTAACAAACGTTTTGTGCGGGCTGCTTGCCAGTATGTGTTTTATTCAGTAACAGTTGGTGCTGAATAATTAAACGTATTACATTAGTGGTATTGTGAACACTGAGACAGTATGCGTTTGTGTGGTGCACCGTGTTAAATACAGATTTGTTTTCCCACTTTCACAAAAGCCTTCTACATTCATTCACTTAAATCTAAAACACCTCTGTTCCCCCCACTACGAGTGAATACATGCTAGGCAGTCATGATGCTAGACCACAGACTGGATTATAGCTGCTGAGAGTAGGGCCTGGTTGCTAGGAGACTTTGATTTTACAGTCTTCAATGAGGGCTGCGCGTCTGTGGCGGCAGAATTGCGACTGGGTGAATCAGCTTTATTGGTTTACGGAGAAATACAGTCACATGCACACATTTAAGTAAAGATGCAAAGGCACAAAAATACTGATGCACAGCACATGAACAACGCATGCAGACACACAGACAGCACTGGCAGCAATGTCAGCATGTTTCGTGCAGTAGTATTAATTAAATAGAGCTGGATTTGTCTTTCAGGTGAAAGTATCACTGTTAAGGAGACAAAGGAAATTGAGCCCCAGAAAAAGGGGGGTGTGAATGGATAACAGTGTCACATCACACGGAGACAAAATACGGCACACATAGGAGAGCTGAAACACACACACACGTTTGTAATGATGTCTTTGTGGGGACTCTCCATTCATTTCTATGGGTAAAACTCTAATCCCAACATGACAACCTTAACCCCTACCAAGCCCTAATCTTAACCGTAAGTACTAGACTTTTTTTTTTTTCATTCAGGCATTTTTAGGTTTTTGATTGCATTCACAGATCTCTGTGGGGACCTGAAGAATGTATATAAATATAGTAGGGGTCACACAGAGTCACAAAAATACCCACTTGTTTACATGCCTTACCACAGAAATTTAACAGCAGTACTACATGGATTTTCGATTTTCAATGATTTTAAACATTGAATTACAATGTCAGTGAAGAATAACTCTTCAGCCTTGCATGCCTGGTGCTACCGCTGACCTGAGCCCCCATTACTGTATAAGGGTGTATACTGTACATAAACCTCATAAGCAGGCTTGTGAAGAATGTTACTTTTGCATGTGTGAGAGCAGGATCAAACACATCATTGTGTATGGTAGATGAACAGAAACTTGTTTTAGAACTTGGAGTGATCTGTGCTGCCAGGTTTCAAGAGGACCTGTATCCACAGATTATACTCATCTTCACAGACCCTTTTGGGAATATCTTATCCAGATTTTCTATTTTTGCATACATTGTTTTTCCCATTGGCTTCTTCATACAGTCCATGTATTCCTGTATTTATGGGGACTCTCCATTCATTCCCGTGGGCATAAATCTACCACAAAACTATGACATCCTTAACCTCTGAGTAGCCCTAACCTTAACCATTCTGACCGAACAAAATACGAGGCTTTAGGCATTTTTAGTTTTTTAATTGCAGTCATATATTTACATAGAAGTTGAGGTTATCCTTGTAGGGACTGAATGTAAAAAAATGTAAAAGTAACAGGTTTTTTGTCATATTGTGGGGGCACTGGTCCCCACACTGTAATAATTACAAATTCACAGTATCTCGCCCCTCTTCTCCCCTGCTTGCCCTACTATTCTTCTCCCCCACTATGTTTTAAAATCTCCTTTTGTCGCCCCATTTCCCTCTCTGTCTTCCATGGCCGTTATCAGTTTCCATCATACATACCAGTTAGTCTCCGACTAACGCTTCCACAATGGCTCATGGCCTACTCCGAAGAATCTGAAGTATGTAGCAAAGTGAGTCAAATGCATCTGTAGATAAATCTTTGCAGCATGTCTACACCCAGATGTGTACAAATATTCTGTGAGTTTGGGTGTGAGTTGTTTGATGAATTACATTTTGAAGGTGTTTCTCTCTGAATGGCTGAGTAATACCACCGTACTTCCCCGTAATTCCACCGTAATTCCACCATGCAGGAAAGGAGGAGTACGTGTGTATGCCAGGGGGACAGACCTGGAATGGGCACGGTACGCCTGACTGCACATGCTTAATGCCTATCGTTAACCCCGTGCCCATGCTGAAGCTGCTGCCATCTCAATTATGAGTCCAGCACATATGCCACCTTCTTTATTCCTGCGCTGATCCACATCCAGCATGGACAATTGCCAGCACCGAGCTTCTGAGTCACCTTCTACTGACCATTTTAGTCAGGAAAGACGAGGGGGGGGGGAGGGGGTGGGAGACACAAATAATTAAATATTTTGGAGCTCTGTACAGACGCTTGAGTAAGCAATAGTCTGCGTGTCTATCACACCCAATCAACAAACAGCAATGTCAGAATTACAGACCTCCAACCTGGACTTTCCTATGACTATATTGCTATGACCACACCTCGGTACTGACGCCCAGCCTAGACCACTCAGTGACCTCGTTTCTATGACAGCAGTCTTCAGGCACTTCAGGCAAACACCAGCTGGGGGTCCAAAGTAAGAGGCTCACTGTCAGCTCGGTATTGGTTTTGAACTGGTGCATCATGGGAGTTATAGGTATAGAGGTAGTGATTACATTTCTCACAAAATGGTCTGTTGGCTTGTGCAGAAATAGGGGTGTGGAGAATGCTATAACCTACCAACCAAATAAACTGGAGTCTGGAAATTTTCTCACTTGTCTCTTCCACTTCCGTGATTTGGTGCTCAAACTCTCACCCAGCAGGCCCGCAGAACTGATCTGTGAGATGGGAAACGGCAGCAAACTAGGAAAGGATCACTGTGCTAGGCACTAACGGCTCAAAGGAGCTGTGGCCCTGGCCCATCCCGCCTTTATATCTGTACCACGGCCCATAGCTGGTGCAGGGTTTGAGTCTCGAGTTTCACGTATATGAGACATTGAGAGACTGCAGTATTTACAGAAGCAGAAACGTTACAATTCTGCTAAATGGCAAGGACTCCCTGTAAATGCTGGAGTTTTCTGTTTGCTTTCTGCTCCTCTAAGCAGCTCTGCAAAGGGAAATGAAACTGGGTGTACAGTGAACGACTCCAGTGTGAACAACCGACACCAACTCTGTGACCCTCCGCTAACAGCTGTGACAGCCATAATCACCAACAATGACAGAAACGGTGACGGTGCTAACTGCAGCCGTACTCTCTTACTTGGCCCTCAGGCTGAGTAGCATGGTCGTGTATACGCCAAGACACACTTAGCATATGGGCAAAGCATCATGGGAGGTGTGTGACTCACTGGCGGAGCGCATCGCGTAGCATAACATGCCGCTGATACTGTACTAACGCCGAAATGAATGTGCTCCAGAATGGTTCCCTCCCAGTCCCACTGAAGCGTCCAGCTCCTTCTGTCCCTGAAGCAAGAGAGGGCAAACCCGCCCACTGATATCAAAGCTACCATGTATTTGCAAGCAGTCCATCAGAAGGCATAAGTAGGCCTGAGAGAAAACCAGCCACAGCCAGACATGCTGCCCTCTCTGCCAAACAGGAGACAGTACAACCTGTCCCCTCCCTGTCAATCAAGCCAATTATACTCCCACTGCTGAGGCCCGACCCAATCAGATTGCATTAAATCAAATTAGCCCCAGAGAGACATTTCATTTATACTCAGTTAGCAAATACCTTTTCTCCAGAGCAACACGCACATTAAATATTTGCATTTTCTGCATTAACAGATAATATAAGTGTAAAAGCACTAGTACTGTTGATGATACTTAAAACACAATTCATCATTAGCAAGTGCTAGCATTAAAAAAAAAACATTAAGCGCTTCACAACCACCACCACCCCACCGGCAAAATGACTCGCAAAAAACTGAGGCGAAATCTCTGTCAACTTAAATGTCCCCTCAGTGATAAAAATAGTTTTGTGCTATTATAGGAATAGACCTAATCATTGCCTGCAGGTGTTTAAGACAAAAAAAATCTGTGCTACAGCTTGGCCAAATTGGGATGGTTTCAGTAAACAGGCAGTTTGCAGTATTTCATCTCAACCACAAGTATTCCCATAGAAACACAGACACAGGAAGTGGCCAGGGGGAAACACATTGTTGCTCAGCTGGTCGGTTTTCTCAATGGGAAGAAAAAAAATCAATAAAATAACTATAACTGCAGCAGAACACGTCTCATTTTAACGAGTAATGGACAACTCACAGCTTAAACGTGTACTGCAGGAAATCAAAAAGAGGGGAGTAGAACAATATATAGACTTTGCTAAAAATTAAATAAAAATGCATTGCTTCACGTTTTCAGTTCCTTAATGGGTGACGTCATGTGTATCTCGTGTACATCTAAAAAAATATATATATATATATCAATGTATCTTTTTAAAGTAACACTAGGACACTAAAAACTTCACTTACTTCACTTGCTTATTCCGCCAGCTGGCAAGTGCCACAAGTTAGAGTGCAGAGTAGTCAGCATCAGAGGGTATACCCCATTTAAATCCAGTGCTAGGTCAAGCACACTGGGGATTCAGTAAGTATTATTAATCGTGAATCTCTTAGCCCGGCACCTTTGTTACTCCACAGATGGACAGAAGCATGAACCAAAACCAGAGAAATTAAAATGCGGGATGCCAGCGGAATATTCTGGCACAACTGTTCTGCACCCTTCGGTGATGCCCATGTACCGTTTTTCTTTTGAATGAAGGGTTAGGAGGGGCGGCATCCACAGGACGGCTCGCTGCATTTCCCCAAGGCACGTCTTGGCACTGGCTGTAGACTTTTCTGGGCTCAGTATGACGGCCGTGTGGTTTCAGGTGGGAAATCTGATACGTATTCATCAATGAAGAAACGAGGAAGTGCGTTGTCTGAAACCGTATGACTGGTTGCTTTCCAAAGGCCACGTAACACAAGTATGAATTTGGCTTTTTCTTATGTGTGACAGACACATGCCATGACAATAATCTGTACGTAATTATTACTTATGATATGTCCATTTTCACACCTGATTTAGAAGATGTATTAGTCCAATGTCTCAACCCATTTAATCACGTATATAGGCGTAGAACGTGCGTCTCTATGCATGATGCATCCTGGTTTAGTTAATTAAGACAGGATACTATGTCATTTTACTGGTTAGCTGCATCCGTCCTTCTAGCGAACTCATCTGCTATCAAAAGGCACAGCAAGTGTGACGGAATGCACGCCTTCCAGACTCCTTTCTCGGTGCGCATTTAAACAAATTACGGGGAAAAATAATTAGGCTATGTAGAAAAAAAACAAGCAACTGCATCCTGCTAGCAACACCAGTTTGAAGTGAAGACATGCGATACTTACTTTGGGGGTGAAAGAAGCAGCCGATCGCTGAGAGATGCTCTAGATAATAAAATCAGACCAAAAGTGTCCCCGCCTGTCTCTGTCGCCTGTCCGGTCGGTACCGTTTCCTCTACTATGGTGTCAAAAGGGCTCAGTATGCGGGTAAGCCCCTTCGACCATGTATTCGCTGGGCTATTGGGTTCATAAAATGTATTTGCTGCGTTTCACCTAATACAGTTCTGACTGTTCTATATAGGGGTCGTTATTATTATAATGATCATGGTAAAGACTGGCGCCGTCCCGTGAGCTGCGGGTCCGTCCGTCCGCTCCGCTGGCTCTGCTCCGCTGGCTCCGCGCACTGGGTCGCCGGGCTGGGAACGGGAACGCCTTTCCCAGTCACACGCACTGTCTGATTCCGGTGCTTCATCGAGACACACACACACACGCACACACACACACACACATTTTTCGAGGCTGATGTCACCCGGCTATCCGGTCCCGAAACCCCTCCTCCTTTTTGTTTTCTGCTTTGGCCCACGCAATCTTTATGGCTTCCTTCTTCATCTGGTCCATGAAGGCATGCATCTATGTGTGTGCGGCTTTATATAGCCTACTTTAAGTCCTTCCAGCCTTTTCAGTTCCTTTCACCTTAATTGCAAGTTAACAACTTGTCCTCTTTCTCTCTCTCTTCTCTCTACTCTCTGTCTCTCTCAATACATGTATACATACATACATACATACATACATAGGATGGGCGTTCACCTTGTGGCTAGACAGCATGGACTGTGAGGACATGCCAGTTTAGTCTTCATCTCAGAAGCAAACCTTGAATCCCTCTGCATTCTCAGTTGGCATGTGTCACTCCTCTGTGGCTCAGCGTGAGTCACACCCAGCGAAAGCCATGGAACACCTACACACCTTTCCGAGGACTTACGGAATACTGCTGGTTTTTATTTTATTTATTTTTTTTATGGTTATTTAGCTTTTTATCTTACATAATGATGATAGTCGATAGTATAGTAGCTTTCTGCCACTAGAGCTGCAAGTAGAACTTTACGGATAGGTTTAATGACATTCACAACGTGAGTTTCAGGGGCAACCTATTGAGCGCTGCTGAAAGATATGCAAATAAAGGGCGGATGTCGCTCACAGACCCTGTGTGCGCTGTGCACAGCAACCCTGCACTTCCCCATCTCCTGTTTCCACTGTTTCCAGTGACCTGAAGCCAGCTCGATGGCCTCTTTCCAGGCACTCCAAGCTAAATACATGCATCAAACTATGCACTGCATCACATCATTTAGCCACAGAAAAGCACAAGCATTGCTATCTCTTGAAGGCCGTACTTTGTGCTTTGTTGCTGTTATTTGGTTTTTCATATATTTAAGGTCTTCCAGCATTGTCCATGCTCTGTATATGGACACTTTGTAAAGAAACGCTTGCAGCTGTTGGCTCTCAAAAGTCCTTTTGCAGCACATATGTTAAAATAATGTAATGAATGTGTTAAAGAATCCACAGACCTCCTGTCAGTGATAATTTATCAAATGCCCAGTTGCTCTGTTCATGCTGAATGAACACTGTTAAATCACGCTTTGCTAAGTTCCATTCAGAAGAATTTCCCATCAAGTACAGACTGTGGATCAAATTGATAATTATTAATTCTAAATGACCTAGGCAAATTTCAAGCCTGCTGGACAGTGTAGATACCATTTAAAGTACTGCATACTATCATGTTTTTACAATGTTAATAAAAAAAAAACTTTGTGTACTTTAAAGGTATTGAAACATAGTAACTGACAACCATAACTGAAATATTTGGTAAAAGATAGACATAAAATACTGTATGTATGTATATGCACACACACACCCACGCACAGACACACACACAAACTGCTGCTTCTGCATTACCTTGTGCTGTAACTCTCCAACAGAGCTCTAGAAAGCTTGCTGCTGTGCTCTGTCTCACTGTGGGGGAGGCGAGTCTCACCGTTTCCCCTCGTCCAGCGTTTTCCTCCGGGCTTTCAATGGGAACGGCCAAAGTCGCCGAGATGTATAGTCACTCAGTGCATAGGTAGACCTGTGTCGTGGGCCACTAGCTGTAGGTAATGATTGATCTGAAACGGAGGCTGCTTATCAGATAGACAAAAAAAAAAAAAACACAGGCAGCAGGGTGACAGACACACTGCGCGTGCTCTCTGAGTAGCAATGCACAGTCGCCCCTGATGCAGCCAGGCGGAGGACGGGAGAGCAGAGCATGGGGGGTGCAGCAAGGCAACTGCTTTTACGCTGATGCTAGTTAAAGGGCCCAACATAAATATCTCCGTAAGAACACAGCTACATCAACTTCACATCATGAGAGGATGAATGTACTGTTAAGGAACATATATATTGTTTAGTATTCAATCAAAAGTGACCAGATCTTCCCTATATCTCCCCATTTAGTTATGTTTGGTCCTTGAATACAGAAACATTAGTCGCCTCAGAGAGTGTGCGCTGATATGCTACTCGTAATCTATCCCAACTCTTGCCAACAAACTCTTGTTTCTATGAGGATGCATATTTCTATGACTGGATGTGAATGTATGCACGTGTGACGCTGCGCTCATCGCTGAGTAAGCCTCTATGTGCGTGTGTTGGTGATAGATGCCTGAGAACCTGATTGATTCTGTACGTTTTTTTGAACATGACATTCATTTTTACACATTTGACATAAAAAGATTCAAGGGTTATGCACACACACACACACTCTCCCACACAAACACACACATACAGTATGAATTCCATCAATTCACTCCTATGGAAAAAATCTTAATCCCCACAACGACAACCGTAGCGCTTACTCAGCCCTAATCTGAGCCATAAGTAACCAAACAAAATACAAGACTTTTGGCATTTTTACTTTTTCGATTGCATTCACAGAATTTTCTAAAATTGAGTCTCCCCATGTGGGGACTGTAAAAAAACAGGATTTTATCAGATTGTGGGGACATATACATACATACACACACATCCCGTACAAATTGAAGACAGAAGCCTATTTAAAATAAAACATATATTTTTTAGTTAACCCATCCATCTTCCAACCCCTTATCCATGGATGTCAATGCATGTCTTAGGACAGCAGGAGGAAACCAGAGTACCCGGAAGATGGCTGCACAGCTTCAGGAGAAGATGCAAACACCACACTAACAAAGGTGTCACTCTGTGGCTGAAGTGCCACTGTGCCAAAATATATGGAAGTCATTGCGGAAGCATATCACAAGGTCATTAAGCGATTATATTGGTCAGCTGGAGCACACTGTGTTGTTTTCAGGAGGTTTGATGGCCTTGATGTACTGTATACAGTACAGACATACACACACAGACTCACATATATATATATATATATATATATATATATATATGTTTGTGCATGTGAAAGCAAGCACTATCATGCATGTATAAAGTTGTGTGTCTGTCTCCAAATGGCTCCGTATACTGTTTATCGTTTGAAGACAGGCACTGTCATGGCCTTGGGCGGTACAGAGCAGCAAACTTTAGAGGACAAAATGGGAGGAAGGGTCTGAAACAAGGGCCCAGTGTTCTGGCCCTCAGTGTGTTCGCCCCGGGAGCGTCTCGCTGCTCCACCAGGGGAGTTCGGCTTTCTCCTCACACTGGCACTTGTGTAAGGAAGCGACAAACAAGTTTAGGGTACATAAAGCTCCTACAAAAGAACCGGGCCGAGGCCCAGGCCTCCTCTGCAGACACAGGGGCATTCTGTGCTGAGGGAGAGGGGGGTGAAGACAGACTGATATTCTGAAGTAAGGTCCGTTTTCAGGTTGTGCGGAATGCAGCTTTTCCAACTAATTTTCCAATTAATTATGAAAAATGATGGCAAACTTGTTTTGCAATCTGACCAGAATTTTGAAGCTGAATTAAAAACAGAACTACATTAATACAATGAGTTTTGCACTTACTTTTTCATCGAAAAATTAGTTCTCAAAATACCTCAGATCGCACTTTGACAAATGAGACCAGCAATGCAAAATGGATTTACAATTTTTACTATGTTTTGTTTTGATTTCTCTCTTTTATGGTGGCTCAGAGGGAAGCAGTGCTGTCTCACAACTCCAAGGCTGCTGGTCCCAATCCTGCCCCCCCCCACCCCCCCCCCTATGTGTGAGTGGAGTTTGCATTTTCTCCTGAATCAAGCGCGTGCCCTTTAGGTCCTCCAGCGTCCTGCTGCCGTCCAAAGACATGCAGTCACATGGATTCACATCTCTAAATCGCCCATAGTGTATCACTGCGTACCACTAGTGAAGCAGGAAGTCAAAGTTCTGCATGCATATTGTGACTCTAAAAGACATGGTTAACCAAAGGTGGTTGTTGTCTCAATTTAGGTCATTTACTGATAATGAAACAAACTAAAAAAGAACTCTGTCTGTCTTTCAATGTCACACACACACACATACAGGCACACTGTCCTTGCTGCTCAACAGAAGCCTTCTTTTTAAAGGCCTGGTTAATGCGAGTCTGTGTCTTTTTTTTTTGTGGGGCGGGGTTGCTACAAAGTATCCCATCGTCTACAGCAACAGTGAGAAAAACAGGCAAAACATTATTTCACACAAAATCTGCTTTGAATGGAGATCGGTCTGAAAAGGGCCAGTGCTGGAGGCTGCCAAGGGGTGCGTGCATTTATTCACGTCTGTACATGGGGGGCCAGAGATCCTGTTAAAGTAAACAGCAGCCAAATTTAGCAGCAGAATCAAATTAAGCAGCAAATTAAGCCTGTCAATCTTATTCAGACACTTTTTCAAAGAGTACAATTTTTTGGTTTCTTTTCTTAGCACTGCCTGTTTTATTGTTCCTTAATAAACACACACAGCTGCATAGACCCTGAGGTTTACTCAGCAGAAATGTGTTTGTGAGGCACGTCCTGTGCACCCGGGTCACAGCAGTGAGAAGGTGAGTCAGGCCAGTGTGGACAGCCATGACAACTTCCTGTCAGGGAGTGGTGCTGTTGTTTTGCAAGGGCAGGGGATGTTGTCCAGTAGAAAGTAGGGTGACATAGGCTGAAGTACTGAATCATAGAAAACATTACACAGAGGCAGCTGTCCTGCAGATTTCAAATAAATAAAATTAAACACTTGCATCGTATTATATTTTTTTCATTGATATCATTTCAATTTATTTTGCAACATTTACTAAATTTGTTCGTATCTTTTCACAGATCCAACATAATGGTAGTATTAAGGTTTTTCCATGTGTAATTTTGGGCAGTGCACAGGATGAGTGATGCAAATTTCGTAATCAAAGGTTTGTGCCGGGCAGCTGCGGACGGTGTATGTGCATTTAGATTTTTTGTCCACCGTACATCATACACTCATCGGCCACTTTATTAGGCACACCTGTCCAACTGCTCGTTGATGCAAATTACTGATCAGCCAATCACATGGTGGCAACT
>JAODKL010000017.1:13030007-13049046 GCA_026780765.1 Petrocephalus schoutedeni
GACTGGTGAGTGTGTGTGTATATATATATATATATATATATATATATATATATATATATATATATACATACATACATAAGAACACAATCACTGTATTATGCACGGAAATCATAATACTGACAGACAGAACAAGTCTGTAATCTCATACAGGGGGTACTGGCAGTTTCAAAGTAGTGTGTGCGTTTGTTACTACCAACCATTGTATTTAACCTGAATTTTTATATATCAGGCTTTAAGGCAGTCCTTTGAAAGAACGAGTTGTCCAAAAGTTAACCTGGAGATTGCCAATTGCCACATTGCCACATTGGCTGCTAAACATGCATTTCATGGCATTGTCATGAAGTGATACAAACTCTCTGCCCAAAAGTGAAATTTTATGGGCTTTTTCTAAAGTTATATTGCAAATAGATAGCACATTTTCTCTAAAAAGATTATGTGAGGGGATGGGCTATGCCCTTGTGTATGAAATCAAAGTGCGTTGAATGATTTTGGTACATTTCTAGCTATTTGATGGGCCTGTCACCTCATACAAAGAAAATAAATGTTTTTATACACCATGAAGTTTCTATTCACCATGTAGTACTGGGTTTAAGAAAGTGAAAGAATGAGTTGCTTTTCACTATATTGGTGGCTCCTACAGACTGGCTAGACACCTTCTGGTTAACTACACTGAGAGCTGTACCCCTGTTTCAATTCTCACACACACAGATTACAGATTGTGTAAAGAATGTAAGTGAGAGAATAAGTGGTTTTGTGTACTGAATGCTATGATATTTTCTCTATCTTGACGATAGACGAACATATTTAAAGTATATTTCTAAATTATGTTATGCATCCTTTAAAGAACATTTTGTCGCAAAATTTGCCTTGAGTAAATATAATTCTTGCTGAAGTATTGAAGCTCTGTGTCTGTACCCTCTGGTCCCAAGAATAAATCTCTCAGCTTTAAGTTCCCTTGACCTTTAACCTTTGCTTACCATAACTATGGGTGAAAGAGTGATTCCTTTACAATGATAATTTGCAGTGGTATTTTAGATGTCTCAAGGCAATTTCTTTCTCTACCGTAGCTTCTTCTTTTCAAGTATTTACAAGGCAGAAAGGGATTTTTATGTTTGGATAAATGGCACATTATTTTGAAACAGCATGACCTTTTTATGAACGCCTATAAACTGTAATAACACTGCATCACTCAAACTCTCTCCTAATTAATAACACTGGAAAATGTGATAAGCACACAACATGAAACTGTCACAAAGGCCACTGGGAAAACTACAAATGTTTTAGCTCTAAGTTCTAAAGTAAGATACCCACTAGTGTCTATTGTTTACACTCAAAGCTGCCAGCCACTTTTGGGGTGTATGGGTATGAACCTCTGAAAATAAGACAGGGCTATGCTGCAAAAATTTTGTTGCAGAATCTATGTCAGTCAAAAATTCTCCATTTTCCATTTTACAAGGAAAGAAATATTGATGTAGTTTTTTTTTACCTATGTAGAGACAGGCACTTTTTTTTATATGGTAACACACTTATGATGTGTTAATGCAATCGTCACTGCGACATGTTACATTTTAGTTATATGATTTACAACAGAACAGGTGCATATTCTTAAACGTTACCTGCACAATTGCATCCCAGGATGGGCAGGGTAACCCAGCATGATTCTGCATGCTTTCATTTATATGTCACAGTGAACACAAAAAGACATTAACACTAATACAAAAGTATACACAGATAAGCCATAATATTAAAACTACCTGCCTAATATCATGTAAGTTTGTGCAAACAAAACAGTTACGACCTGTCAAGGCACTGAGACCTCTGAAAGTATTCTGTGGTATCTGGCCCCTAGGCATCCAGAAACTTAAGTCCTCTAATTTGCGAAGTGGGGCCTCCATGGATTGGACTTGTTTGTCCAGCACATCTGACTGGAGTGAGATCTGGGGAATTTGGAGGCCAAGTGAAAACACTGAACTCCTTTTCATGTTCCTCAAACCATTCCTGAACAATGTTCGCAGTGTGGCAGGGTGCATCGTCCTGCTGAAAGTGGCCACTGCCATCGAGGAATATCATTGCCATGAAGGGGTGCACTAGGTCTGCAAGAATGTGTAAGTAGGTGATACGTGTCAAAGTAACATCCATATAAATGCTAGGACCAAAGGTTTCCCGGAAGGACATTGCCCAGAGCATCACACTGCATCTGTCGGCCTGCCTTTTTCCCATAGTGCATCCTGGTCCCATCTCTTCCCCTGGTAAACAATGCACACTCACCCGGCCATCCACATAATGTAACAGAAAATGTGATTCATTAGACCAGGCCACCAATTTCCAGTGCTCCATGGTCCAGTTCTAATGTTCAAATGCCAATTGTAGATGCTCTTGGTGGTAGACAGGAGTCAGCATGGGCAATCTGATCAGGCTGTGGCTACGCCCAATGCTTAACATTTTCAGCAATCTGTGCTAGAGTAGCTCTCTGGTGGGATTGGACCAAATGGGCTAGCCTTTTCTCCCCACATGTATCACTGAACCTTAGGCATCCATGACTGTTGTCATTTCCCTGGTTGGCCTTCCTTGGATCAGTTTTGGTAGGTACTCACTACAGAATACTGGGAACACCCCAGACACTTTCTGTTTTGGAGATGCTCTGACCCAGACGTCTCGCCATCACAATATAGCCCTTGTCAAATTCACTCAGATCCTTGCGTTTGCCCATTTTTCCTGGTTCCAATTTCATTTGCATAATATATAATGACACCCCTGACAGGTGCCATTGTAATGAGATATTCAATGGTAATCACTTGTTATAATTGTTGTAATACCACCTGTTAGTGGTATTAATGTTATGGCTGATCAGTGTATATTCTTTCACACCCATGGTCCCAGACTTCTTTGGAAAACTGTGCATAAAGACTTGTTGCTCTCTTGCCCGTATGTACGTAGCATGATTTGTTCTGTATGTGAACCTCTTCATGGTTGCACGTAAGGCAGGCCCTTAGGCACACCAGGTAACCTCTTTGTGAATGCTAGGCAGAGAAGCTACACTCAGCATTGTTCAGATCATGGGCTGGCCTCTGATTCTGCCCTGTGGGCTGAGCTAGAGGCCCGAATAGTACTGTACCTGTCAGCGAATCCCAAAGACACTGCCAAAATAGTCTTTGACGGCAGAGAGCTGGTAGCTAAATATAACTACAACTGCTGTCACCCAGTCCGCCAGGCACACAGTATATTCCTTTTGAAACCTACTACTACAATTTAATTTTTAAAGTCATGGATCGCCCTTCTGTGTATGCAGAAAAGTGGGAGCAGATCCTTCAATTTCATTCAGGAACATGGACTGCAGTTACCAATATTTTGGCAAAGTCATAAAAATAGTGTAAGTCATAAGGCATATTTGAAGTGATTAGTTACAGCACTAGGTAATGTCACAGCATAATAACAAAACATTTCCTATTAATATGAGAAATCAATAGCTACAGACAGCAAACACAAGCCATCCATGATACTCTGTTTTGTAAAACGGCCTATTTAAAGGTACAGTATTATGTAATTCTAATGACATTGTATGGAGCAGGGGTGAAGCCCTGATGGTTTCCAACAGAAAAACTGGAAAAATGAAAAAAGTCGCTCATAGTATATTGTGTGATGAAGTGATTGAGTTGATTGAATAATTGAAAACGACATCCCTGTCGAAGTTTGACATCGAGCCACCTGGTGGAGGCAGAGGGTAATTGCAGTGACATCTTATCCTTCTGGATTTCTAACAATGCATAAATTGATGTCACATTCATTTATATTACCTCTTAAATTTGTTAAGCATTTGAATAATTTTCTCAAACATCTCAAGTATCTGAAAATAGCCTGGAAATAAATTTCACAGGAAGAAAATGTGTAAAAACTATATATTAAAATGAGGATTATAAACAATTATATAATTTAATTAATAAACCCGGAATTAATGCTGGCATTTCTGTACCATCTACTTCTGCTCTGTTTCATATTTTATATTTCAGGACAGTAATGGTCAAGATTCTTTTCCTGAGTTTGAACCATACCTATTACAAGGTGCCACAAGCCATTGTATAAAGATTACAGAAGCACTGAATCCTAATTTATGGGGTTCTGCCACATAGCAAATCCAAACTTTAAGATTCTTCTGAATCTGAATCCGATTAATATCTGTGACATATTATGAATTATGATTACAGACAACACCTATTGTAGTTGTCCCTTTTATTAGCCTATCAACCTAATATATAAAAGCCAACATGCACTATATTGCCAAAAGTATTGGGACACCCTTCCAAATCATTGAACTCAGGTGTTCCAATAACTTCCATGGCCACAGGTGCATAAATTACAGGTGCATAGCGTCGAATGCAGTGGTGTAAAGCACACCACCATTGAACTCCAGAGCAGTGGAGACATATTCTCTGGAGTGATGAATCACACTTCTCTGTCTGGAAATCTGATGGACGAGTCTGGGTTTACCGGTTTCCAAGAGAACAGTACTTGCCTGACTGCACTGTGATGTGAAGTATAAAGTTTGGTGGGGGGGGGGGGGTTGTTGTGGTGGGGGGTTGTTTTTCAGGGGTAGTTTCAGTGAAAGGAACTATTAATGTTTCAGCATAAAAAGCCATTTTGGACAATTTCATGCTCCCAAGTTTGTGGGAACAGTTTGGGGATGCCCCCCCCCCCCAGTCCAACATTAATGCGCACCCGTGCCCAAAGCAAGGTCTATAAAGATGTGGATGAGCGAGTTTGTTGTGGAGGAACTTCACTGGCCTACAAAGAGCCCTGACCTCAACCTAACAGAACACCTTTGGGGTGAATTTGAGTGGAGACTGCGAGCCAGGCCTTCTTGTCTAACATCAGTGCCTGACCTCACAAATACTCTCCTGGAAGAATGGTCAAAAATTCCCATAAACACACTCCTTAACCTTGTGGAAAGCCTTTTCAGAAGAGTTAAAGCTGTTCTAGCTGCAAAGCGTGGGCCAACTCCATATTAAAGCCTATGTATTAAGAATGGGATGCCATTAAAGTTCATGTGCATGTAATGGCAGGCATCCTAATACATTTTCCAATATCGTGTAGGTTACAAATTTAATAGCTATCCTGCCAAATTACAATTTCCTTCTTATCCTAGGCCTCATGTCAGAGTTTTGTAGATATAGGCATATATGTGCTATATAAGCTGTCATGTATATGCTATATAAGCGCATGCCCATTAAGTAGGCTTACGTCAAGAACTGTGAGATTCAGTTCGGTTAATATTATGTTAGGATATTCGGCAAACACAAATTCAGTATTCAGAGCATCACTATTAAAGATGGATATGTTAGTACAAAGGAATTTACCTGCAAAAGATTATTATTGCCCTTTTCAATACTCACAAATATTGTAGAATTACCGAGACATGCTGCTGAAATATTTGTTTGCTGTTTATTTATTAGAATATACAGAGAAGTCTGAAATATGCTAAATATATGCAAACATGGAGTACTCCACATGACTGCTGGGTGGTAAGGAAACCTCAAGTATAGTAAAAGGATTGCTGTTGTACCATGGATCTGTTTTCCCTGCTTGCCTAAATAAGCATAAAATAGGTTTGCCATAACGAGAGTAAGGCTTCTTTGTTGCAATATAGTTCCAGCATTCATGATGATCTGAGCTGTGCTTCTAACCAACCAAGCCCCCTAGGCAAGAACATTTCCTGAAAATCTAGAATAACGTGACTGAGGGGCTACATCAATTTATCACCATGTGATTCACCACTACTAACTGCAGTCTTAGTATATAAATGATAAACTCCCTGTCTCACAGAGGGATGTATTTATAGCAATTTTTAATCATCAGAAGATTAGGAGTGATGAGAAGTAATGGGGAATGCTAATATGTTATTATTAATTTATGGTTCTCAGTATGAAACTGGTCACATGCAGTGTGATGTCACCAAGCAGCCTCTTCACATTGTGCAGTGAGTCTCCCTTCCAGGATCTCATTTCATTTCAGCTTCAGTTTCTAAATTAAGTGTGTGTGTGTGTGTGTGTATCATTTACATTGTTTTGTATTTATGTATGCCAATGTATACATGTATGTGTCAGACTCGAGTTGTTGAAACTACTAGTTGTAGTAATTACTGGTTAGTGTTTCATTCACCAACAAATATGAAGGCTTTATTACAGAATATGTGATTCAGAATAATACTAGGCCAGTAGATCCTTTAAAATAACAGGTAGGAGTCGCGGAAGAGTGTCAGAGAGTTTGACAATGAGAGTGAGACAGTGGGGTTATCAAGATGGCCCTTCTGTTTTCATACAACAACCAAAGACCAGACATAATGTGGAATGTCATAAGAACACATGGATAGGCTGGTTATTCATCATATTGGTCACCAGGAGAAGTAGGGCCTATTCCCCCAGCTGCAATATGAATAGAGAAAAGCTTCCATTTACAGAACAGAACGGGCCACCATACAAACACATCAGTGGAGTGTGACTAAGAGACATGATTTAGGTAAAATGTAATTGTGAAATGTTAGCTTTGTGGAAATTCTCAATCAACTGTTGATGCTTGTGTAAAAAGGCTGATCAGGCAACCCATTAGAGTCGAAACACCTAATAAGCTAATTAGTTAGATTTTCCATTAGTGATAGTAATACCGCTTGCTCTATAATTTAAGTAAGCTACATTTATAGCCATTAAATCTTCATGAATAGCCAGGTGGCTATCAATCCTCCTCTAATGGATTTGAAGGGCTCTTCTCTTTTTCCTCATTAGACATCATCTTTAATCTGATTCGTAAGATTTGGATTGAGACAAACATATCTAATGGGAGCAACAAATCCCAAGGCAGACCTCTAAAGATGTAGACATGAGCTGAAGTCATTTTGAGTTAAATGAAATAGACATGCAAAGGTCAAAGTTTGGTAGTTCTACTGTACTATTCCTGTTACTAGCTTGATATCACTATACAGCACATTAAAATTTCGGAATATCCACTTTTTCCTTCCTTAAACATTCAATGTTTCCTACAAATGAAATAACTATGTGAACATCCACATAGCTTTCGGTTTTAATAATGTTTGTATTGATAATAGTTCTGAAAAGAAAGCTGTACAAGACTTACACTTAAAACAGAAATATTGCATACTTGAAGATGGACATTTCATAACCATGAATTAGATTTTAATTTTAGTTTAAAAAACAGTTCTAAAAGCACATCAATGCTCTTGCATAATGCCAACTAAAGTCCATGAAAGGCAAGTCATTAGCAGCCTTACACCAACTTTCACTTTCAATTTGAAGTATACCATCGTACTTACTGTAGCAGTTTCGGGGTGAAGGCTTTAAAATTATATTGGGTTAAAGAGTTCAGCAGTCACCACTAATAGTCACCAGAAGAAAATTCTACTTCTAATTATACTGTGTGCATGGTATCTTCAGTCTTCCAGGCAAGCTTTTGCAAAACATCAGTGGGTGCCTCCAACGCCATGACTTCTCTGTCTTTGAGGAAACCGAACAGCATGGTATGTAACTATTATATTTTAGTCCTAATACACAAAAGGGTGAATGGGAGCATGACCAGTGTGCCATCGGGCTACTGTGAAAGCAAGAATAATCTGCCTTGTATCGGCTTTAAGGAGATGGATGTGGATGCCCGCTGACATTCTCACTCATAAAGGCCAGCTTCGGGAGAGCAGGTCGTCTGCGATGTCACTTTCCAGCTTCGGGGTATGCTGAGCGTTGACGGTAGACTCCTGTGTGAAATGCTTAATGAGAGGGATGAAGCTGAGTGGGAACATGACATGGTGCATAATCCGAATTTGTCAGTTAGCACAGTTCATGTCAAAGCAGAAATATCAGCCGGTCCTCAACCTTGTAGAAGGTCCATACATTCATTTGTTCCCCTGGACTCAGCAAACATCTCTAATAAAATGCTTCATTCATAATGAACGTGACATTGACAAGTGTTTCAGACCATGAGCTCCTCCGGACTGTCTCAGTTATGTTTTTTATGCAGTTTCTTTGCATTTCCATATTTCTCTTCCCCAGACTGATTCTCTCTTCCTTTGGTGCCTTTGTTATTATTTGACTGTGACTTCTTCTTAGTAATATATTGTATGACTTACCTTCACATGGTCCAACTGCAATCAGAAACGTCTAGGCAGTTTGTCTTATACACTACACTATACACTAGTTACACACTACATTACATGATCTTATAAATTACAATAAATAATAGTCTGCTTAACACAATCAACATCTATCTACTGTGTTTATTGGAAATGAGCCACAAACAGAATCTCATTTATTCCAGTTACCAAAAATGGGTTCCAGCTTCCAAATAATTAATTTATTTGTCTTTTTAAGTTACCTTTGTCATTTGTTGCTCACCCTAATTCTTTATGTCTATTAACCATTATCTTAGGAATTCCTCTGTAGATCACTATCATGAAGATTCATGGCTGTCCTGATTCACACTGATCACTGTAGGACTGAATGACATTTCTTAAAAATTATTCTCTGGTTACAAAATTGAGCTCCACTGTGCTACAGAGACACATTCTGCGATTAGACTTTGAACAACGTTGTCCTCTTTGCCTTTTGGTCACATTTCTGTTGCCATGAGGATGAATGTTTCTGGTGCTTGCCGACTGTCTGTGGTCTAAAACCTGACTTTTTTCTGCAGTTACTTACCAGCCCTGCCGCCCTGACGTACCAGGTATGTCCAGGCACTCTCCATGTTGACCCTACCAAGCACCGCCTGTGACTGTGCATTTGTGTTGAAGCGAATGTGCTGTTTCTATGTTGGGGAGGGGGGTGGTGGAGGTGGTTGGCAGTACAATCATGAATGATGACTACTCAAAATGCTTTATTTAGTCATCCATTCTTACAGCTATTTATATGTTTTCAGCACATGTTTTAGCTTCAGGTGGCTTCAGGCTCTGATAAAAAATAGAACTTGTCCCATTGGCACCAAAAATAAACCAGACCCTGCGTACCTTAGTCCTAGTCTATTGAGGCGTTGTTGATGGGGCAAGATCTTGTGCTGCTGTGAGATGCTGTTCTACCAGCTATTGGCAAGGTGCTTAGCTATGTTTATGGCCAAGGTAATGGGAAATGGGTTATAATGTTTATCAATCATAGACAACAGGAATGCATGATCTTGTATGGCCACTAACCACAACTATGCTATTTCCTGGAAATCCCAGTATTAAAATGGTGATTTCCTGGCTGCAAACAGACAGCAATTAATTTAATTTTTTATTGTGAATTTCACTCATGGCTGCTCTTGAATGATGCATTGGTAGAAAATTGGGAGCCTTAGTAAAGATTACTTTGGACTGTACGTTTTGGTCGTTAGGTTTTAACGTACGGTTTTATTCGAGTTTGTTGTTGTTGTTATTATTATTATTATTATTATTATTATTATTATTAATATAACATTTTAAAAATTGTATTTATATGATATCCATGGTGGGAAGAAGAGCCACATGCAACCACATGGGTTCCATAAGGTCACAGAAGGTTATGGGTTCCATAAGATCACACAAGGTCAAATGCAGGAACCTACAGTGCCACCAGAAAGTAATCACACCGCTTCACTTTTTCCACATTTTGTTAAGTTACAGCCTTATTCTAAAATAGATTTGAGTTGTCAGGTTAGCCAGGTGATCAGCAGTGCCTGTTTTTCACCAGACATGACACTTTGAGTTCAGACCAAAAAGTTCAATTTTTGTTTCATCAGACCGGAGGATTTTGCTTCTTACAGTCTGAGAACCCTTCATGTGGTTTTTGGCAAACTCCAAGCGGGCTGCCATGTGCATTTTAGTGAGGAGTGGCTTCTGTCTGGCCACTGTACCATAAAGGCCTGATTGATGGAGTTCGTTAGATATGGCTGACCTTCTGGATGGTTCTCCAAGCTTCACAAGGGAACACTGGAGCTCTGCCTTAGTGACCACTGGGCTCTTGGTCACCTCTCTGATCAAGGCCCTTCTTCCACGATTAATCATTTTGGTTGGACAGCCAGATCTAGCAAGGGTCCTGGTGGTTTCAAACTTCCATTTCTGAATAATGGAAACCACAGTGCTTTTCAGGACCTTCGGTGCTGCCAAGATTTTTTTGTATCCTTCCCCAGATTTGTGCCTTGCCACCATCTGATGTCGGAGATCTACAGACAATACCCTGGACTTCATTGCTTGGTTTCTGCTCTGATATGCACTGTCAACTGTAAGATCTTCTATAGGCAAATGTGTGCCATTCCAAATGATGTTCAAACAACTAAATTTACCACAAGTGGACTTCAATAAAGTTATAGAAGCATCTCAAAGATGATCAGTGGAAATCAGATGCACCTCAGCTCAATTTTGAGTGTCATAGCGAAGGGTACGATTACGTACCTATTATGTTTAAATGTTTACATTTTTTATAATTTTACTAAAATGTCTGAAAACACATTTTCACTTTGCATTTTGTGTAGATGTGTAAAAGAAAACAATACTCAAATCTATTTTAGAATAAGACTATAACAACAAAAAGAGATAAATGTGAAGGGGAGTGAATACTTTCTGGTGGCACTGCATTTCTTGACTGACATGAATTAGCTAGCTTAGTGACACGGATGAAAAAAATTATGCCTGGCAGATGTAGGATTTTAGTAATGCAACACATTACAATGTGAATGAAATCAATTACTTTATACTACACAGCTTACCTCTCAGCAGCTGGTACTCCACAAAATCTGTCATATATGGGAAGGTCTGTAAATAAAAACAGAAGATAACATTTTTTGGAAAATTTTTGAATCATGCCGTTGCAGTTTGGGACACATTCATAACTTTCAACCTATTAGTGCTGTAACACATTTTCATGAATAATACAATAATGCAACTAAAATGCAGTTTATGTCCCATTTAAACAAATGTGTTTAATTTGCTCATGTAAATTGCTAGGAGCAATTAAGCACCAACTAAGAAGGAACTATAATTGATACAAACTGTAATCCCAAAAAAACAAGGTTAATAATAGTTATGAGAAGGCCATTGTAGCTCATCCATTAATAAAGCTACTGATTAAGTGGCGTGATACAGGGGATATTTTCTTTGTAATTAATTGTACTGGAATACCATTTATCATGCATAGGTTTGGTACAAGCTTTACCATTGAGGGTTATTTAAGCTGAGGATGGAGGTGAGGTGTAATGTGTTCCAGAAATCTTGTGGTCACTATGGTCTAGGGCCTATGACATTTTTCATGACTTTGAACCAGTTGGACCCCCCTCATACTGTAGATGCTATCTTCTGATTTCTGGTTAGGCTAGCTTCTGGGCTCTGTGCTAAGCCTGTGGAACTCACTAAGTCCAAGTCCAAGGAGCTTCAGTTGGTCTCATTAGTGAAAGCCAAAATTTGGACATATAACAAATGAACTCCTATAGTAATATATTTAGAATACCTCCAGAACAGTTTAGTGTGATATGGCCCTGTTTCAGTGTAATGGTGTCATTCTTGTTCAAAGAATTCGGAGGAATTAGCCTGCATCAATTGATAAATATTTAAAAACTACATCCTTATTTCACTGACATACCTTTCTTATCTTTTCCCTCTTAAGATAAGAACTGAAGCACTATCACATTTTAAACAACTTTAACCAGAAAGAGCTTTGGCTGGCATGAATCTAGGATGTGAAGCTGCATCCATCAAATTGGACACCCTGCCCGGCAACAGAAATAATCAGAGAATGTCTCTCGAAGTCATCCGGTGGTGCTCACCATGACTTCCAAACTTTGCCACTATTCCAGGTGACTCATTGAGTCTATTTCTCTCTGCACTGCACAGCTTGCCGCACAGGTCCTGGATGATCTTGATGACGAGGACATTGGCTTTGGTCTTGTTGATGAGAAGACAGACAATGCCGTTGCCAAGAAGCTGGGTGATTTTTTAGTACTGTTTTGTCTCAACCATCTCTACTCCAGCTTTATATTTGCCTGTCTTTCTGAAATGCTTATGTTCCTGTTCTGTTTGCACTTTTCTGATCCCTTACTCAATCCATCCTTCCATTGTACCCCGATGCCCCATATTTCCATCTCTTTTGCCCTTTATCCTTCTTATGTACATCCATTACAAGTCCAAGGACTTGATCTCTTTTCTGAAAGCCAAAATTTGGACACATTGACAAATAAACTCCTACAGAATACCATGAATACCTCTATGAATAGTTCAGTGCAATGTTACCCCGTTTCAGTGTAATGGTGTCATTTGCTGCAATTGTTCCAAGAATTAAGATGAAATTAGCTTAACCTTTTAGATAATAATGCATCAGTAGAAAATTATATAAAAATCACATGCTTATTTCACTGACATGCTTTTCTTTTTCCCTCTCTTTTTAATCACTGTAGGTCTGGATGAGGTGGAGAGCATCTATATATTCTATGACAACGAGATCATTGAATATGATGGTGAGCTGGCAGCAGACACCCTGGTTGAGTTCCTATATGATGTAAGTCAACTTATATGTTCTATGCAAACAGTAGCTGATTTGCATAGATCAATGTTCTGCACTCACATTTTTTTGTGTCGCAATAAAAATATATGCCAAAGTTAAAACTTATCAGACTACTGTTAGGGTTCACCTTCACCCCAACGCTAACCATTAACAGATTTAAACTGGGGAACTTATGTTGAGGTGTTTAGAAGGCTTAATATATATTCAGTTATTGTTAAACAATTTACATTAGTTAAAATGAGGCTATGTATTTTCATCAGTTTTTACAGTCTTTTGTGTTGTAGGCTGGGAGCCAATGAGGACCTCTAGTGGCTAGAAGTGGCCCAAAACTATGACTTGTTCCGCTAAAAGTACTACAAGGCTTTCTGCTATAGTATGCCAATATCATGTCATTGCTATTTTAACAGGTCATTGAGGACCCTGTCGAAATAATATATAATGAACGAGAACTCAAAGCTTTCCACAGCAAAGAAGAAGACATAAAACTTGTGGGATACTTTAAGAATGAGAAGTCTCCCCGTATGTACATAGAACCAACCTACTTTAATATTCTCAAATGTTATGGAACTGCGTGTCCATTTCTGGTTTTTAACTACACTTTGGCCCTCTTTCTCCAGACTTTGTGGAGTATGATGATGCAGCTGAAGAGTTCCACCCTTTTGTTAAGTTTTTTGCAACCTTTGACCCCAAGGTAGGGCATCCCAGCAAAAGTACTTTTAAACAAAATACATTTATTTTAAACAAAATGGAGTGAGCATTCACTATAATGCCATGTAGGAACATTCTGAACAATCCACGCACAGACCAACATCAGGAGTAGCTTTTATAATAATAATTAATAATAATTATAATTTTCTTTTTAATATAATAATAATTTATAATTATCATAGTAAATGTAATATTTGTTCTCTCGCTCCATAGTCACATGCTGTTGCCCTTTCCATTGATCTAGATTGCCAAGAAGTTGGACCTAAAGATAAATGAGGTAGACTTCTATGAACCTTTCATGGACATGCCTGTTGAAATCCCTGGGAAGCCCTATACAGAAGCAGAACTTGTCCATTTCATTGAAGGGCATGACAGGTAGGCCTGAAGCCTACCCCAACCCCCAAGCACCCTTCACAAGGAAATTTTCCTTGACTCAGATGGGGCACCACTCATGGCCTCAAAATGCTTTTCACAGTGGGGTGATGGGGGGGATGGGCGCCAGCAATGAAGCTTGCTGGGGAATGGCACCAGTGGCTGCCTATGTTGCCTAATGGGTTAACTGGCACTGGACCAAAGATATGGGACAGTATACAGTGAGATAAGTAGTGATGGCCTGTAGATGCCCTTATTAATTAAGCAGTGGTCACCAGTTGGCAAATAAAAAAAAAAAGAGGTTGGATACCCTACTGGACTGTTTTACATGCCACCACATGTACAATGTCCAAGGAAGCCTAATCAATTGGGATAAACAGATCGACAACTTTAACATGCCCCCTGGTCAGCACAATATGTACATCTAATCGTTGGTTTCATAAAAGAGGTTAGCGACTTTCATTTGGCACCGTCATGGGGTGCTGTCTTTCCAACAAGTCAGTTAGGCACATTTCTGCCCTGATAGAGCTGCCCAGGTCACAACCTGCAAGTGAAGTGATTGTGATGGTCACTCTAGCTAAAAGAACAGGACCTGATTACTGAACATCGATACGCAACCTGAATGGCAACAAATTCCCCCAGCGCTGCCCCAACATTTAATAGCCTTCCCAGATAAGTAGAGGCTATCATAGCAACATGGGGAGAATTGACTTCATATTAATGCCCTTGGTTTCAGAATGAGATGTAGGACAAGCTGCTGTCCATATATAGCGCAGGTCAAGAACACATGCAGACATGGGTTAGCTAGGACTGCTGTATATTCAGATTAGAAGACATCACTTTAACTGCGTATACCGTAATAGTATAACTTACAGTATATACAACAAGATGCGAAGAACAATAACAAATGGAATGGCATATGAACATTTAGATACTTGTTCATCTGCCTTAAAATATTTTGATAAAAAGGGCTTTAACCAGGATGTTGCATGTTCCTTGCTGTGGATTTGTTATTGAACAGCTGTTTTTTGGATGGATTTCAGACCAACTCTTAGAAAGCTGGAGCCCCATAGCATGTATGAGACTTGGGTAAGAGTCATTCATCAATGCATATTACATTGCATCATACTGTATATTTCACTGATTACCTGATCTAATTGGAGTCAATAGGGGAAAACATCAGCTCTCCAAAGGCTACACAGCTACTAAAGTGAATTAAAATATTGTATTGTATTTTATAACATGCAACACTCAAAAAAGTAACATATGTAACAAAGGTGTTTTATAATCTGTTATTCAGGAGGATGATATTGGTGGTCAACACATTGTTGCTTTTGCCGAGAAGGATGATCCAGGTATAATGATTATCATTAATCCCTTGTGTGAATTTTGAGTGAATTTTGTCCTGGAATTCATTTAATACAATTAAATCAATAATATAAATTTTAAAGTGTCATGAGAATACAAAACTAGCAAAGTGTGACATATAATATCATATATTCCATTTTTATTTATTGGTAAAATAAATACTACTCATTATATTGAAGTTAAACTAACAATGCTGTGTTGAAAGTCATTTGAAACTCAATTAATACACACTATATGTAATATCTTCCAGATGGTTATGAATTTCTGGAAATTCTAATAGAGGTGGCCAGAGAAAACACAGATAACCCTGATCTAAGCATCATCTGGATTGATCCTGATGATTTCCCTCTGGTGAGTGTTTCCTGTATAACCAAATGTAGTAGTAAGTACAAGATAATATTGGCTTAGATTAAGGAGATGTTTACGTGGAAAGTCAAAGAAAAACATCTAGAAAATGCATTAGTTTTGGAATTTCTTTTTTTTAACTTGTGTTTAGGCATATTTTGAAGATTCAACTCCAATTTAAAAGTTTTTTTGCACATTATGTTTTCATTCGATTTCATTTTGGTTCATTTTGTTGATTTCTTATGGGAATACAGAATTGCAGGATGCATTTGTAAGGGTTTCTGTTCAAGTTTTGTGTATTCTAATCATTATCTCAACTGCTTCTCTCTGTGCTCTCTAGCTTGTCCCATACTGGGAGAAGACATTTGACATTGACCTGTCATCCCCTCAGATTGGTGTCATTGATGTTGAAGATGTAAGACAGACACCTGACAGACTGAACAATAACATTAAAATTGCTTAACATTAGCAGCATGCAGACTCAGGCCGGTTTGGTTTTGATGTTATCCTGTGCCATTATGATCTCAGGCTGACAGTGTGTGGATGGCCATGGATGATGATGATGACATGCCCACCGCAGACGAGTTGGAAGAATGGATTGAAGATGTTATGGAAGGCAAGATTGACCCAGATTTTGACGATGATGACGATGACGATGACGAAAATGACGACGATGATGACAATGATGACGACGACGATGATGATGACGATGATGATGACGATGATGACGACGACGATGACGACGACGATGACGACGACGACGATGATGATGACGATGATGATGACGACGACGATGATGATGATGAAGATGAATAAATCCTTATTGCTTGCTTTAAAAGGTATTATAAATATGTCATCAATTTCTTCCCAGATTCCTTAATACATATTACAGCATTTTATCACATTTTGTTGACTTAAAATAAAAATAAGACCAAAGCTTGACCTTCTAACACATCCCCCCTAGCCCTGAAGGATACCACCCTGTGCTCATACCTGTTACCTTGCACATTATATCCAAATTTAAGAATCCTATCTTTCAAACAAAACGTAATTTTTAATGTTTTTTAGTCAATTTTTTAGTCATTACTCCTTTTGGTGTTAATTGGATATAATATTGAAAAAATCAGACCCAGTAGAAAAGTCAAAGTGTCCCAGATTGGACCAAGAGGTGAAAATGTGCATTTTCCACAAAGCAAAACTGAGCATCAATTGTCAACAAAAACAAGTTGTTTTTCTGGGGAAAAATGGGAAAGAAAAAAAGGAAACTTAAAAAGAAAGTATATTTTGAGATCCTTGATTAGAAAGAAAGGTCCTCTTTTTGGATCAGTTGTGTGAGGAAAACAGCTTCCTTACTCATCAGTGCAGAAGGATCTGAAGGAACAGCTTGTCGATACCTGTTACAGCAGTCCACACCATCTTCTCAAATAAGACTGCTGTTTATTAACTGAACTACTACTTCTGATGTTAAGTAAAATTAAGATTGAAAAGTATTTTCTATTTTTTTATGAAGCATACTTCTCTTCAATGTCTTAAAGTGAAAGTTTAGGAGACAAATATAATGGAAAGAGTTTTCGTCACCTCTAATGTTGGGGAAAAGAAAAGGAAAATGCCAAAAATGTGTATTGTCTCATTCCTTCATGTGCATATGTGTGTATTGAATTAGATCCACTTCTACCACAACTTAGCAGCGTGAAATACACATAGAGGTCTAAGTCTCAGATTATTGTCAATCACTTTATCATCATTTCCGTATAAGGGGAAAAGGTGATAGCAGTCTTGCTTTATACATTTCCATTGTTTATAGCATTTGTCCTGCATTCCGGTTCCATTGGCTGTGCACAGAGTTATATTCTTCCCATGTCACATAGGTTTCCCCCCACAGTTTGTACATTGTGATAGACCAGAATCAAGTCAGAAATAAGTACTATATATAGATGGATTAGGGCCTGAGAACCTCGTGTTGAATTTTTAAACAGACAGCCCTGTGTTGTGCTGCTGATGTTGCTGCAGTGACAACCAACAGCCATTAGAGGGCAATGAAGAATTAATAAAAGAATGTATATGGGAAGAAATTGTACTGTTTACCAGTTAGAGTAAAGAGAACGGTTTGAACTAAGAAGTGCGTGTGTTTTCCTTTGGCTATGGCAACAACAATTTGCCGATGAGGACGGCCGTCTCTGTACAGGTGAGCCTACAATTTCATTTGAAATTTGGAGGTTTTATATGCTGGCCATTAACACCAAAGGAAACAATGGTCTGATGTTACAGTAGATGTGGAGCAGTGTAGCTCCATTGCCTGGGCACAGTCCCAGTTTGGACACGCCCAGCTGCCTACAAAGGATAGTAAACGAATGTTGCTTTACATGACCTGACCACTTGACCTAAACCTAGTAGAAATGGTTTTGGAGGATTTTGACCTGACAATGAAGCAAAAACAGCTAATGGGTGCTTAGCATATATTCAGGACAGCTGTAAAAGCATCTCAGGAGGCCACTTCATGAAACTGGTGTAGAGGAGACAGTAGGGTCAGCCAGTCCCTGGAGCTATTGGAGTTAAGAGCCTTGCTCAAGGCCCCGGTGGTGGAATCACGCTGCTGAACCCAAAGCAACAAATTCATTTTTTTTGTTTAATACTTTTTTTGGTCCGTGCACAATTCTACATATGTTGTCTTGATGTCTTTAAAATTATTATAAAATGTAGAGAATAGTATAAATAAACTTCTCCGTGGGTAGATATGTCCAAACTTTTGACTGCATATTACCAGAACAACTGTATAAGAAATATTTCTCAACCTGCTCCCTAGTTAAGCTTTCAGCTCGTCTAATGACGTGTACTAAGAATGATTTGCTTGCCCTAGGCTGCATGCACTCTACAATGACCTATGCTGATGCATCCACTCCAGCCACTTTCTACATTCTCAGAACTGGATCAGCCCTATTAGGCATGGACCTGCTTGAATCCTGAAATGCTATGTTATTGATGGCTCACTGAGCACTGTCAGTCATGCTGTCTCCACCACTGACATGATGGCATCAGTGAACGAAGCTTCTCAACCACCTTCTGAAGTACTTATTTACTTTGACCACAGCCCACCCACCTTTGTGACCACAGATGCCTTAGACTATGGGCTATGTGTTCTGTCACAACCACTCCTGGAAAATACAGAGAAAGTAATCATGTTCTAGAATCAAATTCTCTATAATAGAGAAGGAATCACTTGCATGCATGTGGTCCATTAAAAAATGGCAGACATACTTGTAGGGACAGCGATTTACACTCAGAGCTAACTGTTGTCGTTATATTTTCTGATTTGTTATTTTGAGCCTCAAGGCCACTGTATAAGGTAACCCTTGCGCAGTGGTGACTGAAAATGGCCCACAATTCACTTCTTCCGTGAAGAAGGATAGGACAGGGTCCTGATTGACAGCATCCAATCGGCTCAATTGCAACATACATCGTGGGCTACTCCATCAGTATTGTGCTAAGCCTCAAGCAACGACTAGTCAGTTTCTATTTCATCTTCTGCCCATGCTTCTGTCAAGTTGCATTATTTTGCTGCATTTACTACCTCTGCTAGATTTTGCTGCAGTGACAAGTAACAGCCAGTAGAGGTCAATGAAGTATTTAAACAGGTATGTACACTCACCGACCACTTTATTAGGTACACCTTGTTAGTACCGGGTTGGAGCCCCTTTTGCCTTCAGAGCTGCCTTAATCCTTCGTGGCATAGATTCAACAAGGTACTGGAA
>JAODKL010000017.1:13107505-13134500 GCA_026780765.1 Petrocephalus schoutedeni
TGTTACTTCACCTTCACTTAAGCCTACAGTTTGCCTTGTCCAGCTTCACAGAGAATGCTGAAACTATTTTAAACTTACTTTTTTTTCCTTCTAGGTCTCTTTCATCATCATACACTGCAGTTTAATTGAGGCTTTGTATTAAAACTGGCTTGTCATGCTTGCTGGGATTTTATGGGGAAATCCTGTCATCACAAATGACCATAAAATGAGACATCTGCAGCCCCCCTACCTATTTACTCCTTACTGAAAGAGAAGAGATGAAGGGAAGCCTGCTAACCTTCTTTGAAATGAGAATTCTCTTCTCTCTCTTGCATTATCTAATTTACTTTGTCAATAAAGTAACCTGAATGTGACTAAGGAAGATCTATAACATAATGCATACCTCAAAGTATAAACCAAAGTATGAACCAAAATACTTTGATGAAATGAACCCATCTGAGTACTTAATGAACCTGGAGGAATAGCCAAAGTACCATTCCAAACATTTTAAGCAGGGTTGGCAAATCCTATCCGCAAAAGGTCAGTGTGTATGCAGGTTTTTGGGATAACCTTTTCTTGGACAGGGCATCTGTTCAAACCCAGGTGTGAGGACTCCTCAGCCAATCAGTCCTTTAATTAGCAATCTAATTAGGGAGTTGCAGTGAAAACCCACATACACAACAGCCCTTTCTGGATAAGACTGGCCACCACTGCTTTAAAGCATCAAGCAAATTGTGCTTTCGAGCTGTACTGGTGGTTTCAATTGGCCCAGTACCCAGTCCAGATTTCCAACATTACACACGTGTAGTCCATGTTACTCTTTATGTATTCTCACAGTACTTTACGTGTGTTTACTTTTCTCTGCGGAATAGTGTGGAGGCAGGTAGGGTTGTACATGCACCAAAGGAACAGCCTGAGAATGGAGAAATGCAATGAAGAGTAATTCAAATCCTAAAAGCGTCATGACCCACAATAGGGAAAGAAAAACAGGACAAATGGAGAAAATGTTGCAGAGAGGAAAAGGGAAAGCCATAGTTCAGGGAGAATAAACACAGGCACATGAACACAAACATCCAGATACTAACATGAGAAGGACTCCCAGCCCAATCCAGATCCAGCAAGCAGTAGCTCCATAGGGTCATTGTCAAACATGAGTTTTGATGGCTGGTATTATAGTTATACACAAAACATGTGTGCAAGACTCTCAGAGTGGGATGATATTCAAATTGTTAATCAATAATGAACGTCAGGCATTTTCCACAAAAAGTACTTGTGAAAGTTATGTAAAGTAGGTGGTGCATTTCCATTAACCTAAACCGTGCAAATACCTTGAAGCTATAGGGCCAGGTTAGCCAAGCAAACTATGCATACTTCCTCTCCTCTTCTACCAGAGAAGCGTCATGGCACATTGTTTTCACCAAAGGTTCCCCAATTGCAGCCCTGATATTTGTTATCTCTGAGTCAGAGAGTAGCTCTTCTGCTCCAAATCTTCAGAATGTTATTACTATGACATCATAAGAGGCATGATCATGTTTATGAAGAATGACTGTCCATTTCAAAGGCCTGGCCAATAAGGGAGTAATAATAAGGGGGGGCAGAATAGGGCCAGTTATTATATTGGGAGGGGGGCAGATGCATTCGACCTCCAAGTATTGCCAGCATTAAGAAACAAAAAACAACTTTGAAGGCCAATGTTATTTATGCAATGCTTTGTAGTCACATTTTACAGTTTTTACCAATACTCAGATTTCTTGATATTTTTATTGTTAGTTTCACTTCACCAACTGAAGTGACTCAACCACCCATCACACCGGCATCAAGAGTCCATCAAAAAATGCGCTTACATTTGTTTTGCCTATTCCCAGCCTACAATATTTTAGCCTATGTATAAACATAAAAATAATAATAATAATAATACATTTATTCCAGACCCAAATAGCGAACATTAAATCCTATCCACTGCCGAAAAATGTACAATGTAAAATGTACAATGAAGTGGGAGATGGTCAGCAAGCTGCAAACCATCCCACTGAGTCCACTTTCAAGTTCTAATGACAACTAAAGACCTACCTCTTTCAGAGATACCTGGATTAGCACTTCCGGTATTATACTCTTTTCATTAAAAAAAAAAAAAAAAAACCATAGCCTGGGTTTAATAGAACCAGTATCAGAAAATATTCACTAATGGAGTCGCTCTGGCTAAGGGCGTCTGCCAAATGCTATAAATTTACATAAATGTAAATGTTCTAAAGAGCAGCGTTTCACAGTGGGATTCATTCACAATGTTTGCTGACTATTCATGGAAAATTCAGCCCCTGGTCATAACCTACATTTACATACCAGAAGCTTTGGTCCATAGTGATAAGCAAATGAGGATTAGAGAGCAGGATGAGTCAGTGTCCCTAGAGCTATGTAGGCAAAGGGCCTCGCTCAAGGACCTAACTATGAAATCACTCAGCCATGGGATTTGAACTCAAAACCATCATGGGGCACAGAGCCCTAACCTGCTGAGCATACATACATACACACACACACACACACACACACAGATTTGTACAAATACTGTCTGCAGCTGCTCCAGGATATCCTGGGCCTACAGCATTAAGTAACCTATTAATTTCCTCCAAACTGTTGATGGTGTCCAGGTCAGCACAGTTCCCTCTACAGTAACTTGATGCTTCACCTCAGCTCCTAATATCCAGAGCTATTGATATTGATGAGGAAATTCACAGAAAACCCCATGAACACATTGGGTAATCCAGTTTCAGGCTGAAAAACCATGACCTAAATAAATGACTGCTTTACTTCTCTTAGTACTGCTCTTACTTCTCTCTCACTTTGTTGCAATGTTTTCAATTAACAATAACGAGCAACAAAAGGAATAGTGACATGAGATCAGAGGGAAATCACTCATGTCGGGTACCAGCTTAGAAACACAAGCGCAAATAGTTGAATTCCCGGCACAGACATATTTAAAACATTTAAAGTTTTTTTACACTACATTGAGCATTTCCTTTATTTGGATGTCATCACTATTTTATAAAATGTTGAGTTTTAGCCAACAGCACAGCATTATCTTTCAGATGTCACTTATGCTTCACAAGTTCCAACAAATCATTCCATCATCCACGGACCCCACATTTACCCAGTCAATCTGAAGCATATCCCAGAATGCACAGGGAGCAAGAAAGGAGACACCTAGGGCAGAAAGACGACTTCAAGATACCACCCATCTGTCACCACTTACTTTGCCTAAGGTCACATGAGTTGTGCAACCAATCCTAAGAATTAGTGCACATGAGACAGAGGATGCACAATGAAGCACTACGGGCAATTTAGAGAAACCGATTAGCCAAAACTGCATTTTTGGATCTAGAGGGGAAAACCAGACTCTAGACTGGGAGAGCACCAATTACAAAGTATAACACAAACTGCAGGGAGACTTACGATCCATATTGTATCAAATTATCCAACGGACAAGCAATAGGCTGCAGATAATTATCACAGACATTAAACAGTACTGAATAAAAACTTAATGTTTCAGATCAATTACTGCCTACACTAACAGAAATACCTCCAACGTTTATGATGCACCTATTTTATTGGGTATGGCTTCATTGAGTAACTAACCATGACTTGTACAAATGGCCAGAGAGCTGACAATTAACTCTCAACATAAAGACCAAATTAAATGTTAAATTTACCCGTTTTTCTATTTGTGGGCTTCGTTCTACCTTTAAGACTGACAATTCATTACAGAAAAAAAGAACTATACAATAATTAACCCATGAAAAAAATACGGTAGCTATCTTATTAATTTACATTTTGCAGTCCCCTAAATTTAAATACAAAGATCCTTAAAAAAGACATTTCAGTTATTTTATTACAAAAAAACATAAAAACAGAACATTAACTCAAGAATAGAAGTCTATAAACACTGAAGATTTCTGTATGGATGGGACTGTAGGCATCTGTTGAAACATCTAAAAATAAACAATGCAAAGACAATTTGTCAAATATCAGAATTTTCAAAAAAGGCATAAGATGCATATATAAGAAGTTTGTAATACCACATACATCTATCCTCTATTTCTAGAGAGAGGGATGAAATAAAAAAAAAAGATGGAGGAGGAACAAAGGATGACTGATATACTTCCATTTTGAGGAATGTTTACATACAGCCTGTGCGAAGGTGCAGGGATTCAGATTCACTGCTATTGGAGAAAAACCTTAATTTTACACCTTCAGTTCCCTGGTAGTATCTCATGGCAGATAGGATGGTAGGTTTGTATTTAAAGTCCATGTTAGTACCGCAAAGACCTGCTGAACTGTGGTCCTCAAGAGGAGACTAGTTTTTTCTTTGAAACAGCTGACTAGAATCAGGATTACTGGCATGGGGTCAGTGTGAGAGTTTACGGTAAATCTGAGTGAGGTCTAATGTCTTCGCTTCTTCTTGCTTCTGGGAGTCGGGGCTGAGGGCTGCCCCTTCCTCTTCCTGTTGGAGCCCTCGTCTGCTTCTTCATAATGACTTTCTCTGTCCGCTGATAGAGGCAGACACAGCAAGACACAGTACACTTGAAAACTGAACACATGAACAAATACCACGGTGTCATCTGACAGCTGGGCATATTTTACTCAGAGAAAGTATCTTCATACCCTTCCTGGCCTCCTCCTCCAACTCATCCCAGTCCTTTCCACTCTCCTCCTCACTGCCCAGAGATGCATTGTAGTCTGACAACAAAACAAAAATACTGGTCAAGATTGTGCTTGCATACACACACATACTGTATTTGTGTGTTTCTAGCAACCTGAGTCTTCAGTCTCTGAAGAGTAGTCTTCATCACTGTCTTCCTCTTCATACTCATCCTCATCTGCCGAGGGGTTAAAGGTTTCATCTTCCATCTCCGACTCAGAGTCCTCTGCATCATCCCCACTACCCTGGTGGGCAGAGTGACAGTCATTAACTCACCACTATATTATACACTATTTAAGGGTAGCTGTGTGATCTTAAAAATCAATTCAAATGATTCAAATACCTTTTCAATACCTCAAAAAAGATAAATACTGGGGAAATACAGAAATTTATGAACGCGAACAAAAACAAAAACCTGGTCACTCTTTTGAATCAGGGGTCACATTCAAAATCTGCTTCATGAACCTTCATGGTTTCTGCAGTTTTTAGTGATTTTCAGAAATTAAATTCTTCAATATCCTACAAAGATTTCGACCAAAGATTACATATAAGGACCTTTTCTTACGGATTTGAAGAATGGTTGAATGAGATAATCCGGAAATACTGCATTAATATGATTTCACGCTACAGAATCATAAAGACTCTCAGATTGCTACAAACCAAATTATAGTAAGCTTGTACTACAAGCCATATACCCGTGTATGTTTTTGAGTCAGTGGTACTATGGTTTTGAATTTGGTAATTTAGTTCCTATATTATTTTTTTTTCTAGCTTAGTTTTAGGCGTGGATTTCCATTTTAATTTTAAATATCTAATTCAACTTATTGGCTATATTTTTAAGTTTTGGTAATTTTATTTCTAGTGAGAACTGGAAACTTTTAGGACTTTGCTGGCTACTACAAAATGTCATGATGTTGTGCCGTTGGCTATTTCTATGGTTCAAGTGCAATACACGAGAATCCCAAAGATAAACAAATGATTACATTAGCTAAACAGTATTTCAAAACGTTAACAGGAAGTATTTAACACTTGTTTTTATTTTATTTAAGTAGGTTTCAGAAGCAATTTTTATTGTTCTCATTTAGTTGTAGTTTTTTTTTCATTTCATCATAGTACCTTATTTTATTTCAGTTTAGAAAGTGTTTTTGTTAATGATAATGATAATAAAAATGCCGTGTGTACTGTAAGTACACTTGCATTTTGCTGACACCCTAACTGACTAAAGAAATTTTAACTCCTTACTGAAAAAATGAAACATTTCCTCAAATTACCCATAAGTAACCAAACAACATAAGACTTGGCATGTTTAGTTTTTGATTAAAGTCACAAATTAAAAAAAAAAAGAGTTTTCCCTTGTGAGGACCAAAAAAAAAAGGTCCCCATAACATAAAAATAACAGGTTTTTAATCACATTGTGGGGACATTTAGTCAAACACATGCACAGACACATACATCATTACTTACTTCACCCTCGGGGTCCAGGAAAGACCATCCACCCTGCTCAAAGAATCCTTCAGGGTCATCCACAATAGTTTTCATAATTTTTGTCCAGTTCAGTGACTGCACACCTTCTGTGTACTTAATGTCACAGGAACTAAGAAGGAAGGTGAGTGAGAGGATGATTAGTAGAGGTATCTTTATTAGACAAGGAACAGCTACTTGTTCTCAGACAAGTGTTGAAAAGTACATTATGTGTGCAGAGGACAAACCAGAGGCTCATATGCCAAGAAGTGTACTGCATCAAGACCTAAAAATTCATTATCAAATTTAAGCAGATTAAGGACTGAGCAGGGTCTTACTTGAGCCACTCCTTAATTGCATCAAGTGAGTTGACAGGCACAGCATTGACCATGGTGACCTTCCTGCTGTAATCCTTGTACACAATGACCATGTCAAAATTCTTCAGGTGGAACTGCACACGCTCAAAATGCACCAGCTCCACCTCATCCAGAGTCACCACAAATGGCGGCTGTGGATAGGCATTGTGAGTAGTTACTGCCAGTGGTCACAAGAAGGAACATTACACTAAAATGTAACAGGCTTTTCCTGCAAATGGTGGTGTCTTCCTCACTCACCCATTCCGTCACATTGCAAAGGGAACTGGATGTGGGCTGCAGTAAACACGTACTCCTGTAGGGGGCACCCTGAAAACTACAACACACCAAAACATTAATGCAAATTTAATACTCGCTACAATCAAAAAATTAGTGATCAATAATATATGATAATGAGTTCAACTGGCTCAGAGTGACAACCCTGACATTCTCACCCCAGGTCTCTGAATGGCACTTCAAACTCCAGCTCCTCCTTAGTAAGGTTCTCCACCTTCTCAATGAAGTTTTTGAATGCAGATTTGAGCTTGTGCCTCATCTCCCGCTCCATTTGCTCAGCGTAGAGGTCATCCCTGTCGTGCATGTGCTGGTGTTTGCCCAGGTCCGTGGTGATCTCGCCCACTTCTGTATAGAACTGTACGTCTGTATGGCGTTTCTTTCCAAACATGATTGCATTCTGGCAACAAGAACAGATCCCTTATCAAAAGAGACGCAAAAGAAGGAGTTCACCCAAATAAGTAAAAAGTCACAAAAAAGTAAAAAGTAAGAAACCTTAAGATGGAAGTGCAGGACGATGATCATCTCGCCATCACAAGGCTGGAAGATTGAACGTTTAATGTTGTTGTACAGGATGTCCACCTTATCACCACGCACAGAGGTAAAGCGAAACCCTGAGGATAGATGCATTCAATGCTTAACCCTACCTAAAAAAACCACACATTCTCTTGTGATTTCACTCATAGTTACTCACCATTGGTGTGTGCCTCCAAGGAACCTTGCATTCGCTTCTGGGCGATGTTGGGCCTAATGTACAGGTCTTTGAGCTTGGGGTTGCTGCGGTTGAGGTTGATGACAAGCGAGTCCTGCTTCACAATGCCCTCCTTCTCCTTCTCCTCAGCTTCACGCGTCTTATAGCGCTTCTGTACCTCTTTAATGATGCGGAAGGCATTCTGCAGGTTGGCGGAGGGCACTGCTGGGTCACCGGGCGTCTTCAGGTTTGAGGCGCGGTAAGTTCTGATAATGCCAAAGTCAGTAAGGCAGAAAATGAGGGCCATCGAACACAGACCAAAACAAATGTAAAGGGTAGAATCTGAAGGAAGACGCAAGAACAGATAGATTAAGGAAGGCCAACTGAGATAAGCTCACATCTCCTTAACGAAGGTGGCATCGGGGTTGGGGAAGATGTTGCCATCGTGGCGGCCCAGAGAGCTACCAGGGACATAGAAGTTGATACGGAGGTATGTGTAGTCCCCCTCAACTGACATGCTGATGTTCTGCAAAACAGGATGGCGTAGGGGAGAAACTTGGCTAACTCTCACATTAAAATAGTGCCATTGCTGTTAAACGACAGGTTTACAGTAGTAGCTACCTTGATTGTGGCGATGTGGAACGGCGTGGCGATACCAAAGACAGGCATGACCACAGTCTCATACTTCTTATCGATGAAGAGCTTCATTTCACGGATATCCTTCTCCCGAGGCATTTGAGAGACGTTTTTATAAGAGACATTGGACTTTCGTGCTCTGTGGTATATGGAAAGAATGTAGGCTAAACAAGCAGAATGCAATTAGAGTAGCAGATCCTGCATCTGTGTGTACAAAGCTACAGTACTATGTTCTTATCGAGGCCTTAGAGTAGAACTTTTAAAAAACAGTCATGGGTATTTAAGCTTAAATACACTATCTGTATTGTTACACCAGTCATTATATTCATATTATGGAAACCATTGAAAACACTGGCTCAGTGTAGGTAGTGGCGGTTAAGGACATTACTGGAGGAAAATATAACTGGGCCAAAACACGATTCCACTTATTTCTTTGCCCAGAAATTTCACATTAAAATATATATATATTTTTTACAAAAGTAAAGGATATTTCTTGCACTATTTTGGCAACCTATACCTTGTTGATATTCCTTTCAAAAACCGCAGGAAGAGTAAAGTCAAGATATCAAAAGTTTGATCAAAAATATTACCCACAAATATCCTCACGGAAGCCTACAAAAGAGGCCAACTAAACCATGCACAAAAATAATGCTTGAAAAACAAAGTTTTAGTCTTGAGACTGTTATTGAAATCCCACAATTAATGGAGGAAAAGAAAGTGACAACAACTGCATCCCAAAACCATTTAACGCAATGACTTGAATTTATTTGTATCCGTGTCAAAATAAAACATTCTGACTAATTATATATAAACTGGGCAATTTTTCCATGTTTACCTGCCAGTATCTACTCTGAGGGTAGCACTTTTGCGCACACCTCCATGGTTGTGGGTTTGAACACCATCTTCAAATCTGCACCTCAATCCCATGCCAAAGGCTTCTGGTTTCCTCCAGCTGTCCAGAGACTTGCAGTTAAGCTAACTGGCATCTAGAAATTGCCTTGTGTGTGTGTGACTGGATGTTAGGGTGTGAACGTATACGCCTTGCGATGGACTGGAATCTAGGTGTTCCCCTGCCTTGTCCAGAATAAGCCACTAGAAGATGGAATTTTTATAGTATAATTGCTAAGGGGGTTTGTAAACTTCAAATTAATTACAGTAAATCTTTGCAAAAGTGGTTTCATTTATTCTACTCATTGCGAGTCACTCACTTCTGTATCTGTTGCTCTCCCTTCTGTTTAGTCAGACGCCGCTTGGCCTCCTCATTCACCTGATTGGCCAGCTCCTTCTGATGGGTCCGCCTCTTCTCCTCTGCTGTCATTTCATTCTGCCCAATAGAAAATAAAGGCAAGAGTCATATGGAGGTGCAACAAGAATTAATGAGTCAGGCTGCACTATAAATTGCATGATTACAGCATACAATCTTGCTCACACATATGTACATATACACATCCATACATACCCTGGTTCTGTCAGCCAGTAGGGCAGCTCCTCGCGCTCCCCTTCCCAGAAGCTCCTCGGCATCATCTGCATCTTCCTCATCCTCCTCCTCATCATCATTCTAATGAAAACAATGGGGCAGTCACAATTATCTCTGTCAAAAAGGACAAGCGAGACATTCAACAATCAAAATTAAAACAAAAGCCGAATAAATAAGATCTACAGCTTGCCACATCACACTGACCTTTAAAAAGATGCCAACATTCTTGATTTTCTTCTTGACGGAAGTTAGAACTGTGGCAGCTTCTTCCTGGCGAGGGCAGGCAGGGTTACTCTGAGCGTGTGCGCACACTGACAGCTACATCATCGACATTCTACAAACGCGTAACGTCACCCCAATGGTAGGTCCCAAAAATTAAACGAGAACAAGCAGCTAAAAGTGAAGCTCCAGTTTTCCCACTGAATACACATGCAATACACACCCCTAAATAAAAAAGAATAATTTTGGGGTTGAACAAGGAATCCCATTACACAGAACCTGGCCTACTTTGCAGACTTTAACTCTCATTTCCTCATGACTCTGGCAGTAAGAAAAGCACCAGCATACAAAAACACTGGCATATATGGGCTATCTGATGAAGATGCATTGCCATAACCACACAGGACAACATACAAAGTTCAAATCACAGGGCAGATTCCTTTTAACCTCAGGGGTTCCCATGCTGGGAAGTTCCACTTGTTCACACCTCGTTAATCTGCACCGTGTCGCCGATAAACAGGGCGTACTTCTTCTGCTCTTCCTTCTTCCCCTCTTTGTTGATGAGATCAGAGAAGCCCAGGCTGACACCAAATACCATGCCTGGAATGACATTAACAGTCAAGAGCAAAACCTCCACAATGAATCAGGAAACATTCCATAACATGGAGAGGGAATGGCCCCCATATACTAAAGACCTGCTCAATGATGCTGAACACACTCAACATCAACCTCACAGCAATCCTTTTGCTGCCTGACCCTAGCTGCAGCCAAGGTTCATGACTGCTGGTGCCTGCCTACAATCACATAACACTATGGTGATGTCAATTTTAACATGCCGCTATTGCAGTAGTTACAAAATAGGGGTGAGGAGAAAATCCTGACCATTCACCTTTTTTAAATTTGTACTGGTTCTTATTGTTGAGGACGAGGGATCCCTCCCGAAACTCAATTCCCATTGCAAACCTGAAACAAAGAGTGTGAGAGGTCACACTATCCCCACCCATTCACAGCTACAAAGCAGAGGCATAGTCAAATAGATTAATGTGACTGCTTATGAAAAAGTCAAATCTTATGACAAGACCATTCAAGAAAAAAAGTATACTGCTTTTGCAGTAAACTAATATACACTATACTAGTATATGCTTACACCTAGTAAATCCCACCACAAAGTACCAAAAAAGTACCCCAGCTGATTTGGTACTGGTACTGAACTAGAAGTCAATGGAAAATATGGTACGAAAAGTATGCTGCCTGGTGCAGTGGAAAAGCGCCCTATGGGGCCTAGCCCAACCCCTGAAAAACAACTCCATACCATTATCCCTCCTCCACCAAACTTTACAGCTGGTACAATGCAGTCAGGCAGATAACGTTCTCTTGGCATCCGCCAAACCCAGACTGACAGACAGGGAAGTGTGATTCTCACTCCACAGAACACTACAGAATATCCACTGCTCCATCACTCTATCCAAGGCTTGGCATTGCACTTGGTGATATGAGGCTTCCACGCAGCTGCACGACCATGGAAGCCCATTCCATGAAGCTCCTGTTGCACTGCTTTTATGCTGGGGTTAATGCCAGAGGAAGTTTGGAACTCTGCAGTTATTGAGTCCTGAGTGTTGGTGACTTTGCGCTTCAGCACTCGGCGACTCTGCTCTGTTACACTATGTGGTCTGTCACTTTGTGCCACTTTGTGTAAGTTTCTGTTGTCCCTAAATGCTTCCACTAAATGTTTACCATTGAATATCTAGCAGGGATGAAATTTCACAAACAAACTTATTACAAAGGTGCCATCCTATGACTCACTGAGGTCTTCAGAATGACCCAATCTTTCATAAACCCGACTTGATTTTATACACCTGTCACAATGAGTCTGAATTCTGGACCACCGGAATTCAGTGACTAAGAGGTGTGTCCCAATACTTTTGCCCATAAATTCCACGTGAAATGCAGGCAGGGGTGAACGACATGTGAGTAGTAAAGGAGAAGCTGCAGTTATACAAACCCAATGTTCTTTGTGAGCTTCCCCACCAGGTCAGGTTTCTCCTTCTTCACAAAGTCGACCACGGCATTATATGCGTCACACAGCTTCACACCTGCAGGCAGACACAAAAACGCTGTTCCTTTAACCACCAAGACACATATCACAGAGTGCAGGTGACACACACATGTACACCCACCATTCTTCAGCTCTTTCAGCAGCGTCTCCTCCACCTGCAGGAGGAAGTTGTAGTTGTCCTGCATCTCCTGAGGTGGGTCCACCATCAGTGTGCGCACCAGATTGGAGCAGTAGGACTTGTACCTGATCCCCATGGCACAGGTGATTGCCCCAAAGTGCATATGATTCTTGTCACTGATTGAATAAAAGTTTTAAAAACGTGGTTAAACATTGCACGACAGAAAATCATCAGAAGAGCTTAATATGATGACCACTGATGGAAGGAAGGGTTTACACTACCATAATGATTCACTGTATGACTTTACCTGACTATGCTAAACTTCAGGCTGTAGTTACCACCACTCTGGATGATGGGGGGATAGCACATTTCCACAGTGGAGGGATCTGCCCCGGCAAGGTACTTCTTCTCCTCGATGGCCTTCTCCACAGACTCTGCCAACTTACTGTGACGCACTTTCTGTGAGCGATTCGGTCAGAGTTAGTATGGTGAACGGTGAAGCCTGAGTCTGGAGCTCAAGGGAGAAGAGTGAGTCTGAAAACAGCACCCAACACGATCCCTTATACGCACCTCATCTGCGTCCACTATCTCCATCACCCGCTCCTTGAAGAATTTGTTGAAGACTTCACTGGTAATTCCTGCAGCTTTTCTCATGAAGGCTAGCTCTCCATCCTCCTTCACAGCCATTGTGTAAGCCACAGCTGCACTGAGGTCCACCTGAAGACATTACATCAATTTATAAACCACTTATTTACTGGCTTAATTAAGAGTTAGCAATTGAAGCCCAAGAGCCACACATCATAAGACTTTTCAGCCTACCTCACCTCAATTTGCATACAACAATTGTATCTGGACAATAACATCAGCATTTACAGCATAAAAATCCATACTGAAGATAACAGGGAAACAAACAGGGAACATCCATCCCAAGATCAGAATTTAACACAAGTATTCCAGAGACACCTCTAGTCTCAAATTGGTGAATCACACACCATTCATATACACAACAAAACAAGATTCCAGAGAAGTCTCATGCTAAACGGCAAACCTTCTGCAGGCCTTCAGCAGTGATCATATCATTCCAACTCTTCATGTACTCCCCAGGGAACTTGTCCTTGCTGAAGACTCCAACAGTCTTTCCCTCCTTGCTAGATCGTATGGCCTCCAACATCTTTTCAAAGTTGGCCTTGTTGCTCTCATTCTATAAACAGAAGGAAGTCAACTTCATGCTGCCATGAACCACAGAATAACACACTAAACCTGCATGAGGTATGCCCGTACCTTCTCCCGAACCAGCAGCGTGACCGGGGGCACACCATTGGCATTCTCATTGCCCTTGGTAATGGCCACCTGTTTCAGGAACTCCACCTTCTTCTTGCTGGCTAGGAAAAGGATGTTTGACTCACAAAAAACCATGATGGTGTCAGTCAGCTCATAGCCAAAGAGCCAAGTCTAAGTGAGAGAGAGAGACCAAAAAGCATTAATACAGTGAAAACAAATAATCACGGACAAGATGGCAAGCAACACACTGCCACACGCAGGTGACTTTAGGCTACTCTCCCAAGGGGTGCAATGAGAGGGAGCCCAACCAGTAATATATTATTATAATTAAGTATAATTACACAATGATATGAGTAACACAAGTAACGTTGTCAAATATAACTTTACAAAATTAATTTTATTGAACTTACAAACAGTATTTTCATCTGACCAGTAGGGGGTGCAATTGCGCCTATTGTCATATATACATAAATGCTCTTAACCATTGGAAATGCAGACAAAAAAATCCCTTTTATGAAACAATTATGAACGCCTTCCGTTTAAAAAACGTAATGTCCACATCATTGTTCCTTATTTTTGCTTCTACTCCAAAGCGCTTTGTTGTCTTTGTTGGAAAAGGGCCAGTGGTTTACTAGTCAGTAAACACAGTACACGGCCATTTATTACCCATTTCACCATAACAAGGATGATACACAAACCTGCAGGGCGGTGGACTTCGCATATACTATCTCCTCATCCACTCCCACCGACACCACGATGGCATCCACCCTGCCAAACTCATTCTCCCCTTTCTGAAAGGCAGACAGTTAGTTATTCAGCAGTAGCAACTGATAATGGCAGCAATACAATGCATCTAAAAAAATGTCGCTAGAAAATAACAATGGCAGTTAGTCTGAACGACGCACATTACACATTAAGTGGTCAAAACAGACCTAGACGGAGCTCTTTTCCAGTGGGCGAGGCCCCATCCCTGTAGCTTAAAACCTGATGCAAATTAGCCACCAATTATGCCAGGAAGCCAGCATGAAATATGACAGTCGGTGAAGGACGGGGACGCCTAGCTTGCTGGTGCAGTAGCTCTGACCACAGTAATCATATTTAGCTGCAGGTCGGTTTGCACGTTTTTAGTTAGTATGTAGCTAACAAACAGTTAAGGAGGCGCATCACACCGTAATAGCCCAATACAGCTAGTGCCTTTGGACCCCGTCTAGCTACACCGCCAGGTGTTTCCCACTGACATTATCTACAGTGTCTTTTATTTCACACAGTAGCGGGAAAAGGGCCAACAACAAAGCTCTTTTGATCACTCCAAGTTAGATGCCGACGCGGTTTCGCAAAGAAACAATACAGTAAATATAAAGTATTTACTCGTCGGCCAGCTGCGCACCAAGAACAGGTAGAGTTCGCATTTGCACGGCAAACCTGGACACAATTACATGCTGTCGTATGTTTCAGAGCAAAGGCCCGCCACTACAAACCTATTTTAGAATCGATATAATGTATTTTGCAGCTAAAAGTGGCGGCTAGCTGAGGGCTAAGGGGGACTCCGGGCCGGCGAAGGCCTTCCCCGCTAGCCGGAGAGCCGCGCTTCCCCCCCGCCCTCAGTCACCGTTATCGGCCCACCGGAGCCACTCGCCGCCGTTATTTACCTTCCAGTTGCCGTATAGCCGCTTGATCCGGCGGTAATAAGCCTCCTTGTCCAGGTTTACAGCCATAGCGACTTTTTTTCTCGTCCCTCCGAACGCTAGCGGCCGGCTTCAGGAGAAGCCAGGTCTCGCAGCTTTCGGGCTATGCGTAAAAATACACAGATGCGTGTATTTCCTTACGGGAAAGTCTATGTATTTCACTATTTACTCGTGTTGTATAATAGTGAACGCCGCCTGTTAATCCAGTATGACAATACGCCTTATCGGTAGAATAAACTGGAAGGATGGTTAAGGGTGTGTTCATTTGTTGATCGTAAAAATAGCATAATTACATATATTTTTCAATGCTGTTTGAGGTGACGTATTTATTTATCCAAACGATCCCCCTGATCGGCAGCGTGTTCCTCCCGCCCACTTTCTCTCCACCCCTCGGTACCGACACCGCCCGCAGCTTCCAGTGACCCACAGCCTTCTTATTGGACCGGATCGGACCCGGTTCGACTGTAACGCGTTACATGGGGGCACAAAGCGTCTTGGTTTAGACTTAGAAGTTAAGCACCAGTCTTTCCCGAAGGATGCTGTTGGTGCCTCTGGTCGTATTTTCTTGTCATAATCTCATTTTATCTAGTCGTTTACTCCTCCACTATAACACCATTTCGATGATCAGATAGCCCAGGTTCCGTTTTATAAAAGTCCAAACGCTCTTTTACGTCATCATTCATTCATTCATTCATTCATTCATACATTCTTTCTTTCTTTCATACATCATTGCCCCTTTCTCCAGTCCAGGCTGTGCGCTAGGTGAGAGGATCAAGGCAAAGTATTCTTCGGATTTTAAATACATTGTCCATTATTTACTGCAATATAAAAATAGTACATCATTCAAAATCATAGAATACATATGACGTCGAATATGCCGTTCACTTGATTTGGTGATAAAATTTAAATCGACGCTGGAAAATGTGACAATGGGCGTGTGTGAATATGTGCTGCTTTGTTTACGGTGTTCTGGTGCCCTCATAATCTATTTTTAAGTTTATATCACTCAAGTATGGGTTTAATAACCACAACCTCGAATGCAAATATAAGGGGATCTTTACTCGTTAGCTGGATCTTATTTCATTCACTAAAGCAGCAACTACTTTGAATAAATATATTTCTTTTACACACCCGCATGAATACCGTAGTGTCAAATCAGTTTCCGCTTAAGAAGCAACTACTCAGTTGTGCGACCGACATAACCAGACAGTAAGAAAATCCATGCTATCCGCTTTTTATTAATCTCAAGATTTCCTAAGTACAGCCATTAAGTACAATTAGCTGATTCGCCGTATCCGTTAAACTGTTAGGTCGCGTTCTGTATTGAGAATTCAGTTTTAAAAGCAGTACAGAAAAATATATAGAAATACTTTCTTTATGAAATGCTTAACATCCTTTAGAAACGTGCGAGTTCTAGTAAAATTCAATGAGTAATGAATGACTACAATTCTGTCATCTAAACAACCATTATATAATTATAATAAATCCAAAATAAAGCTGACATAAAACGTTAAATTATAACTTTATTTAGATCACTTTTTCTTGATAAACGTTTGGTCTCAAAACAAAAATCCCTGAAATGCAAAAAATGAAGATAAATTAACTTTGTGTAACATACTTGTTTTCGCCGGAGAATTAAAAATTGATTGCAGAAAACACTACAGCAGGACCATCTTCCTCTTTATTAGAAATAACCTAAGAGTTTAAATCCCACCTCGCATAAATTACTCATACACATCAGTGCTAATATTCCCACCTTAATCTGAAGGCCAGACGAACATTGCCAGCAGGTGGTGATGTCGGTAATGGGAAAGCCCAACTCTGGGAGCCATTATCGTGCCCTTTCAGTCCCCAATTTGCCTAATCCCGTCTCTCTTATTTATTTCCTTGATTATACCAGTTAATGACAGCGCACAACAAGGACACTGTCCTTCTCCCAGGTTCTCCGATACCTCTGGTTGTAATTCTGGTGACATCTGGACATTGGATAAATGGCAAATTCCAGTACATGCCCCTAAGAGGTGCTATATATTAAGGAACACACATGCCAAGCTCTAAAAATGAAAACTGTTTGCTTTTAGTTGATGTCCTTTAGCAGATTCCACACACATACACCACTCTCATATATGAAACGTTGTCCACAATAACCAAGATGGTCCTTCCATGTTCCGTGTAGTGTTGAATCTTAGCTCTATTGATCCAGGCTTTTAAAAATGTTGTGAGTAAAAAGAATAATGCATTCTTTGCAGGACAGATTAACTCCAGTGTATAAAAGAAGCTTCAGTGTGTTGCCACAGCCAGTGTGACCGACGCCCACCCATGGGACCAAACGTCATTGGGCTCAGGGAAAGCAGGGGAAGGTGGATGTGCACTAAGACTGCAAAGGCTATGCCTTCAGCCCCCAGTCTCCCTCCACTCTCCTCATGTGACAGTGGTGGAGTTCTGGCTTCGAATTGAGCACCAGGCTATGAAAACGTCCCTGGAAGAGAGAAGAGTGGACAATCAGGCAAAGCACATAACATGACCTCATTCAAACTGGCCTGTTATAAGCCAATATATACATTACAATAAGAGCACATGTATGTAACCATAGTTGTGTCACGTCTATATTCAAGATATCAGAAGCGGGAAGTGTTTATGTAGCTCGGACCTGCAATGGGTAGCCACACACTCGTTGCTGCAGTACTCTCTGTCCCAGTCTTTGCTCTCTACGGGGGGATTGGTGCATCCCGCTCGGACACAGCGGGTTGGGGTGCCCGAAGGCTGTGAGGGGGGAACTACTTCTGGTGCAGGAGACACAGTCAGCTCCACCTCCATCTGGATTAAGTGAAAAAGAGACCTACTTAGCACGCCTTGCTCATCAAATTGTGTCAGTGGCTGCGATAATGAGCACAGAATATAAAAACAGATCAGAGAAAACACAAAAACCCTACCTCACTAGAGGTGAAATCATCCATCTCAGCTATGGTGCCCCCTGCTGGTGGGGAGCAGGCACTGATGATGGCAGCAGTCTGAGCTACCTCCATGGCCATGGCAGGGGTGGAGGAGACAGGCCCTGGCACTGAGCAGGGTGCCGCCGCTGCTGTCACCATAATGGGCGTGGCTAAATCAGACTGCAAAGAGGCAGGGACAATTTTGATCTGCAGCGGGGGTGGAGGTGCTGCGGTTACCGATATCGCCGGCCCTGTGCCGCCACCCCGGGGCTTGGCTTGGAGCGGAGGCGGGGCAGGAGAATGGACCATCTGCTGTAAACGGGGTGGCGGGGGGGCATTCTGCATTTGCTGCAGGGGTGGAGGCTGACGGGGAGCAGGGGAGGTGGATGAGGTAGGTGAGGGCTTAAGCGTCCTGGCGGCGGGAAGCGTGGCGGATGCGGCTGCCTGGCTGCCCTCCCCAGGTGTAGCCAGCTTGGAGATGACAATCTTGGCGATGGCGGGGGGCGCAGGCGCCGCGGCGGCCGGGGCCTTGTGGGCGCTGGTGCGCGAGCGAGTGGTGACCTGCGGCAGGTCCAGGATGATGTTGGAGGTGCAGATGTTGGTGATAGTGTTCTGCTCTGGGGCATGGTGGGGGATTCGGGCGGAGCGGGTGGGTGCAGGAGCGGGGGCGGGAGTCGGCGTGGGGGCGGGCGCCGGCGGAGGTGGCGATGGAGGCGTGTCCATCACTTCGATTGCAGTCTGGACAGAGAGAGAAGGACAGAAAGTCAGCATGCAGACCCCTGGGTCCTCCCACAGTATCATGCAGTATCATGAACTTTTTGGCCTTAATGCAAAATGCCCACAGTGAAGCATGGTAGCATCTTGTTATGGGGATGCTTTTTTGTGTACAAGGACAGGGAAATGGCAAGAGAGGAAAACCCGCACTAGGCAGTTTTTCCTTGCCACTGTCGCCTCTGGCTTGTTCACTGGAGGCTTTGGGCAGGGATTATGTAATCCGCTTTGTGAGAGTGGAATGTGAAAATGCGCTATACAAATACAGTCTGCATCGAATCTGAGATAAAGCTGAGATTCACCTTCCAGCAGGACCATGACTAAACATACAGCCAAAGTTACACTGGAGTGGTTTACAAAGAACCACCGGAATGTCTTGGAATGACGCAGTCAAAAGCCAGGTGTCAAATCTGATTGAGATTCTGTGGCAAGGCTTGAAAATGGCTATTCACCAACAGTCCCCATTAAGAACGGGCAAACATAGCAGGATACAGGCGTACCCGCTGTAGATGCCAAGACCTGAAGCTGGAATTGCAGCCAACGGTGGTTCTACCAAAAACTGACTCCAAATGTCTGCTTTATTGTTCTATGAACTTTGTGTCACAAAAATATTTTGTGGAAATCAAATAGGAAAAATCTAGATTCATTCCTTAATTCCAAAGTCTGAAACTTAAGACAAGCGCAAGTCACTTCCTGAGCTGAAAAACAAGTATGTCGGGTATACTAAAGCTTTGTCTTATCAGAACATCCATACTTGCTATCCCACAGACTGACGACAGCAAGATCCTAGTCCTTTGTTCTTGTGTAGCCCGTGGTTAGCAAGAACTGCTTTGTCTGATAGCCAGTCGCCCAAAACATTATCTATCCTGTTTTCTCCCCTGTCATAAGTTTCTTTCGCTGTTTGCTACTGTGTTTTTAAATGTTGCGACCATGAGGATATACGGCATACAGAAACCACATATACTCAAGACCTGCTGTGATATTATGCGTGTGTGTGTCTGTGCAAACATGAATGTCAGGGAAGTTAGTGGCTTGGGAGTATGGCACTGAGTAGGTGTGAGTGTATCTGTGTGTGTGTACTGAGGCATGCTGGGCCTACAGAAAGGGTGCGTGTGCATGCCCCTCAATATGAGGCCAGTATGTCTATACTGCAGTATAAAATTATAAGGATTTTTGTTTGTTGCCTGTGTAAATGTGATCTTACGAAAGACAAGTGTATTGGGTTTTGATTGTGTGCCACTGGCTTTTCTGCCTTTATTGTCCCCTTCCCAGCAGCTGAGTTCTGACATCCTCGGTGGACTGCCGCACTCTTACCTCGGACACCTGGCTGGCTCTATATGCTGCAAGTGCTTTCAGATACTCCTTCTTCGCCGCTTCCGTCTTCCTTTTGTACACCTGCAGGGGGCAGTGTGCCGATTAGACAAACTGGCAGGTGGCTGATTAACTCTGTAGCAGAAGCCAACGTGCGTATAGGTGCAAAGCGCACGGGCAGCCTGAGCATCTTCCAGCTGCGTGTGCAAGCCCGAGGGCAAGGCCGCGTGTCCCTACCTGCTTCTGCTCCTCGCCGAGGCTGTCCCACATGGAGGCCACGATCTTGGACACCTCCCCGAAAGTGGCACTCGGGTTCTGGCCCTTGATGGCCGCCTGGGTGTCCCGGAAGAAGAGCGCGTAGGCAGACACCGGCTTCTGCGGTTCGTTTGGGTCCTTCTTCTTCTTCCCCTTCTTGCCTCCCCCCACTCCACCCCCGCCTGCCCCTCTCCGCACGGCCGGGGGGGCGCTGGAGGATGAGGGGAGCAGGGAGTCCGCCAGGGAGGGAGTGAGGGGTATAACACCAGGAGAAAGTGAAAGGGAGGCCGGCGACTCCACCTGCATGGTCTTCTGGGAAAGAAGGAAGGAGAAAGACAGTGACGCACTGTTAGCGGGTCCACATAGAGAAGGGAACGCACATTCATACATCCACAAGACAAATACATCCCAACTACAAAGACACCTCCTTTGTCGCGGCCAAGAATCAGCATAGGGGAAAAGACCAAACACTGGCTAACCCTATTCAGAGGCCTTGGAGCCCAAGCTATCCATCACAGATCCAGGAGCAAAGATCACGCCACAAACAGCACAAAACGAGCATCGTCGTTACATTTGCAGTGTAGGATATGTGCTGGGGCTCCTTCCCATCTCGTCCAAGTTGGAGGTGAGTACTGGCCTCACGCATGCCTGCTTATGTGCATTCTTGTATTTAGATGGTTACCTCTTCAGGGGACAGCCCTGACAAGGCAATATGTCACAATATCCGACTCCGAGGCCCAAAAGTAAGCGGATATCCACAAAAGCTACTCGATGCTACACAGTTACTTTCACCCTTCAGCATTACAGTATCTTGAGAGAATTCCCTCTTTGCAAAACACCTTCTGACTCATGGCGTGTCACTGAGGTCCACCATGCGCAAAACAACGTCTAATTAAAGTTTTACAGACTCTTCAATCACATCTAATCTACTCCTTACAGCTTCCTGGCATCATGAGTAAGACATTAAACTTCATTAAAGCTATTTGGCAAGTAGATAGATGAAAGGGGCAAGCCTATCCTGCTGGCCTTGGCTGCACACATATGCTGTTTTGTTGAGTCTTTGCAGGTGACTCAACCTACACAACAGTTTGTCAAAAACTATAGAGTTCCTGCTATATGTGAAAATGATGGAACATCTGGTAAATAGGTCCAATTGCATCTGTTTCATAATAATACATATAAGTGAACTAAATAGACATAATACAACAAAGTGAAAACACCTCAACAAAACCAGCTAGAGGGTGAAGCAGACTCAAATAATGGATGGGATAGGGCTAAAAAGCAATTTAAAAGAACTTTTAATTAAGGGATTGGTGGCATGTTAATCCGCTCTGTTGGGACAGCAGTGCCATGGAGAAGATTGTGAACTGCAAACAAAGCTAAAGAAGTAGAATGCCAAGACACCTTCTGTGTGGCAAGCAGGAGTCTCTTATCACAGACACCCAATCTCAGTGGTGAAAAAGAGTGTGATCTCAAGCATGTTTGATGCACAAGTCCGAACCAGACTACCTGCGCTGAGACAGACTGCTGGAGGGTACGGCTACAGAACAGGCCGCACGCTCAATTCATGGAACTTCTATTGTTCTGACCTTATAATTATTAATTACAGTAAACACAATACAGCACAGTCATCCCACAGACATGCACTCTATGGATAATATCCTTATCTAATAATGACTCTCACATGTTAAGTCAACCAATACTAGGCAACTGCCTTTCCTAGAGGTGGTCTTCGTAATGGAGTCATTGACAAAAAGTCCCACCCTGAAAAAAAAAGGCTACAGCCTCATCTGTTTTAGGGTTAGCAAGCTTGCTGCATAAACCAGCTACAATAATCCTGCAAGGAGACACCGCAGCAATAACGAGAAAAGATGCAGGATGCAGACTCACTATCTGCTCCCAGCCACTGAACCCAACACCCCCGCCTTCTAGAGTTTATAGAAAATAGTGCAATAAATAAATAAATAACATCCAGGCAAAGGTGAACACACTTTGATAAGAGGTAATGGCAAGAACTATTAAAGCTAACTGGAACAAATAAAAATAGCTCAGCAGTGGTATAAAGGAAAGCTACGAACAGCCAACGGTGACCAGAGAGCCCTGTAAAACGCCAATAAGGGTGCAGACGTCATTTGTTATGGAATCATTACCCACTTATTCCAATATTGTGCCAGGTGTTTACTGATCCAGAGGTGTCAGACGTGACTGCTGCCATAACCACAAAACAGGACCTAAAGACCTCCCCCCACATCCACACGGAGTGCTTCCAACCCCATCATAACAGCTAACACCTTCAGTTCATGTGGATGACAACCTTTCCCCAGCTATAATATACCACCAGGTAAATTAAAACTCCATGGATACATTCAGCTGACTGTCAATATCAGGAGATACGCCCACAAAAGCAGACGGACATGCAGACTTTACCTGAGCAAAATCATTCATGTCCTCATCTTGTAGGGAGCCAGTAGGCGAGGGCGTGGCTGAAAGAGGCTGGTCGGGTGACTGTGGTCGAGGCAGGATGGTCCCACCACCAAGGCTGAGCCCCAGTTGAGTGCTGAGCTCTGATTGGTCAATGGTGGTCAGCTGGTTGTGGCCCAGCATGTCGCTCAGTGGAACATCTATAGTTACTGGGGAAGAGCTGCTAAACTGTGACCCAACAGGATGGCCCAACTCCTGGCAAGAACGGAGTGTTCCACAAATGAGGAAAAAGAAAAACGGGGTTTGGGAAATAACTAACCTACCAGTGTTAATTCTGTGGTGTTATATTTATAAAATGTAAAGATAATATGGTGTTGGCTCATTGCCATGTCCTATCCTCACCATGCCGAGTGTTGAACTCAACAAAGCGCCCTCTCCTGGCTGGTTCATGACGCCCAGGTTAAGGTGTTCCAGGCCCTGGCCGGGGGGGTTAACAAAGGCAGAGGCAAAGGAGGGATCTTCCCCACCAACCACTGCATTCCCTGGGACTCCCCCGGAGGGCCCCTCATCAGACATCTCCCCGAAATGGGACACCACGTCAGACACAGTGAGGGCAGAGTCAGGGTCCAGGGAGATGGGTGGAATCTCAAACTCCTCATCTCCCAGGCTGGGGGTATGAAATGTCTGGCAGAAGGGCAGAGGCACAGACACAGATTAGAACAGCATAATTATGTCAGAAAATGCAGTCTACATATTGCAGGTACAGTGAACAGTCAATAAATGGTAAGAGAAGCTGTGTGTGTGTGCACAGTGTCTTGTGCACTAGGTGGACCCACTAAGGGACAGTGACCTGTGCACTAGGTGGACCCACTGAAGGACAGTGTCCTGTGTACTGGGTGGACCCACTGAGGGACAGTGTCCTGTGTACTGGGTGGACCCACTGAAGGACAGTGTCCTGTGTACTGGGTGGACCCACTGAGGGACAGTGTCCTGTGTACTGGGTGGACCCACTGAGGGACAGTGTCCTGTGTACTGGAGCCACTGAGGGACAGTGTCATGTGTACTGGGTGGACCCACTGAGGGATAGGTTTTTGAATTCTGCCAGGACATACTGAACAACAGGGATAGCATGTTTTGTATGTGTTGTCATTCTGAAGAGCAGTATGCGCTGTGTGTCAATATGGTGTGAAAAAAGGCACCTCGGAAGAAGACAGAAACGGGTGTCCGGACCCACTGATGGTGAGATAGTTATCACCGCCTCCAGGGAACTGCAACACATCACCAGAAAGGTAAATCCTCCCTCCCTGTCTGTCACATGCACTCAAACCTAAACACACCTCCCCAGTCAAAATCCCACATGGTACCGCACATCTACACCATTTCACGTGCACAAGCAGGCAGGGCTGTATCTATCAGACTGGCAAATGGTTACCATTAGAATAAAACAATAAACACAGAACATACAGTATCATAGCTAGCATGTGTGTGAATAAGCATCACGATCTGCTGACATTACTGCTAGCTTAATGCACGCCATCGATGCGCACGTACACGTGACCCAAGACGGGCAGGGCAGAGCGCTCGGCCCGGCAGATCCGGACTGGATCACCTTGTTTACCGAATCGTATCCGCCGTACGCCTGCGGGTCCAGGAAGTCCGAGTCCCCGTGCTGGCCCGCGTTGTCCGACAGCTCCGAGTAAAAAGGCAGATCCATGTTTTGACACGGCTGGTTTCAGTGGCGCTCGGCGCGCTCTTAGCACCCCAGTAATATCTCATTAAAGGCCAAGTGTCAGGCTCACGGAGCCGCGCATGCGCGGAAGTGCCGAGCCGCACGTCGCCCCGTTTGGCCGCCGGCCAGCCACATGCCAGTCTGCGTGATGCTCACCGCTCGGCCACGCCGAGATCTACTCATTTACCCATCGCTGACATATGCACAAGAAAGGCTTCTAAAGCACACGAACAGAGGCGCTGACTGCCGATTAGTCGCGTAACGGGTAGACATACAGAGACAGACTCGGCTGGCGCTTATACAGAATGCCTGGCTTACCCAGGTATCTGGTATATAGTTACAAGGCGCGCTAAAACGCCATCGCTCGGTTATGTGAGCGCATTAAGCGACGGCCATCAGAATAACGCTGCCTCGACCCCGGCTGACAGCTCGCACATTCCATACAGATTTAGAAAAATAAGCCGAAAATGACAATTGGTTGTCCGATTCTTAATCCAGCCTGATTTATTTACCCAAAGTTTATTATATAACAGACTGAGACAGTCAGGCTGTCGGGCGATGCCTGCCGTGGAGAGATAGCTATGGATCAAGCAGGACCAGATATTATACGCTTTATTTAGATGCGGATCCGCGCTGAAACGCGCCGCGCCGCAGGAGCCGCATCACCATCATACAGTAACGCGAAGCGCGGCCGGGGCTGTAGGCGGTGCCCGGAGTCGCGGCTGGGGCCACGCACTGCCCGCACCGCCGCGCTCCGGCCTGGGCGGCACCGCACGGCCCCGTTAACCGTCTACTGGCCGGCAGGCGCGACACACGTGCTTCCGTCTCCGCTCCCCATATGCTGGCCTGGCACCCCGACCACTGAATAACGGGGCGACATGAGATCCAACTACAGGCCACATATTAATAAATACCCACCAAGCCCCCGTACTGTAATGCCCGCAGTAATAAGCCAATAAGGACACGTTTATTGCACCAAGTCCTCCTTTGGCAGAAATTACCGAGTGTAGACAGCGTACAGTCAAGCTTAAGTCAAAATAAGTTAATAAAATATAATCAACTTATACCTAGCAAGGTGACTTATACTGTGCTGCTTAAACATGCCGCTAAATATTCAGCAACTAAACCGGCGGATGTGTTCCTTTCCCAGGGTGAAGTAGGTCTGATCGTTCGGGAAACATCGAACAGGCACCAAGGGCTGAGTGATCCCAGGCTCCCAGAAGAACCTTCGGAACATTATGGCTAAGTAGGCGATCAACATTTTAAAGTGCATGTCGTATAAATAAAAAAAAACAGCTGTGCTGACTTGGTAAACAAAGCAGTAGACTGACTTTGCGATGCACAGTGACGAACACTAACGAGCAAATACACTCTAAAAGTGCAGGCGGAGATGGCTAGCTTTAGCTAGATACCAGCTTAATGCACTGCGTTTTGTATGAGATCATTACGTGGCTGTTAGCGCTTAAATTATCTATAAAAAAATTATAAGCCTGCACAACAGAGGCTCCCGAATTTTTGATTACCTCCATACTGTCTCGGAAATTTATTCGTTTCCTCGATCTTTACCCCGATCCTCACGCGAACACAATCACAACATGGCACCAAATTCCGGATTTCATTGGATCACAGGAAGTGACGTTTCACCGGCACTTCCGCGTTCCGAGCGCAGCCTGTGGGCGCTAATTGGTTCATGTGGAGTTCATGTCCTTAGTTGTAACTTGTAAGCAGTACTTATATTTTATTATAATATAATATATATTATAACTATGCCAACACTACAATCGATACGGGACTAATGATCAAATCGCAATTATATTTGACATGTTTATCATTTAATCTATAACGACCGGTTTCTGAAAGGTAGTGGATTTGAATCCTGCAGCCATCAGGGTAATCATATCACCATCGGTCCCTCGAGCAAACCTCTTCAACCAAAATACTTTAGGGATGCTGGCTAACCTGAAGACTTGCCTTTACATCCATGTCCGTCTTGCTAAATGCAATTTATGAGAATCTTTCAACTTCCCTGCAGGGAAACAAAGCACAGCTGTTCTATTATTTACATGTGTATTTATGCACATTACAGGATGATGCAGTACCCACTTGGGAAAGGCAGATATAGATAGCTACAAAAACTCAAATTGCATATGGCTTCTTCAATGGAGTTTCCGATGGAAGAGATATGATCACCCCCTGCAGTCTTCAAATCTGGTTGTGCTGACTGAGTTGGATTTTAAGAAGCCAGTTGCATGAGCTAGACGATGACAGGATTTGTAAGCCACAGCACAACGAACCTTAGATCACATCTTTCTGGAAATCATCCTACAGTGTTAACACAGGCCACCAAACGCATTGACCCATATTAGCCAAATCTTGATTCAGTGCATGGCACAGAACTAAACCCTGATGCAATATTGAAACGCAGAAGCAACTGTTTCAGTGGATGTACTCCTTAGTGCAGGTTTGTGCTCTGAGGCCCTGCAAATGCTGAAAGCAAAAAAGGTACAAATCTAACACAAAGGCCAGCCTTGTGCTTTTTCTCCAAAACTGGTTTCGCGTCTGTGCCAAACAGTTAATAATCTGTGCCATAAAGAGGACAAAATCACTTTTACTGACCATTAGAGAGTCGCCA
>JAODKL010000017.1:13134571-13176611 GCA_026780765.1 Petrocephalus schoutedeni
AGAACTGGGGGGGGGGGGGGGGGGGTAACACTGTGATCACTATCGGGATCAAAGCTAGGAGACACTGGATAGTGTGTCTCCTAAGCCAAGGCAGGGTTCAAGTGGCACCTGGAACCTGGTTACTCAGCAGGTTAAACAGATATGGGTAGAGCCCAGGGCTCAAGCGCATGGTCTCAGACAGCGCAATATGAACATCCTTCAGCTGAAGATCAGACCGACCTGTTGCTCTGTTTCATGCAAGAGCCAGAATGGTGGAAGCAGCCGTTAGTCACAGCAGGGTTTATGGACATAACGCCCCCTGGTGGAAAATTCAGGGAGTGAGATACAACAGGATTTGGCCTCATTACACCATTAATGGACAGAGCAGCAGTTAGTTACAGCAGTTTTTAACCCAATTGCCTCCGGCAAGAATATATTTACATCACAATTAAAATGTAATCTTTTTGTCAAGGGACTGTATGTAGAGTGGGGGGGGAGGGGACAGCCGCAATGACTGAACGCACTCAGGAAACAAGGTAAATGCATGGCCAGACACACACCGCATTCATTTGCTGATGCAAACACACCTTAGTGGAACATGCAACAGTAAAGTGGATTTATGCATAGACTCGTGCTGGGGGTTCATGTCACTTTGTTGCATGAATCCCCTAAATCCCCTGAATGCCCATTAGTCTTCCACTGTGTGCCACTCCGTGTCAGCTCTAACAGAATGCTAACATCAGCCAAGATAAAGGCAGCTTCCTTTAAGACTTTCTGCCAGTTGTGGTCCATTATAACAGACCCACTAATCTGTGAGGGGGCTCAGATGAAAGTAATCTGACACAGACAGATGATACATTGACAAACATTTGAATGGGTTTTTTATGTAGTACTATGTTTCGATATAAAAAATAAAGACCCTGTTTTGTAGAGAGGGGGGCTCCCAGAAACCCAGCCAATACGATGACTTGTTGTCCAGTGTCTGGAAAAAGGGCCACATTCTTCTGCCTCACCATTACATTCCAGGAGACCAAGCGTTGCTTTGCTGTCCCTTGTGGGGCCATCAGGAGTAGATAGTGATGACCTCACTTCCTCCCCCTCTGACCAACAAGACACGTTCAAGACCCTCTGTCAGCACCTCCAGAAACTCCATGTCTGCAAATGAGTCAAGGTAAAAGTACTGAATCTCTTAAAGGGTATGGTCTCAGGCCTGCCAGGCTCACACTATTTGTGAATCTACTCCTTGAGGAACATATTGGGCCCATAGTGAGTAAAGGATACAGTTCTCATCACCGCCTGTGTTTCTGGGCGGCCCTGGCATGTTAAGGAGAACCAGCCGAGCGTCATGGGACTTGTTGACAATGACTTCATTGAGCCTGACTGCAGTATGCATGCGCCGGACATTGGAGTGGTCCCTGTAACACACACACACACCACCCATTGCAAAAAATATCACATGGTCACATGGTGTCCAATACTGCGACTGAACAGTAGAATATAAATGGAAGTTTGATGATAAGATGGTGACAGTCAATGCACTATTGTTAATTTAATAACACCAGCAGAATTTATAAGTGGAATTTAACAGAATTTAAGAACCTGACTCACGGTCGCATGTTCAGCATGTCTCGGAACCCCTCAGGAGTATTACAGCCGGACTGGCCTTGGACCTGCAGCACCCTCTCCTTAGTCCAGGTCATGTGGACTCGCCGGTGTTCAGATGATGACCCAGCCCCTGGCCTCTCCGGTGCCCCGTCTGTGTCGTCGTCGTCGTCGGAACCAATGCTGGTTAGGCGCAGCATGGAGTTCCTGTCCTTTACAAGCTGGGCCTAATCGGGGGGCAGGCACACTTATACTTATGCATCCTCACTCCTCAGCTACTACACTCTCCTCTTTCCCTGCACGGCTCCCCTGCATGGCTCCAGGGCTGGGGTTATCTCCCACTTCCCTACATTCTGGTCAAAGGAACTCCAAAAAACAAATGGACTCACTAACCAATACTGAAACAGTATCCATATGAGGTCAATCTTTAACATAAAAGCTGCACGACTGCCAAGTGCTGCAAATACAAGGAGCACATTAAAGCCACAAATACTGAAGGGCCCCACAGCTACTCTACCACAGCTATACGATCATCCATTCCTCTGCCCCAGGACTTACATCAGGGGTGGCCAGAAAAGGGCTGTTGTGTGTGTGGTTTTTCATTACAGCTCCCAAGATTACTAATTAGAGGAAAGATTGGCTGAAGAGTCCTCAAACTTGGGTTTGAATAGCTGACCTGAAGGTTATCCCAAAAACCTACACACTGGCTGTTTGACGATAAGATTGCCCACCCTGGCTTACACCAAAGCTCAGACGCGTCCTTCACAGGTGAACAAACCGGAAGGTGTGAGAGTGAAATAGATTAATAAAACGTAGAGTGCATCTGCAGTGGATGGCTCACCTCGCGCTCTCTGTCTGACTTGGAAAGCCTCATCTGCCTGAGCATCTGGGACCTCTGCTCCATCATGAGCGTACGCTCGTAGGTGTAGGCGCTGATGTCGCTGTCATGCTGACAGCCCGGAGACAGCAACGGGACAGGAAGACGCCATATGGAAATAGGCGAAATTAAATATTACATGTAAAGATCCACAATCACAGGCGTAACAAAACTTAAAACTAGGCATGGTGAAGTATGACTTTACCATCTCCACCACCTCCACTTCTGCCTCGATGCGGAGGTGGTACAGGAATGTCGCCAGGTCCTTCTTCATTTGGATGGAGTTGTCCTCCATCTGGGCAACTGTGAAGATCCGCATGCCGCACTTCTTCCACACCTGGGTGAGGAAGGGGAACAAATAACACAGCTGCAGAAATCGGTCAGTCCACGAGTGACCGGCCTCCTGTTTTCATGGCCGCATGTTAACCTGTGTTCTTTCCCAAAGACAAAAGTACTACCATGTTGCATAGACTTGTGTTAAAAATGCATGATGTTCCGTGGTACAGGACAGCATGAGCATCTGGCAGGCACGGACCTTGTGCTGTCGCAACAGGAAGGGCAATAGCATGAGCATGCCTCCGTCGTGGACGATCCACCAGACGTCGATGGTGCCTTCGGTGCAGCACTCGCTGTTCGTGGGGAAGAGCGAGATGTTCTTGGGCACCAGCAGTGCCAGGCGGCCCGCTGTGGTCACACGCACAGTGTCTGCCACATAAAGAGGGGCCCACCATTACTGAAACATGCCGACAAATCAAGTGGAAACCTCTTCCTTCTGCACTGGTGGCTCCACACTCACTAATGAAGGTCTTCCAGGCCTGTGGGTCCTCGCTCTGCCTCCAGGCATGTGGCCAGCCCATCACTACAGTGTTGGGGCGCATGCCACCCAGACCACTGGACTGTATCATGTGACTGATGCCGTCACGGGGCTTCTGGGCCACGATACACTGGCAGAAGCCCTTCACCCTTTCCTGCTCCATCAGGTTTTTCAGAGTCTGAAAATACAGAAGATTGGCACAATGACAAGTCAGTCCCAGAGCATAATAGAGCATCTGTGTGAGAAGTTAAAGATCAACAGTCACAAATACAACAAATCAATTTGGTAACACTCTGCTTAAAGCAGTCATTATACTGCATTGCACATACCTTCATAATGCATTCATAAAGTATAATAAATCTGGCTATAACTATATAAAAAGGCATAACACATTATAGTCATGTGTATTATGCATTATGAATGCTCTATGACACTCATGATAATACACTATAAATACCTTCATAATGCAGCAAAAAGCATCCTTAATCTTTATACAGGTAGTCCCCGACTTACAATGGAGATGCGTTCCAATGACCCCGTCGTAACTTGAAAATATCATTGACACAGGCTTGGAAACACCAAAAACACTGAAAAAACATGCGCTCTAACACCGAGACAACTGAACTTGGTCAATCACTGGCGAGAGTGAGGCATCTCCCAAGGTGGGAGATAAGTACATCCTGGCAGCATCCCAACAAATCGCACCGCATATGATGATACGTTTGCCCACCGCGCGAAACTTAAAATATTTTTACAATGTCGTCGTATTGCTGTTCTCATCGCAAGATCGAAAAATCATAAGTCGAACCATTGTAACTCGGGGATCATCTATACCGACCATCATAATGCATTATGAAGGTGTTTATAGGGCATTTTAGAGGAGACCTTCATAATGCATGAGAAACATGGCTGTAATGTGTTATGCCTTTTTATAATGAATGCATTACAATGAATTATAAGAACAGTTATTAGGCTTTATGAATATGGGCTTCATAGAAAATGTTATCATAAATTTGTTTATACAGCATTTTTCGTAGTTAACTACCATCAGAAAGTGCTGCATAATCATATATATATATATATATATAAACTAGGTAAAGAAGTACCCCTTTACAATAAGATTACCCTTATAAAGGATTTATGAATGGTTTATAATAAGGTTATTAGATTGTAACACTATCTGTTAAACACATCTTTAACAGATAATTCTAAACAAGTTTCACATTAATGCGTTACTAAGTGGCAAAAGGCAGCCTTATTGTGAAGAGGTCCCAGAAAAGAAACTGAAAAGGATAAGCCTGACCTGTTCGGCTGCGAGTGCGTCCCCGTAGCAGTGCAGGAAGTTCCCAGAGATGACCGTGCCCACTATCGTCAGGCCCTTCCCAGCCTTCAGCTGAGAGGCGAAGGTGAGAAGGCGTGGCGACTTGACATGGGCATCCTCATCAAGCTTCAACAGCACTAACAGCTGGGGCCTGCAGGGGGAGCCATCACAACAGAAGGCAGGGGACGCAGGACAATTCAGAAAGGTCCTGTACAGCATGGAGGCTTAAAATATAATCCATGACGGACAAAACGTGCGTTATACCTCCAGTTCTTGGTGTGTGGTGGGCCCTCCTCAAGCCTAAGGAGGGCGTATCGAGCAGCACTGAGAGACAGGCCTCTGATGCCATCCCCCCACTCCTTTTCAGCCCTGGGGCACAAATACGTGCACGACATTAGACCTCTACACAAAGCTGCAGACAGTACTCTGGCCAATGACTGGACAGACGGACAGACAGACAGACACCAAGTAAACGATTTAGCTGCACAGGTATCCAGCCACACCCAACAATGGGCCCAGTATGAGTTTTAAGTACTGCTTTGGCCAAAATAAACGACCTGAAGATGTGAACATTTGAATGATTTCACCACTATGCAGCTGAATTTCACCCGACATAATGAGAAGTGAAATACAACAAAACATTCAGACCCAAGTATTACAGGGTGTGTGTGGCCGCCCATAATCTCTGATCAAATGAGGATTTTTCCTGCAATGTGCAGATCTTATACTTTAAGTACATAGCCTGAAATACCATTAATTCCAAAAGAATGACTCTTAAAACTAAACCTGCAAACAGTATGGTACACATACGTCACTAAATCAAAAATACTGATGATTCTCGCTAAATGGTCTCCATGGTAACGTACCCGTGGTACTCAATGTACTTGTAGATCATGCCAGCAATCACCATGGCGACAATGGCATAGTACCACGATGATATGAACATCAGGGCAAGGCAGATCATCATCCCCAAAAAGGAGAGGGTCCTAAAGCAGGATAAAAACAGAGTTGGTCCCACGTGTGCCTGCAGCAGTCAGGCTATCTAGGAGGCAGAGTATGTCAGTACCAGTGGTAGTAAGAGAAGCGTGGTCTCCAGTTGGGTGTCCTCAGCAGGGTCTGTACTGCACAGGCCAGATTCACAAACAAATAACACATTAAAAAGAACCTGAAAAAGAGATTGGAAGTCTTAGCACATGCAGGCATTCCTCAGCAGAGACGGGGGCATACGAGCATGCGCACACACGCACGCTCACACACACACACTCACATCGACAGAATGGGGGCAACGAGGTCCAGCGATGCAATGAGGATGCCCAGTTCAGCTATCAGCCCTGTCAGAAGCAGAGCCCATGTAGGTTCACCATTTGCCTTTCCATGGCCAAACACCTGCCGCACAGCAGAGGCTTTTAAAACACTTTTGAACACCAGAAAATGACTAAACAGATGATGGAGGAAGGGGCAAAGTTGTGCCTCACCCGCAGGAAGGGAATTATGTTGTCCTTAGCGATGGCCTGCAGTAGGCGAGGCGCCCCAGTCAGTGACTGGAGGCCAGCACCACATGTGGAGAAAAAGGAGCCAATCACAATGATCCAGGGAGAAGGCCAAGCAAGAGTGCCAACTACCAAGTTTCCCTGCACTGACTCCCCAAATCTGTAGGGGCATCAAAGAGAATCTTTTAAGCCATAGACACCACCCAGTTTGTGTGTCTAACACTCTCACAACAGATCTGGCAGACTCATATGGACAGCCACACACACGGTACTCACTTGTCTCTAAGGACCACTCCTTCAATGCATGCTCCAAAAAGGACAACGCTGCTCAGATCTGACACCAGTGCTGAGGACTACAGCCCAAAAACGCAAACATGATGCAGAAAAAGCCACCAGTCATCTCAACTCGAATAATTTTAAAGGGAAACTGGATGACAAGAAAAGCAGAATGGAAAGGTCAGAAGAATAGAGGGATTAACAGGACGAAGCAGACTATGAAGGCCTGTATGTGGAAGAGTTAACCCGGAGGAATCTATGAAGATGGTGGGGGGTGCAAGAGAAGGATACAGACAAGGGAGGTTGTGAGGATGGCCAGGATTGTGCCTAGAGGGATGGATCGCTGGGCATCCTTCAGGTCCCCAGACCGGTTGGAGCCAGCCATGATGCCTATAAAAGGGGGAGAGAGAGAGCGAGAGAGGAGGGGGGAAGCCCCAGCTTGCATTACATGACCTTTCAATGTCAGATCCGTAGTGAACCTACAGTCGGAATGCTTACAAAAATCCCCAACTTTAATCCAAACTGTACATAACTATAATCCAAAATGTGCTTACATAACACTTTTTCCAAACTGGCATTAGTTGGTAAAAGAGCGCACTCTGATTTTTTTCATTGTTACAAAGTCAAAAAATGAGGGGGTACCTGTGACAGAAGGAAAGAATATTCCCACCAATACAGTAAAAGAAGTGGTGATGTCAGCAATGACATAGAGATGCTGATTGGTCACTGGAATGCTGGGAGAGGGGATTGATGGCTTCTCAAGCACCTCCCCTTTGCTTATGTAAGAACTCCATATGTTCTCTAAAATAAGAAAGGAAAGAGTACAATGTAGAAATTATGCAGATACAACAGGCTTTCCCCAAGGATACAAGCAATGTTAAGTCTGAATACTGTTTATCTTTCACTAAAGCAAACAACTACTCAAACCTAACTAACGTTCTGATGCACTTTCTTGCCGAAAACGCCAAGCTGCATGTATTTTTCTTCATTTTGCCCCAATAGGGATATGAAACCACTCTTAAAACCACAAGATCACTGACTTTCAGCTTCTTTAAGCTAACTAAAGAAAGATCATCACTTCTACAATCCCATTCAGTTTCTTTAAAAGTCGTGCTTAAATTTTTGGGGGGAGAAATCAGTAAACAGCTTGAGAAGTCATTTTATAATTATAAGTCATTTAATAACGGCAATGTTAACAGAACCATGAGAACACCACTTATGGATTCATTAGTCAGAACATCTTCATTCTTTAACACCCGCCCCTTTGCTCCAGGTACCAGAAATAATGCCACTAGCGAGCCCCGGGATGCTGAATCTCGTGGTCGTGTTGCTGTGGACAAAGAACTCATCGCAGGAGTTGGTCTCTGGACCCTTGCAGAAGTTGGCCCAGAGGTCAGTGGCATTCTCCATTAGGCCTACACCCATGGTTGTCTCATTGTCCCATCTCTTCGCGCAACGGCCGTCAGGGAAGGCGTGAGCTGATAGGGTGCGGTTTCCCAAGAAGCACACGCTGAGGGGCAAGAACAGAGACAACCACATCTAAGGGGACCCCTTCCAGTGCAACTCCATGTCAGAATGCCAGCTGATCTGTCATATGGTCAACATATGGCCATGTAACTCACTCAGAGCCCCGTGGGCCAAAGGCGGAAACCAGAGCGCCCGTGTAGATGGACAGGATGGACACAATGACACAGGCCAGGAAGATGGACGCCAGCTTGTTGACATACTTGACGCCCACGAAGACCAGGGTGGACATGAGCAGGAGGAAAATGGAGCCATATACTCGCATGTTGTTCAACCGGGCTGCTGCATCACCGTCCTCATCTGCAGCACGGAATATGGCTGCAGAAGGCGCGATGTATGTCTGAGGGAAGGGCAAGGAAGAATAGAGGGAGAGGGAGATAAAGGAAGAGAGGAGGAAGATAATGAGGATATGGAAGGACAGGTGCAAGGAATTTTGATTCTCCAAATCATTTCATCTTTACTACCAATGCCATCCATATTTAGTCATTGATCAACGGGTGATATATCCAAAGCATGCTACGGACACAGTGATTCCGAGGTACCAGTGTGAACGAAGACAAAAATAAGAAGGAACAACCACTGAGAAGCAAAGCCGGGCAAGAGCAGCAGGATGAGTTAGAGGGGCCAGGGGGTCTCACAGCTGGAGCTGTGTGGGAAAAGGACACGGCACACCCTGCTACAGAGCACTGCGATTCACGCACACACATGAACACACGAACGGCACCACAGAGCACACTAAAGCGACAGCTCCAGCAGACAGGGGGACCACGGAGGACGTGGCAGGTAGTGCGGGTGCAGGAGCTGAATTCCAACAGCCATTAAAGTCAGTCACGGGGAAAACACGATTATGGCGACGATCACGGTGGTGGCGAGGTCAACGAAGGCTCTCCCACCAGAAGGATTTCGATGGCGCCCAGGATGTACATGGCCCCGGAGAAGGTGGTGCCCAGGTAGAAGCACAGCCCCACCGCCCCCCCAAACTCTGGACCCAGGGATCGAGAGATCATAAAGTAGGACCCCCCCGCTGGAGAGAGAACAGGGAAGGGTGGAATGGGAGCATGAAAAAATGAAACAGAACAAGGCAGAGAGAGAAGAGCAGCAGATGTGGGGTAAAGGATGGATGGGGAGGAGAAAAACGGGAATGAGAAAGTCAAGAGAGAGATGGACATTAGTATCATTATAGAGCAGTAGAGATGGACATTAGTATCACTAAATAGTACCACAATACAGAGTGCTGCTACAACTACCTACAGTGTCTATCAGTGTTAGAAAGCAGCGTCTGTAAGCAGAGACCAACGTCACACATTCCTAGCCAGAAACACTATGCTCCTAGTAACAGTCCACTGTGGATATATACACACAAGTGATGGAGGCAGCAGAACATTTCATAAATACATCAGCTACACACAGCAACCCTGTATGTAATTGGGCAAACATCTATCCACAGAGATGAAAGAATAGGTTTGTGCTCGGAGTGAGATTTACACACACACACCTAAGATCAAATTACTACATAGGAAATTACAAAGTACATACCAGGTACCACCCCATTAGTGGCTATAGCACTCATTGAGATGGCGGTCAACATGGTCTGCAGGGAGAGAGAGATCAGCATCCTGTGAAATGACTAAAATCATTAATTAATTTAAAAGAGAATGTAAATATGTGAGATGGGCATGTGTGTGCAGACCTGTAATATGCATAACTGTCTGCACCAAAGTGTTTAAGAGTACAAGTGTGTGAGAAGACCACACATCGTGGGATGCATATTAAACACATGGATATTACACATTATGTCCAAGTATTTGGGTCAAGGGTCAACATCACTGATCAGAACGCAATTCTTTAGATGGTATTTTAAAGACATTCTGCCACAGACACAGACGTGCCTAGCCAGGGACATGTCTGTCTACGTCCGGAGAGGTTTATGGTCATTTATCTGGGCAGGTGGGGATGTAAGAATGGGCAGAGGCGAGCAGATGTAGGGCATGCAGTGCTGTCTGAGCGGCGTACTGCCACCCAGGGCGTGACACTGACGCAGCTGCAGCAGATGAAGACGATGCAGAGTGCCTGCAGCAGCCCGGCTGTCCCCACCACCCAGGTGAGGCGCAGGAACAGGATGACGCCAAATATGTTCTGCAGACACGGCAGGTAGACGCCCATGAAGGTGCCCATCTGGGGAGCCTGGGTGAGAGGCAGGAGGTCAGGGCCGGGAGAGGCACTGAGCACTGTGAGCAGGTAAAGGCGGGGAAGGGGCACCTTGCTGGGCTTCCTCTTCTCACCGATGCTCTCGGCCTCCTCGTGCTCCTTGGCCCCCTGAGTTAGGTTGGTGTAGTTGGCCAGACGACTGAGAAGCGATGACACCTTTGGCCGGGTATCCATCTCCTCCTAGGAAAAGGGAGCCAGAGAGAGCGCTGAGTCGGCAATCAACACTCCCATACCGCGCAACACTGCCTAGACAAGGCACAGGAGGGACGGTATAACAGGTAACATCGAGATGCAGCACAAAATACTGATTTTTGGTGCACCAAATTTAACAAATACTATTTAGATGTCCCACAGAGAGAATTAACTTCATATAAGGTGCAAAAACTGAATCACAATCATCTAAATTAAAGTTAACAGCCAATATCTATTTTATATAGCCCTTATCTATTTCACAGATCATGAGTCTTTATGCACTAATTTACATTTCTCAATGGCAGGTTTGATTCGAGATTTTATTTATCTCCCACCAGCATTAATCACAGCGTCCATCTTTCCAAATGACTCCTAATCTTCTGCTTGGAAACTCTGCTTTCCTGAACAGCTGGTGGTGAATCCCCTAGTGGGTTTTAACACCCATAACATTAAACACAACACACATTGCTGCTTTGCCTGCAGTATCTTGCATTGTATAACAATTTCAGGGAATAAAGGACATCTGTTTAAGAAGCACTGAAGCAGTCTTCACTCTCCCTAATGTTTTCATTACAATGGAGCCGACTTCAGCCTTTTACTTGGTTTTAACCAAGCTGTGATTTTGTGACAGGTTTTACAACAGGAACAATGCAGAAGCACGCAGTGAAGAAACCAGAATGTATAATTTTATATAAGCTAAAGGAAAGTGCATAAAATAAATACAGCTTCCTAGTAAAACACTGTGTGTAATTCTTGTCCACAAAAGCTTTCATTTTTACTATAGCTGACAGCATGCCAATCAAGCCACTAAATCTTCTGCCCATCCTTGAGATTACTCAGGATATACTCGCCTAGTGGACTGAACTGACAGGGCAAATCGGTAAAATACAAACAAACTGACTGATAAGACACTAAAGGAAGCAACAGCAATGTACAGTACACAGAAACAGCAAAGGACTGCGGCACATCAGGTAATAAGACAGAAAGATCTGCTGTACTCACCTCAAAGAGAGCCAAGTTACGGTCATAAAAGTCATCATCATCCACACTGTGAGAGTTATTGATATAAACACTAGACAGCTTTCCATGACCATCTGCAAGGGAAATGATAGAAACAATATTACAGGAGAAAAGTACACTTGTCACATAGCGATTAAAACATTCATTTCATTGGTCAAAAGGTTTTGTAATGGTCAAATCACCTTGGAAGGAGAAAGTGTTCACTTTCTTTGACTAGCAAATCATAGTATCTGATTAAGAAAGACCTGGGAACAACATTCACAACACCCAATTTAACACAAACACAGACGAGCAGTTGAACAAGTATGGGCACACCAGCTTGTGCAACTTCATTCCAGGTATTAAAGTTCATTACAATTTTTTTTCTGTAATACCCTGTACTCTTTACATTAGACGGTACATTGCTTGTGGGATGTGAAGCCTTTCAGACAGTAAGGGCTGGGCTAAGATTGGGGTTGATGTTTCATTCCGTCATACCTCCCAGACAGACCACGACAGACAGTATCTTGAAGGTATTTTGAAAAGCAACACTATTCTGGTATTTTTAAATCTTAGCAAAGAGAATTGCAGATTGTGTGTGTGTGGGGCGGGGGGGGGGGGATTAGCGACCTATAAGCTAAATTTGCCAAAACATGTTTACTCTGCCATAGCACACAGCACACCAAAAGACCATATTCTGGTGTATTGGAATATTTTAGATTCAACAGAGGTACTATTGATCGAAAGCAAGCGATGTGCTGGCACTGCTCTGCGTCAGCACAACACGCAGCAACACCACAAACCTATTTGACAAACTTTGTAGATAAGTTCTATTTGCTTGTGTGACCTACCACTTCACTGCTGAACTTTCTCCCAGACACTTCCATTTCACAATGGCCTCATTTGAAGTTCACCAGGGAAGCTCAATCAGAGCAGAAATTTGGTGAACTGACTTGTTGGGAAGATGGCATCATATCATGATGCCAAGTGGACAGTTACTAACCTCTTCTGCTGCTGGAAATTGCATGAATATGTATTTAAATAATGCACTTGTGTCAACAATGGTTATGGCTTAATTATGCAATTCCTCTAATTATCAAAGCTGTCCACATACTTCTGGCCACACGCTGTAAGTTGAGCACTTTCCTGAAGAATACAACAGCACATCCTTACATGGAGTCCTGGTCAAACATCTACTGTACTACCACAACTACCACTGCAGAGTCTCTACTCAGGATTGTCTCCTCATTGGCCCAGATCAGGTGTTGCAGAGGCCAGCCAGCTGGCTTGCATCTTGATAGGACGTTTCAGATTGCAAGTGTATCCCGCATAAGTCACCCCAGCACTTAAGCTGCAACACGCGAACTCCAATATTATACGGTCAAAGTAAAAACATGGATGTCCAGTGGCTCTCTATACAGCAGCCTTAAAACTCTGTTCTTATGCTGGGCTGGTGTTACAGACCCAAGCCTCTCCCCACCACCTCCACTCACCCCGGCTCAGAGATTCATGAAACTTGGGCTGCCTGATTACGGCAAAAATCATAAGCCACAATTATTCTGCTCAATATCGAGATCATGATTATTTAACACAATTACTCAGTGACTCTGGAAATACATATTTATTGACGTTCTCATTTGAAAAAATTGCCTTTTAACAGTGGACTTCCTAGAACTCTAAATGTAAGTCAACAGAAAAATAAATGTAAAGGAGCAGGAAAGAGGTGGGCTGGATTAATAAGACAAAACGGGAGAATCACTGAGAAACAAAATGCAGCACAATCATTTCAATTGTTTTGGTAATCACCGGAAGCCAGAATCGTAACAAATTAAAATACCAATATTTGCCCAGCCCTAGAAGAACCCCTGTGTCAAAGTTACATCAGCAGAAACGACAGCCGTCAAATCACAGCTCCAGTTTGTGTGTGAGCCTGTATCTATGCACACGTGTGTACCTCCTGTACACAATACATTTGTCAAAACTATGTGACAGATTCAGTCACACTGGAATAAAGACGCGTCGTAACAGACGAGCGTGAGAAACAGTTTGCTCAGCAGCCTCCTTACCGTGCTCAGTGTTGCTCCGGTCAGGTGTTTCGGCCCCCGTGGTTCCCACGGAGGTGGTGACAGCACCAGACACCTCGCTCAGGGGCTCACTGCGGCTCACGCTCTCCCGGGATCCAAAACGCACGCGGGCGCTTGACCTGGAGCTCACATCCGGCGAGGTGTCCGACAAGCCCGGGATGTCCTCTGCTTTGGTCGGCGTCACAGTAAACCGCACCGAAGCCATCGCTGGGATGTCGGAGTGTGTCTGGATGGATTGTGCCAATGCTCTCTCTTTACACTTATTTAAATCTCCCTGCTGCCAGACAATTGTGTATGCATTTATGGTTCTTCATTCTGATGGATAAACTACTTTTTCAGTGGAATTTTAGCTTACCATACCCTAACACTAAAGCTGCACCGATGCACTGCAGTTATTTCATCTGCTGCAGCTACTCCTAAGCTGGCCAAAAAGAGTGGACCTGATTAAGTGTAGCTGGTGTCCTTTATGCAGGTATTTAAATTCGTTTACACTGCCCAGAATAGCTACACATCATCGTTAGCTATCCAGGTGACTACTAGACGGAACAATTCCTACTTTCCGTCATGGTCCGTTTTGTTTAACATTATGCCAGAATGTTAGATTAGCCTGCAGGTTCTGCAAAATTAAGGTGCTATTGTGTTTGGGGTGAGGGGGGGGGGGGGTGAAAGAAATTCAAAGAATTGCGTCAGTACCAAAACGAACACCACACAGTCTAAATATTCATAGACAGCGTTAAGCCGGCGCAGGAACGTTAGCCTCCAAGATGCACATGCGGTAAGCGGCAGCCCTGCGGTCCCTCGCCTTTTGCGGCCCGTCACGGCCACACCGAAATAACACCGTCCCGCTCTTACCAGCACACGCACAGTCACTTAAAACGCCGTGAAATAAGATAAAAGGCAGGGTTTCCCGCAAAGACGCCGGCGCGGCTCCCCGCCGCCCTTCCCTTGCGCTAAGATGTTATTTCTTTATCACAAAAAGCGGTTCCAGCCAGTTTGCCGCAGCAGCCGGTGCCGCAGATCATTTAGGAAGAGGCAGGAGCGCATCGCCGGCCGGCCGGGCTCCGGGTCCGCACTCGTCCGAGCTCCGGGTCCGTTTCCGCGGGACCGCGGCGTAAGGGCGTCGGTACCGAAGCTGTCATGTAGGGGGGCATGCGAGCCGTCGGAGCCTCCCAGCGGGGAGCCGCGCACCGCCGGCCCAGGGGCCGGTAAGTGCCTCCCAGGCTGAGACCGAGGGCGCGGCGCGGCGCCGGCTTCGGGGAGACGGCAGGTGGATCAGGCGCCCCCCGAAGACGCGCAGATACCGCCGCCGGCTAACCCGATTAGACTTCGGCCAACTAAAAAGAATCAGACAGCATTAATGTCTGAAGGCGGCAAATTCGGCAAATTGCCCGCAATTCACCTGCGCGCCATCTCATGCGCCACTGTCTTTTTATTAGTTATTAGGCAGCATTTAAATGCATCTGGCGACGTATTGCGCTATTATTCTTACAGTAAGGTAAATTAGATGCCCATCAGAATCAATCAATGGGACACATTGGTCAGTAGAGGCTGTATAATTCCAGCCGGCTGTGTAGAGCTCAGTACTTTAACATTTATTCCAACTTATTTTATTTACTCGTACCGGCCCCTAATACATTTTCTTTGTCACGCCATAATAACTTCCGCGCTTCCACACTTAGGCGTTCGCCGCTTTGCCCGTATGCAGCCTGATTACCAGGTGGATGGAAACATGCTGTTCGCCCGGAGCTTCCTACCGGCGCCTCGCGCTCCCAGCGTCCGCCTTTTCATCGCTCTCCTCGGCTCCACTGGCTCCTAGGCGCGTCCAGCCGAGCCGCCGCGCACGGTGTCCGCTGAGCCGCTGCGTGCGCGCCGCCGAGCCGCTCAGCATCCACGCGTGCGCGCCGCCGGCCTCTACTTCCGCTTTCGCTTTTTGTGCGAACAGTTGCACGCGCGCGGGCAATTGCCGCGTTTTCATGTTTATGCCAGATTTGGGTTGTTTTTGGAGCGGCGTGGTGTGAGTGGGTTACTGCAATTTAAACTGATTTATCTTTCAGTGCAATATTTATCGTCACATTCACCCACCTATTCATTCCCATTCCCATTATACGTATTATTTTATACAGAAATTGATGTATCTCATACTACGTATTGTCCACTTTTGTCAGTTGTATGTTTTGTCTTGTGTGTGTTTGTATACTGTGCAGTCTGAAATCACAAGCAGTTTTCTCCGGGTTAATAAAGGTTTTCCGATTCAAAAATGAACCGCGGTCTCAAATAGAATGTGTTAAGCCGGAACGACCAACACGAAATGTGATCAATTCCCGCACAAACATTGCGAGCAAAGGGCAGATGCGACTGCAGACTATCAACGTCATAGAGGGCTATTTCTGACGGAGAGCGAGTAGGAACTATGCAGTTTGCTCGTGTTTACTGGTCGGAATCGTTTTAGCGCACGTACGTTGTCGCCAGTTCGAAAAGAGTATGTTTGAATTGTGATTATTCCAGCAATATGTGGTCTATATGTCAGATAATTGGACTAGATGTATAGGAAAACCTTGAAAATATTGTGAGAGGGTACGGGGGTCAATGCCATGTCGGGCTATGACATTGCAGATACTGGATGTGCGCTCGCCCCAGTAAAATAAAAGAAATGCGAGAGCCTTTTCCAATGCTCAAACTATATTTGACACAAGGAATGGGATGACGAGGACGATGTCTCAGTTTCAGTTCTGTAGCAGGACCAGCAATAAACAACATACTAATGAAAAATACAGTGGGCTTTATCTGGAAGGGAATTGTCCAGAAGTGTTGGTCAAGACCTGCTGTTTTCAATCAGCCTATTGATGAAATAGATAATTGGTTAAAGGACTGTTCCTTGTATTACTGTATTTATGCTTAATAAAATGCTCTACCTTCTTTCTTGGTGCTGCCTCCAAATAATTGCTTTCCTACATAGGACATATTAAAAACTTTTAAATTTAGTTCTAAGACTTATTCCCTTAGTCACTGCACTGTCAGAGCCCTTATACCACCAACATTTTGGATTAGGGATGGGTGCACCTCAAGGTTGCTGCCCTTCACGGCCAAGCTTGCTTTCACAAGAGCGAGGTGAGAAGAGAATTTCCCCACATAGATCAATAACATTTCATAATCAAAAATTTTGCCAGGACCTGATACTCGCAGTAGCCTAGTAGCTTACTTCTACCTGTGGCTCCAAGAGATATGGCGATATCCATTTTCTTCTCAGTCCAAAAGACAGTGGCATCTCTACTCAAAGGATCAGGTTTAAAGCAACCCAATTTATCACATTGGTTTGGGCTGAATGATGCACAGCTACACTTAAAACCCAAGTGAAATATTTACCTGGCTTCTAATTAGGGTGACCTATAAAACATTTTGAGCCCTTTGTGATTAGAAACCATATTGGTTGCATGCATATCAAAAGATCACATTAATAGCTCACTACTAATGAAGAACACTGAAATTTTGGACTCTGGGGCCTTGGCCCATTTTTATTTTAACATCTTTATTTTAAGAAAAGTCAAACAAAATATATTCATAGGTTAGAGTTAACACGAGGAGTACATGCAGGGGATTAAAATATAACTCCATATCTGCTCAGTTTTCATTGTGATTTCCATCCACAGACTTGAATGGAAGATATGCAGGGTCCAGAATGAAATGAGTCAATGCATGGCAGCAGGTCAGGGGTTGAAGGGTGCTGCCTGGATCATCACTGAGTGAAAGTCCATGTTACAAGACAGGTCTGGGCTGCTGGGTTAGCAGGAGGCCGAAGCGCTTCTTCACCGTCACTCTGTGCCGGGAGAACTTGTCATCAGGAGAAAACCGGGCCGGATGGGCCGAACAGGTCGGCTGATTTGAAGGATCCAGCTTCTACAAGAACATTTTGAAATCACAACAGTGATGATTGCTGCATTAAAATACCATGAAAACAGAATTCCTATGCATGTCTGTGTAGTAAACTTTTTGTCAATTCCCACAAATTCAGTCCCTTTCGTTTCAAGGCTAAATTTTGGAAGATGTGTAAAGTTGAAGTTTAAAAATGTAGAAGACTAATAATGTATACACAGGCAAGCGCTTCCGGGATAGGCTCCGGACCCCCCGCGACCCTGAACAGGATAAGCGGGTTGGAAAATGGATGGATGGATGGACACAGGCAAGCAACGTGCATTAACATCTACATAAATTACAGCCTGTGCTGCATATAGGAAAATGCAAAAACCATGAAACACTTATAAGTTCTTATAAGACTTATAAGATACCCAGTAGGATCAAAAGGATGAGTTTTATAAACAAATCATAAAGCAGTGCTCCAAAATCGAGCAAATACTATTTTCTTTACTATTCTCCTCCGATGTAGTAAAAGCAGGAACTACCCTTCCTGAGAAAAGTTGGGTTACCCAACTATTGATAAAAAAAAACTAAGTTTAAAAAAATCCCGACGCTATATCTTTTAGATTGCACAAATACCATCAGCTAATTCGTCATCACCTTTATTTTCTTCTGTAATACAATACTCCGTTTCCAGGATATCCTATTTGTATAGTTTTTAAAAATTATTAGCACCTACTTGTTCGCAGTATGTGTACTGCGTTTGTTTGGCACTATAAATGTGATCGTATTTACTTTTTCGCTGCTGTATGCACAAGAATCTTAGCCTGAAATCAATCTTAATCTTAAACGTTATATTTCAGGTCAATTAATCATCCTTAACATCAGTAACAGCTAATCTATATATAAACACACGCACAAAAAAAGACAATTTAGCTAAGATAGACGAACTGCTTTAAAACTTACCTTCAAGGTATAGACTCTATCTCCATTCTCGTTTAAGTAAAATTGCAAAAACATTGTGGCCAAAAAATGTATACACGACCAAGAACTGATGTCGATAACGATCAGGGTTTCCAAAATTAGGATATTTTAAGCCGCCAAAATAGAAAAAGCCAGCTTAAATAAGGAGGACGACACGTGAGGTTTGCTCAGTCGGCGTGCACCGTAAATAATTTCGGATTTCCGGAATAACCACTGAACCACTGAGTCCGGCCGAGAGTGTTTTCAGCGCAAATGTTTGAACATCGCCCCCTATCTCTAGGATGTATTACTGACATCCATAAACTAACATAACTAAACTAACTTCTTCATGGGACTTCAGACCTGCCTCTAGGAGCCTGTTAATAACTGTCCTAGCTGTGCACTTAATGTTTCCCATTTCTGCTGAAGGTCACTTGAGGTCATCCTCCAATTTATGAGGCACTGCTGGATATGTTGATGATCATCTCTGGCTTTAGAAGGTCGCTTCCCCCCTCTACCTGGCTGGTTTCTGGTCATTCCCAGTGTCTCCTGCTTCACCTTGTTCTTGTGCTTGTGCGGTGCTGTCTTAGAAAATTTCGGCCTGGAAGCAGCCTGCTGCTCAGTGTAGCCTTCTGCCAGCAGAACCAGGATTTAAAAATGCAGTTATTTTTTTAAAAATAGTCTCCTAATTTTTTCCCAAGCTGTATATATAAACTGACAGATAACATTGTGTAAATCAAATGCTAGTCAAACTGTAAGCACAATCAGATACTGTTGTGTTTGGCTGTGGTCAGGAAACTTCAAGAATTTAAACTTTTCCTTTTTTATAGTGTGGATACAACTGTCTGTGCATTCAATAGATTGCAGCAAAGCTACTCGCTGGACTGGGTCAGTGATGAGTTTGACTTTGCACTCAGGTGCATTATTGACAGCTTTCACTGAGTGAACGAATATTTTGGTGTGCAGATATCATCATCAGAATGTCACTGGTCCAGGCAGAATGCGGACTCTGCCTAGTTCGACTGGCGTTTACGAGCCATCATTGTGCCTACATTTATATACATGTATATGATTATGACATTATGACTGGCTGTAACCACAATGAGCCATAACCACCTCACAACCACAATCCACATTTTCCATGTCAGTAAATGTATTCATTAGTTTCATTGTGCATGTCGAACCAAACTACATGTAGAATATGTGAATCATACTGTGACACAGTATCACTTGAGGCAGGCACTTCTGTGAGTATTACTTTCCACATTTTGGATGATAACTTGATGGTACTTTGCCTGTTTCAGGTCAAGCCATACCACAATGGTACTGGTTAAACTTAGTGGCTATGTTTGGCTTTAAAATGGGGACAGCGTGTGACTCTGCAGGTTAGGACCTGTACCTGTGACCGGAGGGGCACTGGTCTAAATCCCATGGCTGGCAGAGTAATACCACCACTGGTCCCTTGCGTCAAGCCCTTAACCCCAATCGCTCCAGAGACACGGCTTGGACCCCTTTGTGGATCTTCACTTGAATGTCACTTTGTACAAAAAGTGTATTCGATGTGTGAATGTTAAATGAAATGCTAAGTGCACTTCTAACGGGGAAAGCTGCTAAAATATCCTTGGATTTTCTAATTTTGCAGACAATAGAGCAGCTTTTCATATCTTTATATGAAAGAAATTCTATCCAACCATCCATCCATCCAAACTTTTTATCCTGGTCAAGATCATGGGAGATCGTGGAACCTATCCCATGCAGGCAGTATAGGACCCAAAGCTGGGACACACTTTGGACAGGGCTCCAGTCAATTTCCTATTCCTTAGTTGTATTCTACCCATCGCAAATACAGCCTCTGAACAATGTCTGAAAGAGAATGCATGCTGCGTGTGAACGAATCGGGATGATGTAAAAATGGAAATGGAGCAGTAGTGTCTTTAGGGAGTTGGATGTGTGGCAAAAGTACAACAAGAAATTTAAGAGCAAAACTATCATATACGAAATACACTGACTGTCAAGTGGTGTCATTAAGGACAAAAAGCAATGATTAGAGATGACCTCATCCGTGGTTATTGTTCTCGGTCATGGTTGCCCTCTTAGGGGAAAGCAGTCAATGATCTGCGATGTGTCCTGCATGCCACAAAATCATTCCCAGTCTACACCCCTGCAGGGCACCTCCCACGGGGAATCTCCCAATTACCAACCAGAATCGCAGCCCTCATTGCAAAGCACTGTCATCAGGGCCATTCATTCAGTGCATATTCCAGTAGCAGGGAAAATAAAATACATCTTATGAGAACTCTATTGCTGAAGGTTCACGTCTTCCAATCTCAAAAATGCAAGCAGGACTTTCATTTGAGTCTTTTGTATTCTGATCTATGATTCTAGACAATCGTCTCATAAGTCAGAGGTCAACAGGCAACAGAGGTATGATTGTCAGCAATAGTTTTTCAAACCCAAGGACACATATCAGACATTGACTTTCCACAGATCAAGATGACAGTCACGACATCATGACATAGCGTTAGGACATTCTGTTTTCCCAGTCAATAATCCATCTCATTCTGCCCCAACGAGCTCTCATAATATAAACAATACACTTCCAAAATACCACTCGCGAGTATAGTGGACAAGGTAGATGGAGTAAGCAGGCTCGGGGACAGACAGACACAGATATGGCAGGTAAGAGGAGAAGGATACAAAAGAGGAGGCACAGATGACAGAGGAAAAGATCGAGAGAGGATGTCCAGCCAAGAAAACACCAGCTAGCGGTATGAAAGAAAGCTGAGCAGAAGGGTATAACGGGTGAAGCATTTAAGAAAGCATGGTCAATGGCAGGGGTATGGGGGAAAGGGGCAAGGAGACCGCATGGCGGGGTCCAAACCACAAGAAGGATTAGGCCTGAAGGGAAGAGGGGATGTAGAGTCAGCATGTTTCCTTGGAGAACTGGGGTTGGGGGGGGTGGGGGTGGGAAGAGGTGAACAAAGTCTCAGGGAAGGAAGGGAGATACAGGCTAAGATCTGACAGGGCAGGGGAGAAGAAGGGGATTCGAAGAAGAGAGAGGACCACAGTATCAGAGAGAAAGAGGAAGAGTGCGGCTTGGCAGGGGTCCCGCCCATCTGTAGCGGGGGACGGGAGTCAGCGCGAGGCAGAGCAGGAGGACAAACTGGGAAATGAATGGGCGGCCGGCCCGTAGGGGAAGGGGAGAGATTTGGAAAAAGGCTAGGAGAAATTACAGGTCATTGTCCCCATTATATTTAATATATTTATGACATTCTTTGTTTACAGCACAATTGTAAAAATAAAATACATCCAATTTGAAAATATTCTCTAAAAAAAAACACGCAATGTATTAATTTATTAAATAGACAAACCACACAACAAACATTTTAATATTTATCCAAGAGGTATAAAATGAGAGCAGTTTTCTTCATAATCAGAGTCTTTCATACACCTTTATACCATGAGGCATGGCATTTCATTTTAAAACACAGACACATACTAGCTTAGCAAAATGCAGTAACATACCAGCTATGGCCATTCAAAGTCCCAGATCACACTTTGCCCATTTTTTTCCTAACCGTTAGTCAGCTTTCTTGCGGGATGCCGCTGTTCCATTGATTACCAGGTCTTTAATGCAATTTTCAAACTTGCCATCGCCTGACGCAGCCACAGGTTTCAGATACTCCATAAACAATTTCTGGTAAGTGGGGTGGGCTGTCAGCAGTGTCCTCAGGTCATCTGTCAGATACAGCACAACAGGGTGTGATGGTGGTGATTTAAGCAAGCTACAGCTATGCAATTCAAAGCACTAAGTCTAAAACCAAAAAACAAAAAAAATTCTCCTGTTCTTGCAAACTGTCAAAGACAATGCTTTTTTTTTTTTTTAACATATAGCTTTACTTGCCATGTGTTGGCTGCCCCCTGCTGGATATCCCAGAATACAGCACTTCTGTGTTGCTCTGAGTGAAACCTAAGAGTGCCACCAGCAGGTCCTTGAACTCCCCAGAAGTCAGACTGCCTTTGCTGTCCCCATCAAAGAGCTGTAACATCCATATGCACGATAAATATTCAGAATTTATATAGTGCATACCACAAACACAGATATGGTGGGAGGGTGATGCTCACAGTGAAAGCAGTCTGAATGAGAGAATCCCGGCTCCAGAGACCTGAGACCGCGGCCACACTCAGGCACAGCTGCCGGAGATCCATCCGGTCTTCCTAAATGCAAAATATCCATGTGCATTCGTATAGATGAAAACAGACACCAAAGATATTAGAGGTTTACAGATTCTCTTCCTTATTTGCAAGGTCAGAGTTTAAGCGTGACAGTTAAATGGGAACTAGTTATCCATGTACTGAAAAGCTTGCCTAAATATTCCCCTCTACAGAGAATCACTTCTGGAACGCCACTTGAACACAGTCATACTCAACAATAACACTGGAGGCGTGGGCCTGACCACATTTCATGCTGCACCTTGGAATACAGGCCGAAGATGTCTGCAGCTGTCTGCCGGTCTTTCAGCTGCAGCAGTGAGCGCAGCTCTTCTGCGCAGACACAGCTTTCCTGGCCGGGGTGACAGCGGTCAATCATCCTTCTCAGTGCGGTGTCCACGTTGGACGCACTAAGGCTGAGAAAGAGAGCGTGCCATTTACAGTAACGTAAAATATGCAGACTGGAGCAGACAGAGCAGCCCCTTGTCTTACCCTGCGCACTGTAGAAGGCTTAGGGTCTCTCTGGCTGGAGGTTCCAAGGGGAGGGACAGACTCCCCAGCTTCTGGACCGGACCCCTGCCCTCCATCACGTAATCAGTGGCTGGGATCCCCAACTTCCTGAAGATCATTGTAGCCACAGTGAATCACAAAAACCGTGATCGCAGTCTCAACTAGCCATCAAGACGCAGGCACCAACATACACGCACAGATCGATGAAACTTAAGCACATCCATACAGAATCTCCTCCACATGGTTCAGACAGACACCGGATACGTCTAGGATTTTAGTTCGCCTGAAAAAGACTCACTCGGCCATGAGCTTCTGTACATTGTCTGCGTAGAGGATGGGGTTCTCCTTCTCCTCCTGAGATGGAGTGTAGACGGGGAGGTACTGCAACCAGTCAGAGACAGGAAGAGGTCACCAAAAAGATCATGACAAAAAGCAACGTGGGACAGAGAAGGGTAACTGGCCAGAAGTTTGCAATTTGTTAACATGATGATAAATTATCTAGTGAGAAAAAAAAGTCAGGCAGGGTGGCCTCACCTCCACGGTGACATTAGTATACAGCTGAGATGCAGTGTTCCACAGCACCCGCGCCCTGTGGGCAAGAAGGAAACAGTAATTACCTTCAATATCAACCCATTCGCTCCATACAGTGGAGTAGTAAGCAGGCCGCCCCTTACCAGCCTGTCCCCTTCCAGGTCCAGCGCACAGTATCCTGTAACACACAGAGACGCGTCGCTTATTCTGATCTCCCGGAGACGCCGCGGCTCTGCAGCACGATGGGATGCAGCGAGCTCCACGTCGCATCCATCGAGGTGCCAGAATCTTAACTAGGCATGCAGGACTTACCAGTTTGTTGGGGTAGTGCAGCAGTACTGGCTGCACAGGAACTCCGGCCATAAAGCCTCCTGAAACATACCAATGTCTTTCTTAATCACCCTTCAAAAGTGAGCATTCTTCCTGCCACTGAGAGACTTAGGTATGGGTGACAGGGGCGGCGCCTAGCCGTGGGCTGCATGGGGCACCCACACAAAAAAACAAAACAACAATAAATCCGAATGGCGGGCTGACCTCAGGTTGCCCCACTGGAAGCCCGAGGGAGCAGATGAATCCATCAAATAGCACCCATAACTTTGCATAGTACTAATGCAAGTAGGCAAATCAGTGACACTACCCAATGCTAACAAATAAAGCACAACTCATTCACAGTACTGTAAGTGCATAGCAGTTTCTCTTGGTCTGTAAGAAATAAATAAATAATAATAATAATAATAATATAAATGCAGTCTGCACACCACCAAGGTGAACTGGTTTAGTCTGGACTCTTGGTAGAGTGTTGGGTGATGCTCCAAATTAATACAAATGACTAAGAAAAGGTCTACATAGGGCCAATTATTAATACTGTGAGAATCTGATTCTCTTTTTTAAGTTATATCTTACAGTTTGATTATTTGTCCTTTTTAATTTTTGATATTTATGAATCTCATTTTGTATACAGGGGGTCCTCGTTTTGCGACACAGTTCCGTTCCTACAACAGTAACGTGCCCCGAATTTTCGTGGAAGGTGAAACACTTACCTATCCTAACGCAGTTGTAAGATCATAATTTAGAACATAAAAACGATGGAGCGGAATTCGCGCCACCTTGAAATGCAAACAACTTCAGCATATACGGAAAAACAATCAACGCCACGTATCGTTTTACAGTGTGCAGCACGCAGAAAGCATGCCATGTGGAAATGCAGTGTATAACAGGCACTGCTTTTCAGTGAGTGTCGCGAAGAGAAAGTGACATAATGAAAAGCAAACCATCATTCCATTGCTTTGCATCTTATCTAACTACCATCCAGAAAAACAATTTTGCATGGGGCCACTTCACACTGAAATGTAATGATCACCTTTGCTGTGCTGCATCGACTCTTTCAAAAAGTACATGCTGAAATTGTTCCACCATGAATGAGTGTAAAAAAAAAAAAAAAAAAGTTGGCATGCACAACCAAACTAGTTTGCCCACGTACTCCGTAAGTACAACACTTTTTATGGGAGTTAAGTGTCGTAAACTCGAAACGTCGTATGTCAAGGCTGTTGTAACCCGAGGACCTCCTGTATATTTAAATGGTTTCAAATTAGATTTTTATTTTTGTTCCAGATGTCTTAATAAAAATGACAGTGCTGAATGGTGCTTTTTTGGCTGGAGGTGAGGAGGACACCCGATTGTTGGGGAGGTTGTCCAGGGCGCCATACTGCCCACACAGTCTCCCCCTTTCAGCCAGTGCCACACACTCCGGAGGCTCACAATACTCACCGGGTTTGAACTTGATGAGCGCTCGCCCATTCGTCGTCGTACCTTCTGGAAATACCAGCATCTGATCGAGAGAGGAAGGCGATGCCACATGACGACGATGACATCACCCACCGTCTCCCATGACGACGACGCGCCACGCTCACACACGCACCTGAGGCCAGTGCCCATTGGAGGTCAGCCTCTCTCTCAGCTCAGCTGCACACCGTCTCCTGGATTCGGGGTCCTTCCTACTCACCAGAAGCGACTGATTGAACTCCAGCAGTGCTGGAAGGGACAGAGAGGCCATCAAAGCACTGCAGCATGACCCAAAGAAACACGGGCTGCCCCACTGCCTCCTTTCAGTGCCCCTTAGTGGATGTGACTCCCTAGAACCCCTACACTCTTCATCAATTGTACCACCTCCCCTCCTCAGCCCCCTCACCTCCAATGACAGGCAGGCTGCTGTTCTCTGACCGCGACACCACGGTGGCAAGTCCAGTCGGACAGAGTATCAGTATGTCCAGGAAGCTGCTGTGGGGGGCCACAGCCAACAAAGGGGCCTCCTGGGGCTTCGCCCTACGGCCCTTGATCCTGATCCAAAAGAAGCCGACGCAGAAGAAGACGGCCCGGCTGAGGAGGAGTATGACGGGGTGCAGCAGCCAGCACCTCCAGCCCCGCACGGGCCGGGCGCGCTCCTCTGCAGACAGGCCGGCCAATCGCAGCTTGGCGACAGGCCACATCAGCAGGAAGAAGAGGGCGGCCAAGGCGACACGCAGCGGAAAAAGCACAGCCCCGAGCAGCACCGCCTGTGCACACAGAGAACGCAAATCGGACTCAATCAGCGAGCGGCACTCCCATGGACGGTATTCTTAGCCTGCTATTAAAATGCTATGCAGGCCAAACACAAATAGGTGTTGCTAGTTCCCCTAACAACACTAAAGCACTAAAGCTATCATCATCTAAGTAAACCCTTTAGCTGGGGAAAGCAGGGGGAAGTGGAAACAAAAGAAATATACAACACAGGTCTTTCAGGTGCCAAGGTTTTTTGAATGATTCAGGGTATTGTGAGGGTGCAGAATTCAAAGATCCCAGTCGTTTTGCTGAATTGGTTGTAGTTTTTGAGGTAATGGGCATCCATGAAAATAATACATTCCCCCATTGTGACTTGTGTGTGATAAATGCAATAGCTTTTGGTCTGTTCTTGGACTCCTTAACAGTGTCTTGGGTAATGAAATATCCCATATAATTATTTTGTATTTCAATTTGTACGCCTACAATGCTATAAAAGCGACCTTTTGAAGCCAGATTAATTGACTATTAAATATCTCAGAAACTAGAGCCAATCTGGCAAAACCGACGTCATAGTCTTAATCAGCACCATAAACTTAATTTAAAACCGTTCAGACATCGTATATGCTTTTATAATTTTCTTTTCACCCCCTCCCCCAGATTCACACCTGTCGCGTCTTACCCTGATTTTCTGCCCGGTGCTCAGCTGCACCTCACACACAAACGGGTGAGGGTATCTCAGCGCTGCCTTCTGCCTGCCGTGTCCTTCCATAGCAGTCCTCCTCTCTTTCACAGCAGCATAAACTTCACTGGGACACCACTAACTTTAAAATTCCTGGTTACGGGTATGTCGGTGGATCTGTCGAGTCCTTTTTAAAGCCAGTATCCCGTGGCCCCTAACCCGCGATCGGATGCGCGAAACGGGGAATTGACCGATATCCAAATTTTAGCTGCGCTTAACGTTAAAATAGTAGTGCTCAAAAGTTTTTTTTCCCCTTTTTTCCAAAATCACTCATAGAAAAATACTAAACTTGCTTGTAAAACTGAGCCTAAAATTACAAAACGGACAGTGTAATCGAAAACTATACAACATTAGAGAAAAACATTTACATAAAAACACAAACTAAAAAATATCAGGTGAGTACGGTACATGCGCTCTTCCCGATGATCCCTTTCCGAAGTGGAATCGGCGCTCGGCCAGGTGCGCCCCCGGCGGGTTCCGCGTCGGTAAATGGCCCCCGAAGCGCCCGGCGCCCCGCATTTAAGCTGCGCCCGTCCGTCCGTCTCCTTATAGAACAGGTCGGGCCGGTGCAGCGGCGTGCATCCGCGCGATTAACACGGGGCGGCGTGGCGGGCGGGCGGCCAGGCAGGCAGGGGGGCGGGCGTCCGGGCGCCCGGGCGCCGCATGTGCGCTCTTACTCCGTGTGTGCGCTCTTACGCCACATGCACAACATTTCAACAGGATCAGGTAAAAGTAATGCATGGCCCGTTTTGTATTTTTTTCTTTTATATTGTGTATATTTTAATCTTTTCTTGTTCAACTTGGGTATTAAAATGTAGTAATTGACCATCTTTATCATTTAACTTTACATTTCGTTTTACATTTACTGAGCGCCCTGTCCACATTCCCCAACACCTGTTAAGTTTGTCATTGTAGTTTTCGCCCCCCCTCCGTAAATCAGCATGTGCTCCGGGGACTGGAGGAATGGCACCTTGCCGGGGCGGTTCAGTAAGGTGCCCCCACCTCGTTTCGCTCAGTGAGAGGGGGGGGGGTGTAGTACTAACAATACCTACGTACATTCCCGGTGACGCCGGAATATATAAACGCCCTCCGCAAACAAACAAGCAGCCGGCGTCGCCCTCTGCGCCGTGTCTGGAATGTATATAAAACGGCAGATCCAGTCCGACTCGCCAAACCCCGCACTGAAACTGAATATTTTCCTCGGGCATTAAAACAAAGGCTCGTAGCCACATACATGTGCAATACATACATAAATCACTGCCATTTCTCCAATACCTGACTAGTAGCGAGAAAGCATACCTTGCATGCGTTTACGTTATGACATTCTTCCATCAAAACACCACAACCCACCCCAGCACGCACTTATCGTGCTACTTTAAAATACCCATAACCTTAGCCTGCATTTTTGACGAGATGTGATTGACTAGCGACTACTTGGTTACAGCTTGATTAGTTACATGACAGTCACAGGCCACAAGTTTGAGCACACGTTCGATGGACAGATAGGCAGACTATTGCATTTGCAAAGGAACAGGACAGTTCTGTCCTACAATACAGAAAGAAAAATAAAACTGCAAAAAGAAAATAGTCTGGGTTATTACTGCACATATCACTGTAATCATTGCACATGATTCACTAGGTTGTTACGCAAGACACCCTGGATTGTTGCATATGATGCTCAGGATTACTGGTCATAACACTCTGAATTATTAATTATTATACATCACACATCAAGTTTAAGACTAATCCATACAACACACTATCACTGCCAATCCATCTATCAAATGTTTCTAGACCAACATCCAAAACAAAGACATCAGTTCTCTAAACAGAGTTTAATGACTCCAGCCTAATGTATTGATAATTCGTAGGAATACAGTCCATCTATCCATCTTCCACACCAACGTGTCCTTGAGAGGGTTGAGAGGCCCCAAGCCTTTCCAGAAAGCTATGCGTGTAAGGCAGGGAATACCCTAGGAAGGGGTGTAAACTCATTGTAGAGAATAAACAGTCTTCACAAGTTTGTCTTTAACAGTGAAAATCTTTATTGGGCAAAACAATGCAGCAGGAAATCTGGAAACTGATAATGCAATCAAAAAAGGAAAAAAAAGTAAACAGCAGTTTCAAAGTTTGACTGTCAGGAGGTCCAGGATTCATACGCTGTGTATGTTATTGTTAAATTTCTCTTCACAAGACCATACCTCCACCCATGATCTCCATCCTCTGGGGGGGGGAGAAAAAGAAATCAGTTTGCCCTTATTTGGTATGTTTGATTTGATTATAAAATACTACCAAAGAACTGAAAAAGGCTTACCTGAGGTGGTTCAATGAAGGCTAACCAATCAGAAGAATGTGTAGGTAATAGTCCCATTGACTGACACTTGTAGATCGCCAACGCTGACCCCAGCAGGTTGCCAATGAGATAGACTAGTCCCTGAAGCCACTGTTGACTGGAACTCTCCAAAAGCTTAAAAGCTGGGGAAGGAGTCAGCAGAAACATACAACCATTTTTCACAAGGGGCTTGTAACACCAAGTAACCAGGATGCAGATGATGCAAACAAATGCAGTGGGAAGAGAATATATTCTGCACCAAACATCGGTGCATAGTTAGTTCTACACAGTATAATGTAAGTGTGCATTGCACTTGAAGGAGGTACTGCTACTCACTGGCAGACATGGACATAAGGGCCTGGATGGGCCTCCAGGCCATCATGCACACCATCATGATGGGGAAGATGGAGATGGTGTTGCCAGACATATACATAATGAAGAGGTTCATTGGGATCTGCTTCAGGGGACCCAGGGCCACATCCCAACATCTCTGGGTTGTTGAAAAAGAGAGGGTCACCACACAGAGACCAACTATGCCATCCTCACAGCCTGGGATCTGTATGGCATGAACTGCCACTTCCAGGTGAGCCTGCCTGTGCTACTTGGTATAACAGTGAACGTCAACGTTGATGCAGCCACTAATTAACTGCTAACTAAATGCAAAAGAACTGACTAAGATTATGGCCATTAGCAGTGGGAACTGGCACAGGCCTCCTGATTCGGTATAACATTTATATTTGTGAGCCAATTTGATGCACGTTGCGATTTCGAACCTTACATTGTGTTTTTTTCTTTTCCCTAAAGACAAGTTAATCTTCCTTAAAATGTTTGATTCTTTTAATGATTTTTCTTGAACATTTCAGATCTCATTTAAAAACTGCATCTCCCCTTACGTGAAACAAAAAGATCAAAACAACGTCCCCCTCAAAAAGTTTCGGTTCGGCAAACCTTGCAGATAGCTGTACTCATATCTACTTCGTGTACGTTTACGTAATATGGGGACTTCAAAATCGTCATCCTAAAGAATTGTGATTTTTAACTGAATCAATCCCCCCCTCCCAATGGCCATTTGTTTGAACAATATCATCCTTGCAAATATCTTAATCAAAAGTGCATCCTCACCTTTTCCACCAAATTCCTATCGGCCTCCTGGACACTGGTGTCAGGTACGGGCTTGTCTGAATATCCAATCGGGTACAGAGTGTCTCCTTGGCTGCTCTGTCGGTCACCCCGATTTCTACAGCAGAGGGCAAAAAATGAGGATCAAACTGGAGACATCCACACTCTGCAGTAATACAGGCCTAAAGCTTTTGTTAGGCAATGCAAAGTTGCAAACTTTACCGGTATTACAATTAACGTGTAATAGCAATTTACTAGTTACAGCACTTAAACATTACGCACATTGGAACACCCCGCTAAAGTAAAGATCGCTTCATTTATTTCCAGCCAGAATCTAGGCACGATTACAATGACTCTGAATTTAAATAACGTGAATCTGCATGGATTTGGACTTACCTCGTATTTCCTAGACTCAGCTCTAAGGCCCATTTCATTCTCCTAGCCCCGGCCCCTCCTCGCGTAGACACCGCAGCTCCACCGTGTCCCCCTGGAGACGCCATGGCAGCCTTTCCGAGGACCCTGGCTGACAGATGACGGCATTTTCATTGAGAAGGAAACGGAACGCGCGTAAAAAGGCGATCACGGTTGCAATTAACAGCGAGATTAAGCGGGGACTGGAGACTGCATCCAGAGTCCGTATCAAACGATGACATGAGGACTGAAGACTGTCGCTCTAGTCGGTTCGGCCCTGAAGGAATGGACAAGGCCTCCGGGAGCAATCTCGGGTCAAATTTCCTGGAGGCGTCCATCTTTTTACGACTTACGACTTGTTGGTTTCTGGAACGCCGTGAACTGGTGTGTGACGTCATTCCCAGTTACGAGGTACGACTTACGAGGTAAATGGAACGCACCAATAGTCCCGATAAAGAAAAACAAATAAAAAACGCAATTACTCGATTTATAACGACTTGCGGTAAATTGTTCGTAGGCTTACCGCTATATTTTAACAGCTGTCATTTATCCAGTCTTTCGCACATTCACCGTACATGATAAAAAATAATATGGCATAACACTATACTGTTGTAGGGTGCTCGTCATTCAAAAGAGCATTCACATCGGAAACACCCCCTAAGCCACGGTCACACACGAAGGCTTATCTCATAACTAAGTAAAGCCAGCATGAGACATCAATCTAGCACAAATCCCAATACTTAAAGTCGTCGTTATTCACCGTTACTCAATGTAAATTTGACGCGGATACTTCTCCAGCTAATCTTCTATCGACATACGTCTTAAAATAACGCAGAAATCCACGTTATATGTATACCTTGAAGTAAGTGATTTTCAACCTCGGCTTCACGGGGGTTTTGATCTATCAAAAGACCGTTACTCAGAAATATATTAGAGTTAAAATAATTTAACGGTAAGCTAAAACTGATAAGCGTCAACCTTCCTCTTCCCGATTTGTCGGGGATGATGACGACAGGCGCTGCTGTCGCGCTTATTATACGTCACTGCTACCTACCCCGTCCGCAGGCAAACGCTAACAGCGAAAGACGCAGAATTCTTGTAGTATTCTATTTAAAAAGTTGTCTTTATTTAACAGTAGTCACAGGATAATACATCTTCCACATCTGAATTGTATGCATCCGTAAAAAAGTTTTTTAAAATCCTTAGAAAAAATAATGTAATTAAAACATAATTTACAGCAAAATTGTATTGCTATTTGAAGCTTAAAATAATATTTAGTCTTGGCTCATTTCCATTGCTCATAGTTCCAGCGAACTTCGTTTCCGAGCAAAACACTCCAAAACAGAAATACATTTTGTACATTTAAAAAAAAATTATGTGCTTATGAGTGTGTGAATTTGTGCATGTGATTTGGTGACCTTCTGCCCTGTATTTACATTGATATGCATACTGATTTTCCCATATGTGCACAGTCTGTGTCTATCACTTGTACAAGCTTAGCTGGGGATTGTGGTAGAGGCACATGTACGAGTCGCAGAGCAGCCGTCGGGCCACCCCGCGGAGGGAGGCAGTGTCCAGTTTGCTGAGTTCCCCTTCCGACAGGGTTAGGTACTGAGCTACTTCTGGACATGCTCTCACTTGGGGCACATTGAAGCCATTCTCACCACCTGGAACACACACAAGGCAATTATATCTCCACTGTAACTAGTACAGATGAGATACTGCAGTATTTTGCAGCAACTGATCAATCACTCTTATACTGTTATATTATGCCATTAACCTCCAGGGGCTAAATACTGTACTATGCTTACTACTCTACATTTGACTGAACAACAAATTTACCTTCCCTATCAGCCATGCTGTCAAAGAATAACCAGTCGGTGGGAGCAGGTCCGCAGCGTACGAAGCTCACGTAGTGGCTAGTCTGGATGCACGTCACTGCAAACAAAGACATCTGCTGGCGGACGCAGTGCACTGGTCCCGCCCAGGACCCCCCCGGCACGCCCACCTTGTCTGGCTTATGAGAGAGACGCTTCCTGTGGCTGTGCACCTGGCAGAGGACATGGGCCACAAAAACAGTGTTGTCAGCCAGCAGCTGTCGCGCAGGTGTGACAATTACCCGAGGCTGCCAAACGTCTATGGCAAACGTGGCGCTGACCCGTACGGTCAAACTGTGACAGGTACCTGCGTGTTGCAGGTGTTGCAGTACTGCTTGAGGCGATTGGGTTTGATGTCTAGGTCCTCGTAGCATTGTGTGCACTCCCACTCTGCCACAGACTGACAGATACTGCATTCCCTGAGAGCTGGGAGTATACAGGGTCAGTGAAGTCACACCACTCAGCTAAACTTTAACCATAAGAGGGTTTTGTCAGACTGGGAGCAATATGCCACAACCCACAGCAGAAAGTGTACTATATGCATAGTTCGTAGTACTGCACATCTTACGGATCTCACCAATTGACTGAAGGACTTCAGTGCATCAAATCACCAATGTAGCATCTAGGGGTGTAACGGTACCACTTGCCCACAGTTCGGTAAGTATCACGCTATTGGGGCCATGGTATCGGTAAGGTCTGTATCCTTATATTTATGAAAAAAACACATCACCCTTTAGTTAAACGGTGAACGCTTTATTTTCCCAAATATGGGTATACTTAGCTTGGTAGAAACATGTTTACTTCAGCAGTTGGGGTATCACGGTACCCGGTATGAACCATTCTGTGCGATATTGCGGTATTACGATGTGCCGGTCATTTTCCTACACCTACTGGCGCGAATAGAAGATGGTGTTTCTTTATGGAAAAAGTACATCTGAAAATCTGGGGTCTTAGTTTAGAGGGCTCGAGTTTATATGACATTATACTGTACAACAGCTGACGGCATAGTAAACGGTCTGATAATATAACTGCGATACGTACCATACCACAGGCAAACAGTATCGTTGCACCCCTAGTGGTATCCCATTGTACTGCAAGTGTGTTTTTACATGTGTGTATGTATAGTACACATGTGCATAGAAACTTACTGTCATCCAGAAGATCGGTGATATCAAGCGTCAAGGAGGGCAGGATAGCATCAAACATTTTGTAATCCTTTCCAAACCTAGGCATCAGCAACAGTAGGCAGGACGGAGCCTACGTGCCAGAGGAACAGCGACTGATAAGTACCGGAAAAACAGCAGCATTCCTTTCTGTAGGCGTCTGTCACCAGAGGGAGGGTTACCTCTGCAAATTTCAGCCCGGCGTGTAGGAAGGAGGCCTCTAGCAGGATCTGCACAGTGGCAACCCTCAAGGAATGTGTGGTGGAGGGGGACAGAGGGGGGGATGCAGAGCTGGGCAGGGGGAAGAGCTGGTACAGGTGACATTCCTGAGGCTGCCGGCTGGCTGATCTGAGAGACGGCAGAGAGAGACGGCTTGACAGGAGCATGCACACAAGGATGGACACGGACCAAGCCTCTGTGTCAAAGAGCAGGGCCAGCAATGGGCTAAATCAAATCATCCATTTGTGTCGGTATTTTAAATCACTAGTAATTATAGCACTTACTAGTATGCTAAAAGGCACCTGAAACCAAATTATAATAAGCATATATACATTTATTTGCTTTTATTTGTTAAAGGGAGACTTAGAAGGAGAGAAGGACTTACCTAATCTTCAAAAGAGGTTCGACCTGCAGCAGCTGAAAAAGTTTATTGATGAATTCTTCTGGATCTAAAAAAGAGGGAGACGCACCCGGACGGTCAGGGTGAGACGGGGACACTAACACTGATGGAGGTGTGAGGGCAGGTACAGACACAGGTGGTGAAGCGCACAGCGAGGCCGGACCTTTCTCCTGGCTGGTGAATCCTGTGTCGGAGCTCTCCGCCTCTAGCAGTCGCCGCAGGGCCATCGTCTTACTGGCACAGACATAGCCATGCCTGTGAAACACATGCCCGAATATATTAGGGAGACTCCTGAAATGGACATGTATTTGTTATACACACATGCACACACACGTTTGTATTTCTATTTTATTGAAGACCATCTATTTATTTCAATGGGAAATATGCCAATCCAGTGATGTGCGGTGAATTGCGTGGGAGGTGAGGCACTGGCTCTTTCAGAACAAAAAAAAGCAATAGAAACACAGAGTGCTAAAGTGAACTTGATTTTCTGATTTTTAGCCAGTGTAGCAGCAATAATAATCCCATGGGCTCACGTGCGCCCCCTTCAGTGAGGCAGCGGTACTGGCTACCTCACCTCATGCTTTTTTGCTGTGTTTTTATATCACATAAGCAATATTAACTTTGTCATGCACATACGGGAAATACATGAGCCATTCTACGGAAAGTGCGGACATATAATATAGGCATGTACAAACATGACATTGGTGACATGATACAGTGAGAAAGCAGACGGCATGCGCTCAGCATGGTCAGTGAGGGGGCGCGAGCCGGGAGATAAGGCTCCTCTCTGTATGAGCGGGAAATACGCAATTTTCGTGTATTTTATTTCGCGATTTTAACTAAAAAATTATTTAAATGACTGGAATCATACAAATAATACGTGAATAGCACAGAGCAGTAGACAAATATTTACTTTATTTTATCATAATATGTTTTTTACTTCTCATTACGACAGGTGAGGCTCTGCCTCTCCTGCTCCCTGACTGCATGTCCCTGCCCTAATCCCAGTCACGGCACCCTTAACCCCTACCCAGCCCTTACCTTAACCATACACAACCAGACAAAATACAAGACTTCTGGCATTTTTACTTTTTTGGTGAGGTGTGTATTTGTGTCTATTTGCTACACTTCTGCGGTCCTTTGGTTGTAACCCGTCTGCTTCTGGCTAGCTACCTGAGGGTTATGCTGCATGCACTGAAAACACGATGAGGAAAAAGAAAACCATTTTCTCTCAGTGACAAATATAGATTAATCATTTGGTAAATTGCCAGAAACGAGCCAACAAAACTACAGTAATCTATATTCTATGTACAGTACTGGACTGTATTATTGTATATTTGAATTATACACCATTCAGTAATCTAATTTGTACAGTATTGTAATTTGAGAATCATTTGACACAGCTGTCCTATATTTTGAAAGTCAATAAAATTCAGTAAATAGCAACACTGTCTTATATCCATGTAATAAATATATAAATGTCAATTAGATGGTAATCTAATCTGCTTGAGACATAAAGATAAAGAAAAAGGTTATAACTATTATCCACTTACAGCGATGAATTTCGTCCAGACAGGCATTATCACTATAAGCAGTTTCCACTGTATAGCAAAACAAGGCACACACACACCTACTTAGTGGCCAGTTCAGGTACAAATACTAATGTAAACATGCCTGCTCCCCCAAATGATAAATCATATGGCTGCAACTGAATGCCTGTAGCATTATAACACCTGGCCTAAGCGAATCTGATCATGGTGCTGTTGTTGGCGCCCCACATGACGGTTCCAGCACCTCACAATCAGCCACCCAGCTTTTTTTCGTTTTTTACACCGACCTTCGCAGAGGATTGACAATTTCACAGCGCAGCAGGTCCTGGGCTTGACAGCAGTGGGGGCCATCTTCGGGCCCCGAGGGCCACAACAAGGCTGAGTCTGCCGAACTGGAGCAGGAGAACAGGCTAGGGGGAAGAGGGATGATATCATTCACGTGCTGTCTGTAAGGACGATCCGTGTTTGTACCATATGTCTCCCACGATCAAACATGGAACTGCACTAGGAAGAAGTCCAACTGAGGATCTAGGTTGTAGGGATGATGGGATCAGGACAGAAAACAACAACATAGCACAAGTAAATATGAGGACAAGGACAGACAGGGCTGTCTGGTGGAGGCTCCAGGGCTTCGCCTCATGCAGAAGACGGAAAATGCATGGATGGGGAGAGGGAAGCAGACAGGCAAAGCAAACATGCCCCTCACCTAAAGAGTGAGGCGTCCAGGTAACAAGAGTTCAGGTGCCCCTGTATGCCTTTCTTCCGCCCCGTGTAACGTTCTTGGGCCAAGACACCATAGAGGGGGGGCGTGTTGTCCTCCACACGTTCACTGCTCCAGTCTGCAAAAGCTGGGGGTCGGGGCAACGTCGTCACAATGTACGTTAGTGGAGGCAATCAGCAAGGTGTTTTTCAGCCACAAAAATGACAGCTGACTAGCTGATGACAAAATCAACACCTTCACCACAATATTGGGAAGATGGTAGCGCAGGAGGTAGTGCTATCATTCGGCAACTGGAGAGTTGCAGGTTTGAGCCCTGGTTCCTCCTGACCCCATCAAAGTGTCCTTGAGCAAGACACTGAACCCCAAATTGCTCCCGGTGTGCAGGTTGGCGCCTTGCATGGCAGTCTCCACCACCGGCGTGTGGATGTGTGTGTGGATGGGTGAATGTGAGGCATAACCTGTAAAGCGCTTTGGTACTCGTAAGAGTAGAAAAAAAAAGCGCTATATAAATGCAGTCCATTTACCATATTGCTTAGATCAGGTGCCTTAGTCATTCTAATACAGCTTTTAGGATAATACAGTCCAGTAGAGAGCAGAGAGGACAATTTTATCATCAGCCAATGATGTGTTCTGAATTGATGAGTGACAGAATAGGGGGCACTCAGGGGACCAATCAGCTTTCACCTGGGGCCAGTGCCCCTGCTGCCCCACCCCTGCATATGCCCCTGAAGCACAGTACTGATCACTCTACAAAATTCAATGTCAATTCTACCTTTACCTTAAGCTGAGAAGGACAGCCCTGGAATGTGACTTGGGTCTACTCGTTTAAAGAAATCCTATGTTATATAACAACGATCAATTTATTCATGCGTCTGGTTAACACAAACAAAACTACCAACGTAGTGCTCATCACACGGAGCTTGTTGACAGCTTGGGAGGAGCACACCGCACCTATGGAGTTGCACCGCTGCACCTGATTGGCTGGCGTCTCTGGGGCGGGGAACCGTGAGTCCCGCCTACAGTTCCGGAGCTTGACGAATAGCCCCTTGTTGGCCGGGCAACGAAAGTAGCGTTCGCTTAGGTAGCTTCCATCTGTTGCTGCAGTTAACTCTTGGTCCTGGACAAGGTGGAGCAAAAAAATGTGCTCTCACATAAAAATATCTTACTCACAGCAAAATAAAGAAAAAATGTACTCCAAATAAAACACGCATAAACATCCAAAAGTAAAACTCTACACAGCCAAGATCAGGGCTCCCCAATTCCAGTAGGGAAATCTCCAAACTGTGTTGGATTCTAGCCCTCCAGGACCAGAGTTGGAGAACCCTAGCCTACGTAGGGGCACAAAGATGATCAGTTTCTCACCAGTTCCAGGCCAGCCACGGGCTCTGGGATGCCACTGATTTCACCAATCCAGCGGATCACCCCATATATGGGAGGGTCATTCACCTCAACCATATAGCCCACCTCTAGCCCCATTTCCATTGCCCTCCTTTCATCTTGGACTCCGTTGCATTCTGACCCAGGTTTGGTGGGAGACCATGGGGAGGGATATGACTGATCAGTGACGGTAGGGGAAGATGGGCCCTGATGCTTGCTGACCAGTAGAGGTGAAGGATTATGGGGAGGAATGCGGCTGGATGTGCGTGTCGGAGACTGGTGGGTCCTTGTTTCATTGCATGGTGGATGGGAGGGGGGCACTAAGTACAGGGAAGGAATGAGAATTAAAGAACAAGGACAGAGCATGATTACCAGGGGGTAACCATGATAAAAAACGTATTACACTCAAATCAGTTAAGTGAGCATGACAAAATAAGCATTTAGTAACCGGAGCCTGGCAATGAGTCTTAAATGTTGCTAAAAGAAATATTATCTGTCTGCAGTGGGCGGTGCCATACCTAGGGACACTTTAGCCAAAGGTAGAAGGTACCCATACTGGGGGGAGGGAATAGGACAGAGAAACTCCCCCTTAAACCAGCCATCCCACGTCCCCACAGGGCTGTCCTGCATAAATAAATGCACAAATATGAATGTCTGTGCTTCCACTAGAGTGAAAAGGAAATGCTTAAAATGAGAAACAATACTTAACCAATAGGAGTCCCACATATGGTTCTGGCTTCCCTGGCAAGGATCCAATGTAGCGAACTTCTCCACTCATGAGGTTCTGTCCCATGAGGAAACACACCCTTTGCCCAACCTCCAACAGGGGCGCCGAGCTGATGCTGGGGACGGAGTCAGTCGTGCGGGCCTGGATGGTGCTCTGGGTGGGATTGCAATCTCGGCTGGATGACAAATCAGAATCCATGCCGCTGCTCCGGGACGACCGCGGGAAAATCCGACTGGCCGCCACGAAGACGCCGCAGCCTTCAGGACAGTGGAAGAACTGGTGACCCTTATAGGAGCCATTACCTCCTCCTCTCCCTGTGACCGGTGACTTGGAGAGGGGAGGAATGGGAGAGTTGTTAGTCTTCATATCTCACATACATATGCCCAATGAACAAGACAAATCACGGTGAAAATCTGCTAACGAATTTCATAGACGAAATGATCCGACCCTTACATTCAGCTGAACTCCGAAGTGCACTGCGGAGCTGCCGGCTGTCAGCAGGCCCCGGTACCGCAGTACGCCATCCAGCTCACCCAGCTGTCCCACCTGCACCCTCACCTCTGCTCCCATGGGCAGGGCAGCTAAGCGCTTGAGGCGGTGAGGCTTAAAAAACAGCTGGAAGCGGGACTCGGCGTCCACAACAGCCTCCAGCAGTCCTACCTGATCCCCCGGTACTTCCATAAGCACCTGTTTATCAATCTTAACAAGGGAACCAGAATCCAACACCTAAAAATGAGGGAGTAGGGATTATGTAATACAGGGTAGCCCACTATTTTGTTAATAGCTCAAGTGTGCTGCACTTTCTGTAAGTTGTACAATAAAGCAGTTAAAGGACAGCTGGTTTATATGATAAGGTAATGCTACTCGTTTATTTTATAATACAGCGAAGGACAATTTATCTGATGTTTGATCAAGGGAGATTCTATTGTTAAAAATTGTAAGGGAGTGATGCAATATTGCTGCAACTCACAAGTGGGTTATCTGTACAAGGAAAAAAGAAAAACACACTCAAGCTTACCTTCACCCAGAGCTGATCACCTTTTCCATCCTCCTGCGGCTGACATAGACTCCCCCGCGGTAGCCGAATGGCACCCTCCAGGTGATCCTCAACTTTATAGTCGGAATGTACCAGGTACATCTTCAGGGGGCGCCGCCGCCTGCTGCGCTCAGTGCCTCCGGACATGAGCGTGTCGTCCTAGTGTCATTCACACTGAGATCTAGGAACAAATGTTTGCATTAATCTATGTTACGCCTTTTTTTGGTACAGGGCGAGCAAGCGGCTGATCTTGCATCGCTGTTAAAAGAGAGCAAAAAGCAGAGACTGCTTCTTAATTACCAAAAAATTAGGAGTATTAATGAAATGTTTTGTCTTACAGTTAAGCGCATAATTAAAATATTTTGACACTTAAGATGTAAAAATTAAATTCATTATATCATATTACAATGTTCGTGTATTATAACAATACCAAAAAATCATTACATTCGATTTACTTTGCAATAACTTAGCATACGCCTTAGCTGTCTTCCTGCTGAGAATGTGAAAACGAACGAACAATTCGTTAAACCTCGATACCAGCAAAGCACACAGTGATTTATTTAACATTTCATTTACTAGCTGTATTAATAAATTAGACTCTTACATTGCCGGTTGTCTCCCTGTTCTCCTAGTTTTACAATTAAAAATTACGAAAACAATGCAGAAGCAGGAAATGTTTGACTGACATCGGAAGTAGCCAATGGCGTCTCAGAGAAGTTTTGCACCGGGACTATTCCGACCAATGGGCGTGGGGGCTGTCGAGCGGGGGAAATTCCACTGTTTCTCGCACGCTGTAGGTGAATTTCGACTAAAGGAAGCGAGCGAATGTCCCCTAAAATAGAGAAATACGACGACCTGTGTGCTCGTTGGCTTATTTCATTGTCAGCTGCGCGACAAGGATAATATCCGATCAAATACTTATTTTATCATTAGCTGGGACAAATGATAATTTTCCTACGCGGCACCAATGAACCTTGCTTTTGCACGAATTCAGTACTAAGCACATTGTTAGAGTGAGACACGTTTGTATACTCATTTACGGGCATGGGAGAGTCGTATTACCTTGTAAAAAGTCTGTAGGGTTTGCAAATGGTCCCAACGCTTTTGGTGTAGCCCTTTTTATAGTGGAATAATATAGATTTGTCAGTCCAGTCAGAAAGCCTGTCACGCCAGATGCGTGAGAGCTGGCAGCCCTGCATTGCACAGACAGGCTGTCATATTAAGGTGTTTTCTGGTAACCTTTTACTTGACGTTGCACAAATACTTAGTCATAACTCAGTTACTACTGAAGTAAAAATCATGAGCAAATATAGTCGCTACTTGAAATAAAGGATGCGTCATGATTCATTAATGATGAACAAACACGGGATCAGTATTCCAGTTGTATTATTCATTATTTGCTCCTTCAGCAGTTCCTTCAATAGTTCACAAAGGTTAACAGAATTAAGAGATATAGTTACAAATACAGTAACTGCTTGAGATACAAGTTGCATCATGATTCATTAATGCTGAACAAACACGAGATCACTATTTCACTTGTTTTATTCATTATTTGTTCCTTCAGTAGTTCATAAAGGTTTACAGAATTAACAGGTATAGTAACAAATATAGTAACTGTGTGCTATAAAATATGCATCACAAGTCATCATGAATGATCTTCATGATTAGTATGTAATGAAGACTTAGTTTGTGATTAATTGATACATAAATAACAGCATAATACTATACTTTGTGTGCCCCATCTTGTAAAGTGTCACCTGTTTTCTTAATATAGTTTTCTAGAAGGGGCCTCCTTGTGCACTACTTTGAGGGCTAAAATTAGTTCTAACTCCCAGAAACAGCGTCTGCTTCCTTGTAGTGTACATGTGCAGAGACACTGGGACATTCAGAGATGCCAGTTACGCCTAACTGCTCATCTTTGAACTGCAGTCGAGAGCAAGAATGCCAAGAAAGGAACCTGCACGGCATAGAGAGAACATGCAAGTTATGCAACTGCGAGGCCCGTGAGAAAGGCCCTTAAGAGCAGCTAACCCGGGGGGCCCGATGCTGACTGAGCCTGCGCCGTAACCCCCAGCTTGCTGTCACTCCCGTGCGTGTCCAATGGAGAGCCGGATGCTGACAGCCTGCGCAGTAACCCCCAGCTTGCTGTCACTCCCGTGCGTGTCTGTGTGTCCCACGGAGAGCCGGATGCTGACTGAGCCTGCGCCGTAACCCCCCGCTTGCTGTCACTCCCGTGCGTGTCTGTGTCCCACGGAGAGCCGGATGCTGACAGCCTGCGCCGTAACCCCCAGCTTGCTGTCACTCCCGTGCGTGTCTGTGTGTCCCACGGAGAGCCGGATGCTGACTGAGCCTGTTCCGTAACCCCCCGCTTGCTGTCACTCCCGTGCGTGTCTG
>JAODKL010000017.1:13176711-13196707 GCA_026780765.1 Petrocephalus schoutedeni
ACTGAGCCTGTTCCGTAACCCCCCGCTTGCTGTCACTCCCGTGCGTGTCTGTGTCCCACGGAGAGCCGGATGCTGACAGCCTGCGCAGTAACCCCCAGCTTGCTGTCACTCCTGTGCGTGTCCCATGGAGAGCCGGATGCTGACAGCCTGTTCCGTAACCCCCAGCTTGCTGTCACTCCCGTGCGTGTCTGTGTGTCTCATGGCTAGCAATTATGCTTTTATACTTAGTAATTTGAGAGTTTTGTTGAAAGCAATATACAAATGAGGCAGGTGACATATAGACGTATGTCGGTTAGAGAGCCAAGTGTTCATGAGCTATGGCCCCAGTGACTGACCAGAAATAAATGTGAACTCTCAATTAGTCCAACTGGTTTAATATAAAATTAAATATTTATTTTTCTGCATTTTTATTCATTTAATTTAACATTCACATACTCAGTGCTTTAACAGACCAAATGTCCATTATAGAACAGTGTTATACAGATAGGGTGGACATTCGGCTTCTGGTAGGACATTCTGAGAAGGTACAATATTTCCAAATTAGAGTGACCCAAAGAGAAAAACACATTGTGTCATAGAAACATAAACTTTTTTTCTGAGATTAAATACATGCGACAATAAGAGCACAGTGTAAGTAAAGCACAGACCACCTCAGTTTTCCCATAATCTGCACGGTTTTTGATTTCAGTTACCATTCAGCAACCATCAAGCACTTATCGCTTATTTTGCTTCCCAGTAGTTTATCTTAAATTTAAACAGACATAATAATAATTATTATTATTTTTTGCGCCTCGTGCCCGTTGCTTCCGGGATAGGCTCCGGACCCCCCGCGACCCTGAACAGGATAAGCGGGTTGGAAAATGGATGGATGGATTATTTTTTGCCTTTTGCTGTCCACCCCTAGACTAAGTTAACTGAGGTATAGTGTAATGATTCCTGCCCTGCAGTTTGAATAGGAAAATGGTGGATAAAACATTATTTTATCCTATAAAATCAGGTCCTCCTGCTGAGAGCCACATTCCCATCGTGCTGTACTTTGTTTATTCTGGCACATAGTTAGGTACATTACTATCTCTTTATCTTTTATACCCACTTGTCTTATGCCAGGTCATGGGAACATGGAGCCTATGGGTGCAAGGCAAGGAGTTACCCAGGGTGAGGTGTCAGCCCAATATAGGGCCCACTCACATCTACGGGCAATTTGGTACCTCAGCATCTTTCTGAACTCTCAAGTACCCAGAGGAAACCCCACAATGACACAGAGAACATACAAACTCCACACACAGGGCAGAGATTCAAACCTCAGGCCCAGAGGTCTGGGGCAACAGTGATACCACCGCACCACCACGCCATTCTGCAATTTATTATTGTTTTATCTATTAGCTTCCAGTTTTAATGTAAAATTATATGCTAGAGATAAATTAATCAAAAAGCTTCAAGTAAATAATGAGTACAACTGCAGTGTACTTCAAAACTCAGTCTCTCATCCAGTACACTATCCGGTCTGTCTATTCACCATTAGGGTTTCACGGGAGCTTGTGGTTATCACGTAATCTTAGGATTACCTGGGTCATGGACGACCTTAACAATATAAAGCTACCTGGTGCACCTAGCAATCCGCAGTGATGATTACCGACCATTCTCAAGTCTCAGTAAAGTAAAATGTCAGTGGTCAGTATTGATGAAATAGGTGGTGAGCTCTCCTTTCCCCTTCACCATGATGACCCCCCGTAGCGTCACACTGTAGCCCAGAACCTGGGCCACCTCTGCTGTTTCTTCAGTGACCTACAGGGGTCAGCAAAAGCAGGGAAGAGGAAAGATCAGACTCCGGTCATGCTGCTGTGTTCTCACCCTTGCCCCTCATTTCTTTATCTTTCTGACCTGAATTTTGTCCAGGATCCCAGTACTGTCCATCCTGCTGGCCACATTGACAGCATTCCCCCAAATGTCATATTGTGGTTTGTGGGCACCGATCACCCCAGCAATCACTGGACCATGGTTTATTCCTGTGAGAAATTGTAAGCAGAATATTATAAAAGCATGCATTTTGGTGCCCTGGCTGCATAGTGTGATAGGTTTGTTCATATATTTAAATGTGAAGTGGCAACTGTGAATCAAATTGAACATGGAAAAATAAGACATAAAGACAGAATGGTGAAATCGGCATGTACTCACCAATCCTGAGTTTGAAGTTGTTGAAAGAGTGTGTGTTTATGAGCTCCAGCTTAGCCATCAGAGCTATGGCAAATTCCACCATTGAGCGCACGTGGCTGTTGGAGCCATTGTTTTCCTGTAGGGGGCAATGAAGAGTCTGGCTGTTGATAACCAAACTGATGTTTTTGGAAAAGAATATGATCTATGCCAGGGGTGCCCACACTTTCTCGGCTTGCGAGCTACTTTTAAAGTGACCACGTCAAAAAGTGCCCCCATTAAAAGTGCTAAATGTCAAAGTGTTAATTAAGCAACAGCAAACTGGCCGACCTTTACGTCTATCAAGTGGCATCTAAAAAATATTTTTGAATGTTTGAATGATCTATGCTGTATATGACAGTAATCTGTTTTTTCTCCAAAACACAGAAAATACAAAGAAGAGATTTAATTTTAAAAATTGATTATCTAAACTACTTTCACTAAAGAAGCCACAGTCAGAAGCTGAAAGAATAACTATACGTTTTAAAAATTATGCAATTTACTTTCCTTTCCTTTAAGCATGGAATTCCAACTGATATAAAAGAAATTGCTGTTGTATTTGATGAAACGCCAACAGGCCCTACTGCACTTGGAATTTAGGTTCTACTGATTTATAGGTGTCAGAAAAACCAAGTAAAGTTTTTTCTTGTGACTTTGAGTAGCAGGTTAAATAATTAATAATAATTAATAATTATTAATATGAGCTAAAGCCACACCCTCCAATCAAGCTGAGTATATGATTAAGACAAAACCTTTCACTGCCCTTCAGGCCCAGTGATTGATATTTATAGTATATTACAGTGACAGGCTGAACTGCTTTTCTTTCTTTCTCCCAATGACCAATGTCCTGCTCACTCTCTTTTTGCCTCCTACCTTCTTCTCTTCTCCTGCCATGACTGTCAGCCCAGCAGCTGCCATGTAGGTGCTACCAACAGTTTTAATTTTTTCTACACTGCTAAACTTCGGCTTGGACAGGAGCTGAAACAGCGGGAGACAGGATTCCATAAATGAATTCCGGGCCTAACGGTAAAAAGGGGAGATTCGTTAACAGCTGGCGGTCCCTACTTCATCAAAGTCTGAGATTATCTCGTTGAGAAAGCGCAGGCACTCCAGCCCGTCCTTGTTCTCGGAACTCTCATTGTAGAACTCCTTAAACTGAGGTACTGAAGCAAACATCACGCAGACGCAATCACAGGATTGACTGTACAGGTCCTGAAAGGCAACAACATCTCTCTTTAGCAATAGAATGAAGCAATGATTTCACACCCCCCAAAACTACCACCAGTGTCTTGATGTCTTATAGGGTCTTAGAACACCCACCTGTGGCTAACCCCCCCAACCCTGGTTAAAATGGCTTGAATGTTTTTGACACCCCTAGTAGAATTCCTGGTGGTACAGCCCTCAACCTGTGCTGCCAGTGGCACAGCCATTGAAGCTGCAGCTCGACTGCCTTCTGAACACCTTGCCTGATTGCGACGGTTCTTGCCAATGAAGACGGTGGCTACGTGCGCAGGCAAAACATTCTGGAGGAGCAGCTTGTTGACATTCTCCATTGTCTCCATCTCTTCACGCTCCTCCTGGAAGCATTTCTGTAGGAGGAACTCCACGCGACATGCCAGCTCATCCTATGAAAGGTGACACACGTCATAGCAGATTCAGCAGGTCCCAGACTTCAGTAGGAAACAATGATCATCGGGTTCTGTAGATGGATGGTCATATTCATACAGACACAGTTTAAGTTACCTTTCGAGCCAGAATTAAGGCAGTGAAGTAAAAGATGAAAAGCCAAACTCCAGCCATGATCTTAGGCTCCTTCAGCACACCAGGCCTGACGAAAACACAAAGTTATGCTACCCGAAAGGAAGCACGACTTGAACTGTTATAAAAAACATCGAGGGATGGGGGTGGAGAGAAATGACATCATACTGGCTGGTGGCGTTGTAGAGCTGGTGCACGTAGCAGTCAGAGCGAGTGGCATAGACGTAGAGGAACAGGGCCAGGTAGACCACCAGTGCCAGTGTAATCAGGAACACTTTGACCTCCAGGCAGGTCCGCACAAACACGATCACGCCGAGCATGGCCAACAGGCAGCAATACACGTAGTACTATAATGACAGGTACATGTCAGCTCGTAGGAAAGGTACAAACTCTATTCTATATCACCTTTTTCAAGTATCGTCGATAACTGAGCATGCTAGAACAGGAGAATGAACAAATGGATTAAAAATGTCAAATTCATTTAAATTGATTAAAAAATCACAATATCAATAGTATATGATTAGCCCTTTCGTCATTAATGTGAAATGTTTGGGGGTTTACTGGAAGCCCAGTTGCTGCTAGACAGTTAAGGTCACCGAATTTCACCATATCACATAGTACTCACAGGCACGGTGTAGAGTATGTATGTCTCTAAAGCTGTTGCATTCTGGTATGTGGGACAGCTGGGCTCCGGGAGAAAGAACTTGAGACAGAAACCACATTCTCATTCAGTATGTTATGTCCATGATTCTGTGTGTTTATTAGTATCCGTGAATCTGTAAATGCTGCTAATTATTTACTTATACAACCCCTATGAGCTGGAAAATTAACTTGAGGACATGCGGCTCAGCAGCAAGACAGTTAGACACGGATGATTAACCGAATCAACGGGGATCTGACTTACAAAGTTGAGAATAGCCATCAGCAGTGTGACGAGCACACAGAGGGAAACCAAGAGCAGCCGGAGCGCCGCCCTGCTGGCCAATCCCTGGGACAGCGAGGAAACCCACTGAACACTCTGAGGCATCTTGGATCTCCATCGCTGCCAACAAACACACGTGTAAACGGAAATGCACATTTACAGAGAGGTGTAACATAACGTGACAGTTAAATCCAAGCTCTACTGTGCAATGCCTTAGAGGGAAAGCGTGACTTCAAAAGACACATAGCCAAGGGCGTTGCTAGGAAATCTGGGCCCCCTAACAAAGTCTCACTCTGAGCCCCCAGCCACTTAACACCGCTTAAGCATAATTTTAATTAGTCAAGTCCCCTGTAAAGTGCTGGGCCCCCTGATCTGCCAGGGAATCAGTGCCCCCACTACACCCCTGCACACAGCATTACCTTCAAGTACCCCGTGAAGACAATGAGAAGGAGAATCACAAATACGGGAAAGGTGATGCCATATGACACAGCTATGGCAGTGTTCCTGAGGGTGAGAGAGAGAGAGATACTGAGCTGCACGGCTGGAACACAGATAACCTTACAGTGGAAGTTGCCATTCATGGTGCTACTTAATTTTATCTCTTAAAAAGGAAGCTGCACACATTTTTCTGCATTGTAGGACTACCACTGTGCATCAAATCCCTGCTTTCCTATTACAGAAAGATGCCCATCCATTTTCTGTAACTTTTTATCCAGTTCAGAGGGGGTCTGAAGCTTGTCCGGGAGGCTATGGGTGCAAGGCAGGGAACATCCCAGGATGGGGCATCCTCACACACCTATGGGCAATTTGGTAACTCCATTTAACTGCAGCATGTCTTCACACTCTGGGTGGGGAATCCAGAGTGCCCAGAGGAAACCCCATGATGATACGAGAGTAGAACAATGCAGACATACATCACAGCCATTCGCCCCTCCCATCCTGCCAGCACTGGACCTGCCTGACAGGGCTATATGAGGCGGTTCCGCTTACTTTGCCGACACCAACATCTGGACCACAAAGAGGGCAGTAAAGATGAGAGCCAGGCAGCTGACAGACAGGTGCAGCTCCCCCACCTCTGAGAGCCGGTACTGCGACACAGGCAAGGCGGCCAATCATTTGGTGCAAGTGGCTCATGTGGACACACCATCACACAGCTCGCCACTAGGACTACTGTTAACGTAGTGTGATTAGTGCTGATGCATTGAATGAATGCTGCATTAAAGCCACATGAAATACATCAAATAGGAAACACCCGGGAAATTCACACCTGTTTTTCCGTTTTAAAGTTATTGAAGAGCAGAGTAAGCCAGTTCAACTTCTGCTTCCTCCTCACCTCCCTGAGAAAGAGTGAGAGGAGATAGACAAGTTAGAGTCTCTTGTGGCTTTTAGCTGAATCCAGAGATATCACAAATACTTTCAAATTAGCATTCTATTTGTGCTGTTTTCAAATGCATCTCAATGTCCGTCTTAGGAGACGGTCACATGACCCAGCCTGACAACACCAACAGAAAAGCAGACTCACTCTTCAGGGTCCAGAGAGTCTAATGTATCAATCACTCCGTCTTCCATGCCCTCTGAGTGCTCCCTGTGACACAGGGAGAGAAGCGGAACCAGAAGGAGGCGAAAAGAAAAAGGAGGGTTTTGAGTTCACTGCCAGTCAATACAGGAAACAAAACAATGAAGCAGACTTAAGAGATACTCTAAGAGAGTATAAAGATGAAGGTTTCCTCTTAATTCTTAGAGGAAAAAGAAAATTACCTTTGCAGGACTGTGTGAGGGGTGAGTCTCTCCTGGAAAAAAAAAATATACAGCTAAGCATGAAGCCGGTGTTTAGCATCACACACATGCAAACGTATGCACACAGACTCTCAGACATATGCAACACATAGGCCCATACAAACCCAGCATGAGTGTTCCTGCACACACATCCAGGCAGCTAGTGAGAATGTCTAACCATGGTATATGGTGCTGTGAGGCTGAAGGGTGGGGCAGTGGGCCTTGCCTTAGGGTGTGCTGGGTGGCTTAACTGTGAGAAGGGGTTGATGGTCTGCCAGGATTGCAGGTATTGAGACATCCTGACTGAAGCCCTGAGCCTCCTGTCATTTGCCTTGGGACCCTGAGAAAAAAAACAGTACATCCTCAACATATTGACCGTAGACTAATGAGAGAGATCAGCTGGACAGTATATTTACAGTGGTCAGACACTACGGTAAAGCACATAATAACTGCTCATGTAACCGTAGCCAATTCACATTACAATCTCAACAGAATGCTGTTTAACACTATAGAAAAGGTGTGATGTACATACGTTACATTTCCGTGTAGTGGAACCTTCTTTTTGCGGGTCAATGACTAGGTATGTCCTCCTGCCCTGCAGGTAGGGGTCCCGACTGGCCCCGTCCCCTTCCTCCACCTGGTAGGCCCCACCCAGGTGCCCCAACGTGTCCTCTGTGATGTGGACCCTCCTACATCAGTGACGAGATCAGAATAGTACTGCTGAGATAATGCTGCGGGGGCTGCCATGATGTGCCCACTCAGAGGCGCTCCATTCACCTTTCATAGCCTAAACTACTATTTACTATGCCTCACCCTGGTAGACCACCAGACTCCATGTGATTGGCTAATGTCACATCATCTGACCAGACATCATACTGCCACTTCTGCAGGCCAATCACACCGCAGAGCACATTCCCAGAGTGCACGCCCACGCGCATGGCGATTTCCACCCCTGTGGCCTCCCTCAGTTTGCTGTAAGACATAATGGAGAGCGTGAGAGTTGAAGACGCCATGAGGGTCAGGGCCCGTGAGATTCGGCTGATGGTGGCGGATGGCGCACTGACTTGATGGCAGTACACATGTCCAGGCCCATCTGCACGCAGTTGCAGGCGTGGGTAGGGATGGGGTCCGGCAGACCTGAGACACAGTAATAGCAGTCGCCCAGGATTTTAATGCGGAGGCACTCGTTCTTCTGTAGGGGCAGAAGGTGCAAGCAGGGAGCTTAGGAGTGATGCAGGAAAAGACACTGAAAAACCTGACAGCTGAGAAATTTTGGAAGCCACATTTTTTGAGACAGGAGCTTCTCACCTTTGCGATATCATCAAATTTACCGAACAGCTTGTTCAGGACTGCAACCAGCTCCTCTGGTGTGCAGGTGCTGGCCAGCTTGGTGAAGCCCACGATGTCAGCATAGAGGATGCTGGGAGATTGCCGTCAATGATCAGTGGATGGATGTGGCAGCAGCACTTTTTAAACAAGAGCTGCGATTCTACATTTGTGTATGTGACAGTATGTAATGGTAGGTGGTGCTACCTTACATCCTTGTGCTGTCGGATGTACAGACTGTGGAAGTTGTGCTTGCTGTCTGTGCCATAGTATTTTTCGGATAGTCGCTTGATAACCTCTGACTTGAGCTCCATGGCAATGTAACGCGGTAAAACTGATAACAGCAGATGCTCCTGCCAGGTCAAGGATGTCGGTTAGCATGTTCCACCATAAGCTGGACATAGGCAATAGTGCACATTTGTGTTCCCATACCTGCTGCCGTTTCTGCAAGTCCCTCCTTGTACGGACCTCGCTGAACCTCTCGGACTCCCGACGGCATTTCCGATGGGTTCGCTCCGTGAGGCGCCGGTGGAAGGCACCCACGCAGTTCACGCACAGGAACAGCACAGCATTAGCCACCAACTAGGGGTTCAGATCATGTGAAGCAGCCATCAGCGCCCCCTGCTGGCCCGAGAGCTGGCCAATCATGGCAAAACTCATTGTGGGTGCAAAATATACATTTTAGGACCCCGGATGAGTGCAATATGTGATAGCACGACTTTCAACCAATTTGAATAAGAATAAGATGTTAGCAGCTTACGAGCAGGTGGAGTGTGTGGTTTCCTGCACATTGTCTGCTGTATGATATCTGCCTCTTCTAACATTTTATTTTTTAGTTTGCATGTGAACTTTACCTGTGGCACGACAATCCCGAAGCCCCTGTTTGCGTCAAGCATGCGCCCAAGCAGTAGTGCTGCGACCCAACGCCCCTCACCTGCGGAGCCAGGTCGGCCGTGTCGGGCCTGGTGACCGGCACGTAGACACTGATGATGACGATGTGCGATACACAGGTGCCCACCCCAAACACAAGAGCCCAGGAGAGGGAGAGAGGGAGTACAGTGTAGACGGAGAGCGAGAGGAAGAGGAAGAATGCAACCTGGAGACGAGAGGAAGGAAGAGAGAAAGAAGTCGTGTGAGTGTCCATCAGCACCATGTGGGGACTTTTTGAGGGGCAGCTGCTCTAAGCCTTTAACAGACTCACTTATACAGAATCATTCATACAGGCATTTTAAATGATTTGGGCAAAGGGGACAGGTGCCCCCTACATGTGCCTGCTGCTCATTTACAAAAGGAAACCAAAACACCTCCTATAGTATTCCTGATAACACATCCCATCCTACCCAGGTCTAACCCTTCTGTGGTGTCATTTCCTGCCAGACTACCCCCACCCCCACCTCCCCAAAACAAGAACATTCCTGGTGTAATTCTCAGCTGCAGCGTGTGTCTGACCTGCTCCCAGGCGGCAATGACACCACCCGTGAAGATGAAGACGACGGCGATGATGTAGAGTAGCCCCCAGACGAAGAGGGCCAGGGCTCCCCCACAGCGCCGCACCACCGCTAACCAAGGTAAGACCACGGTCAGGCCAGTGCAGACGCACAGGACCACGCTGACGACCGCCAGTGCCCCCACGTGCACCTGGACATTCTGGGGTGGGGGGGAAGACAGATGAAATATAATGAATAAATGTTGTACTCCAGCCCCCACACTACAGCGCATTACGGCATTATACATTAAAACTGTATGTACTGCATATACACTGTCTGGTGTAAAGGGAAAACTGGCAGTGGTACAGTGGTACACTCTTCAGACATCTGCCAGGTCTCTCACCCTGTGTGTGCCGGCGAAGATGATAATGATAGCCACGCAGAAGACGACGGTGAGCAGCAGTCCGGCCACCATTGCCGGCGTCTCCTCCAAGGCGTGCAGGCAGCCCCTGTTCACAGCCCGCAGGCCACGCCACACCACTGCCAGGCAACGGCGGCAGCCGGAGGCACGTGGATGCCGACTCCTGCCGTCCTCGTCTCCGGCGCTCTGGGTCGGGGACGGAAGGTCCGCTGTGGACGCTACGCTATTCTCTCTGCTGGTGGGCCTGCTATGAATGCTGCCGTCACGTAAGTCGGACTTGGCGCTGGAGTTGCTAGCGAGAGTGGTCATCTCAGTCACGTCTGCGTTGACTTTAGCTGGAGTGGCGGTACCCAAAAGTGTTTCTGCTCTAAGGGCCATAGATGCAGCATTGCCATTACTGAGCTTGGCGTCTTGTTGAGGTCTGGAATGCGTCGATCTTCTTTCAAGAGGGGATTCTGTACCTTTGCTATTATTTTTGGCACCGGCAAGGGCGTTACCGGCAGTCCTTGTAGGGGAATGGCCCAGAGGGCTGACCTCACCATCCCCATGTTCTTCCCCTCCAGGGGGCAAGACCGTCTCTATATCGCTGAGGCGGCCACCATCTTCTTCTCTGACCTCCATTTTATAAACACTCTCCTTCTCTCTCAACAGATTGAGACCAGCTTCAAAAATAAATTAAAGGGAAGGTCGATGTAGGTGATGAGGTAGTGGGAATTTGAGCTTAGAAACCACAGCCACACTATGAAGCATAAAAGTGGCCAGAACTTCGGTATAAATTACAGAGGGTCCATTGTATTCCACCAAGGTCCCAGCGAAGCTTTGTTTGCGTGACAGGAAGTACTGCTACTGTTATGGCTGGCATGTAGAAATCGTACAATCTGCCAAAAGGAAGTGCCAGAATAAGTAAATCTAAATAAAACCAACCACAAACATCCTACAGCTTCATTTTGACCTTTATAATGCATGGAGTAACCGTTCTCTCCATAGTGACCACCAGCCACCTAACTTCTCTGTCCTCATATCTCGTCAAACAAACACGGAGCGCAAGGTTCACCTTGCAGATCGCACATCAGAAAACACAGACTTGGATCAAAATCTGACAACCGCATCAACAGGCTCCACTGTGTAATTCCAAGCTATAGTCTTTCAGTTTTGCAGCTCTTCTCTGAGATGCTAAACTGTCTTCTCTGTTACACTCCACAACCACCCATCCTGCTTTTCTCCTGAAGCATGTTATTCCTGAAACTGGCCCAGTTCTACGGGAACCAGCGCTGAGGGTGATGCCGGTCCGGCTGAGACACAATAAATATGCCTATCTTCTCATTCTCTCTCGTTCCCTCCTTTGCACCATCTCTGTCCCTTTGACGCGTCCACGTTTTTTAATGTCAAACATTGTTCATACCTCCCCTCCACGTTTCAAAATGGCATTTTTCTCATATTAAAACAGTTAAACAACACATGATACTTCAGACTGATCCCAGTATACGGTACCTTTTTAAGGAGCCTGCTTCCACAGTTAAGCTGCACCTGTTCTCTCACCTGCATCTTCCTGTATGGATAAAAATCTCTTCCTCCTCCCACTGTCATTGTCTCTTTATAACTCTGAACTTTGCCTCCCTGCTCTCTAAACGCCCTGCATCTCTGCATCCCGTCCCCGGCCTCCATCCTCACACTTTTCATTATCCACCCCCACCTCTTGCCTTTTTTGCCTAAGGAACTTTAATAGACATATAAAGCATCTAATGATGGGACACGTGGAACGGATCGTGTACCAGGCATGCAAATGCACCAGGGTGAGCGTTTCAGAGGGTGCAGAGCTACGGTGCACAATTTCCATAGGGCCAGGTGTTAAGGCCGCTGCGGTTACAGCCCCTGCACCTTCCAGCCACAGCCAAAGCAGAACACATGGGCAGCAATGTGTGGCTCTATTGTGCTGTATACTGTTTACGCCGATGAGTAAGCGGAAAATATTTACATGTTTTGCATAAAAAAAAACAAACTAAAAAAACGAACAATATTTGTATATCCAGCCGAATTCCGAATAATTCAATGACAGCCATAATAAAATATAGTGCATCGATCCAAAGTGGGGCAGTCAAAATGAAAGTGAAGCGGGCGATGTCCTTCACGCGTCAATCAAGTCTGGGTAACCGCATCCTCGGTGACCAGTTAACCCGACTGGATTTAACAAGCCGCTGGCTACTGAAAACTAACGACTTCAGGGAAAACCCGCAGAGATATTTATTACAATCGCGTCAACATGGAGAGACACAAAGATTCACAGCGCAATGGAAAAACTTACAACACCGACAAATGATACAGTATAGATTCTAAATAAGTAAAAAAAAAAACACAATATGACAGCTTTAGCACATAAATTAGCAAAGGTAAGAAAACAGTGACATGATGAAAAACAATGAACCCACAGGAATATAATGACTTACCCAGTACTGGGGTAACAGACGAATTGCTAGTAAACTAGTCCTAAAGTGGACACCTCTCCAAGTAAATAAGAGCGTACGCTTTTAGTATTCACCTTCATTTTCAAGTTGAAAGGTCTATATTAAAGCGATACGATTTATGTAACTGCTGCATCTAACTCATCTATTTTGCCAATAATCGCAATTTCCGCCATTTGGTCCTGTGTAAACTTTGCTCCACGCATCACAGTAAAAGACGCCCATTTGAAGACGGTAACATACTCCTCTAATAAATAAAAAGTAAACTGAGTGCGTTATTGCCTTCTCAGTTTAACGCGGTAAATCTGGCTACTTCCTTCCTAGTATAAACTGAAGCTTAGAGTGTTCAAGTGCGTCTTTTGGAATGCGCGAGAAATTGTTCGGGGTTCCTATTTTCAGGGCAACCAGAAAAACCGGATTTACAGTAGATTTTATACAATGGCTAAAATGATGCACAGACGCGCCTGTCTGACAGTCATTTCTTGTGTGCTGTGTCATTCTCTGCCTATTCCTGTTTAGCAGTGGTAGTTATATACTGTATATGTATATATGTATGAGTCCTGTGCAGAGTAACTTTTGATAATACTAGGCCTATCAGTCAGGGGTGTACCTGGAAATTCTGTGCCCCCTAATAAAATGTCATCCCCCCACCAAAGGGCCCTTGTACAATACTGTGCTCCCGGTATCCATGCCCCTCATTACAGCCTTTACCTTAAACCAAGTCATTCTCTATGTTTTAGTTCGTCAAAAAAGTGTCCCCTGGTGGATATAATTGTAATTGTTTTCTAGTTTAGTTGTCCTGCAAGAAAAAGGGAGATTCATGACGGTATTTGGTTTATAAGCAAAATGTCCCGATTTTCAAATCAAAATATCTAAAATCTTATTTCTAGGCAGAATCTTACAAGATGGAATTTTATATGCCACCCTCTCAAATGGACACAGAAAACCTTTAAGTTCATATTAGGTTGGACAAAATAAAGTTGTAGTTTTTGCCAGTCTTTGCCAGCTTTACACTCCTTACAGTATTACCCAGGTTTGGTAATCTGGCCTTGGATTCATATTAAATATGAGGTTTCATATCTTACCTCACATTTTAAGTCAAAAGTAATAGTTATACATGTTAATAATCATAAGTACTTAATTTCCTGTCAGCTAACCCTGATACCCCTGAGCTCATATAACTGATTTAATTTAACTGACCTCCAATTCTTTTCCTGTAGTTGACGCACATTTCTTCATATGTTAATCTGCCATTTTCAGTGACTTTCATGTGTGTACCTGTAAAGAGAGACAGACAAATAAGCTAACCTGTAGTGTTGCGTAATATAGTATTGTGTGCTAATGCATAAACCGCCATACTGTTTTACACTAATTACTGGCCAGATTCTGTTTTCTGCAAAGATTGTTTCAAAACACACCCTTTACACATTTATGATCCACACATCACAGCTACAGTTTTCAGTACTACATGGGGCACAACAGGCCCTACAACATAAACCAGAATGTAATCAATCATGGATTTTATTAAGGCACATTTTGATAATAAAAGAACGTGCTCAAATAACATGCACAGACTGAAATGAATATTCACTAGTAACATTTTTTTAAAAATATTTTTTACTAAGGAAATTTAAGTATTGCTGAGTGGGTCTTATCCTATTAAAAGACAATTTGGCTTGGCATACTGGGAGATGGGTGTAAGTCTGGGTTGGTCCTGCTCCCATAAAGCCTGTGGCGCACACTGCATAATGTAGGCATAGAGTCGCCCTGAATTCATTTTTACATACATTTGTAAACTTGTACGCGCGAGTCATCATAAGTCATAGCTGAAATACCAGCTGGGATGGGTGGAGCCAGACAGACCTTGAAATAAGTGGCCTCAGTAGTGCCTCATCTCCTGAGAGCACAGGTGTAAAACTTGCCCTGTAGGCTAGAGTCACAGTGTGGCTCACTTTCTTATTTTGGAAAAACAACCACACACTGATTCAAACACAGGCAAGTAAGACTAGCGTTTTATAGCATTACCGTTTTATATTTTTTTTGTTATTAATGGAGTTACTGTGTTTTACTTTATCTGTTCCTTTTCCATCCCACACTGATGGATTGTAACGTAATATTTTGATTGTGTAATTGATTGCTGGGACTGTATCGTATCACACATATCGGGCATTGTACTGGCTGTACTAAATACAGGTAACTACAAATGCAGGAGAAATCACATTGACACTGTTTGAACACAATGACATTTTAACTAGTCAGCAGGTTTGGGAATTGTGAAAAAAGGGATGCAAATTTGTAACTGAGAGGTTACCAGAAACTTAAATTTGCTAGATTGTGGTAAAGATAATTTGGCTTTAAAACATCTTATATGGAAAAGCATTTAAATACATGTGTTTTTTCTGTTCTTTCCATTGGCAGTTGGAGGCTTCCCAACATCATCTCAGATAAAAAGGCCTAAGTATTTATAAGAGGTATCTGAGATAGATTTCAGGTGACTTGGATGAATGGTGGGGGGGGGGAGTAAAGTAATGCACAGTAAAATTTCCACACAGCCTGACTGTTTGTAGCGGCCACCCTCCTCTTCCACTGAAGCCATAACACACACCTCAGATCAGAACACTTCCTATCAAAGCTTACAGCTTGGCTAATAACATCAAACAAGACCTTGTTTTATTGAGGTTTTTGGTAATGCATTTAAACCATGGATGCTAATTTCAGGTCCTTAAAAGCTATAAACCAAAACATTTGTAGTATATTTCTTAATTTTTGTACGCTCTTACTACGTTTTACAAACAAAAGTGAGTGTGTTTCCCAAAAGGCCTGACCTTCACATCAATAAAGGCTTTGGAGATATTTAAAAAAATTCAGAAAGTCAATTAAAGGTAAAGCCAGGCAATTAAATCATTAATAGCAAGGAAAGGTCTTCACAGCCAATCCCTGTACCTAGGATGGTATCCTCTGATATCTGAAGGCCATTAAATCCCATCGTGGGTGTCAGACTTCATACTGTGAAACCAGTGCTTGAAGTGGGCCGGAACGCAGTTCCGGAACTTCTGTATTTTCGTCTTTTGATTTCCGCCACTTTTTTCTGCGTTCCGGTACTTACTGAAACTGATCCGATCTGTTGGAAAATTAGAGTTCCTGCACTTATTTTTTCCCACTTCAAGCACTGTGTGAAACTCACCTGAAGGTTCCCCAGACACTGAAATCCTAAATACACACAATCTAACTGAGCCTGTGAAGATCTTCTAGACCAGGAATCATGAGAAACATGCAAAGAACAAGATTTGTGAGAAACACTGAAGGCCCTTGAGCTGTTCTGTAGATCCAGTCAGATGTGTGTCTGTGTGTCTTGCTCTGAGGAGGACCACAAAAAACATGATGTCATCCTTGTGGAGAGAGAGTGTACTGTGTAGGAGAAAAACAGACATTTGTAATACATCTTTAATATATACTATATGGACAAAAGTATTGAGATACACCTCTTAATCATTAAATTCAGGTGTTTCATTCCGACCCATTGCCACAGGTGAATAAAATCAAGTACCTAGCCATGCAGTCAGGTTAACAAACATTTGTGAAAATATGGGTCATTCTGAAGCACTCACTGAATTCAAGCATGGTACTGTCATATGATTCCATCTTTGCAATTAGGCAGTTTGTGACATTTCTTCCCTGCTAGATATTCCATGGTCAGCTGTAAGTGGTACAATGTGTAAGAGTTTAGGAACAACAGAAACTCCATATAAACCACATAAAGTAACAAGACGGGGTTGCTGGTGCATAAAAGTCGCCAGCGCTCTATTGACTTGATAACTGGAGAGTTCTAAACTCCCTCTCCATGGAATGCGTTTCCATGGCCAAGCAGATGCATGCAAACTTTACATCACCAAGCACAATACCAAGCATTGGATGGAGTGGAGTAAAGCATAGACTCTGAAGCAGTGGAAATGTGTTCTGCGGAAGGACAAATCTTGCTTCTCTGTCTGGCAGTCTGGGTTTGGTGGATGCCAAGAGAATGTTACTCGCCTGACTGCATTGTGCATTGTGGAGGAGGGATGGGCTTGGATGGGCTTGGGTTCTTAGTGACAGTGTAGGGAATTCTTAATGCTTTACCATATCATGACACAGTTCTATGTTTTTGTGGGAACTTTGTGGGAACAGTTTGGGAAAGGCCCTTTTCTGTTCCAGCATGACTGTGCCCCAGTGTAGAAAGCGTAAATACATGATGTAGTGAGTTTGGTGTGGAAGAACTTGAATGACCTGCACAAAGCCCTGACCTCAACCTCATCAAAGATCTTTGAGATGAACTAGAATGGAGATTGCAAGTCAGGCTCTTTTGGATGAATGGGCAAAAATGCCGAAAGACACTCTCTGAAATTGTGTGGAAAGCCTTCTCAAAAGAGTGGTACTACAGTGATACCTTCCACATAACTAATTTATCTTTTGAGCAACACAGAGATGGAGACTGAGTACAGCTTGCAGGTCTGTTTCAATCTAATATATATCATCCAAAAACCTTATGCTGTGCTCATTGAGGGTATTGCTGAGAAGCAGAGAGAAGTTGACAGTAGGGCTGTAGAGCTCATTAAAGGGATGGAGTAGGAGATCGACATCTCACAAAGACTGGTTGGTGGACAGGACTATTCACAGCATCCTATGAGCAGGGACTTTGACGAGAGTTGTGTATGGACTGAATCAGACATGCAAAGTAAGTAGAAACTTATTAATCATTTAGATTAATAAAGGAATAAAAAAATAACAGTATTCATTATAATGTAAATGTTTTTACTCTCCTCATTCTGTTTACAGAGCTAGAGGGGATACAGCAGCTTAAAGCAGGTTCAGTAGGAATCCACTGACTGATTGGGATCTAAACTGAAAATTGATTTATATTGTGGCCTGAAATTTGATAAGTCTTGGAGCAGCAACATGAAGTGGTTGCTGTAGTGCTGCAACTTGGTTAAATGCGTTCAGTTCTGGGCATCGCATCTGACCGTCGTTGGGGTATACACTTAGTTTGGGCAGTAACTCAAAATCGATTCAGAAAAAAATACGTTTTGTTAAATGCGTTCAATGGAGGACAAGGTTGAACTCGCCTAGAAGGTAGATGCAAATTGTGCAATGTCCACATCCGAAAAATTACCTCGGCAGTATCATACTAACAGAATCGTATTGTTAGGTATGTGTTTTAACTGTTTACATAACAGATTCAGTCACGAGGTGAGGTTATACTGTACCCAAGTGCCAGGTGCAGTGCTTAATGGTCTCAATAAACGCAGTCAATCGTGTGCGCCTGTATGTGCCATCGTGATTGGTTAAGGATTAAGAATAAGAATCTTTCCGAGGTAGTCAGAATGGCCTAGTGGTCTGAGGCGCTGCGTGTCACACGCAGTCTCCCCTGGTCGCCGGGGATTCGAATCCCACCTCTGACACTCCCTGTCAACTTCCTCACGCACTGTACTGAAGCAGCAGACATTCACTCCCTGTGTGGTGCCCAAAGCATAATTTCCCAAAGATTACTTGCTACGCCGTCAGCAATCCTGATTAAATTGTAACATTTCTGAAGGAGCACATTTTCGGATTTTTTTAATTTACTTTCGGGACGTGCTATTGAAATTGTCAGTCTACGTGTTTATCATTCGGTAGCTCAGAAAGTTGCCTCGCATTTACCCAGATATTTGGCATCGGCAGAAATGCCCAAGACGGGTAAAGCCGACGACTACTGGACAGGTATCCTCTACCGGTACCGCCATGGGAAGTAAAGGGTTAGCACAGGCAAGAAGCCCGGGGCAGCAAAGGGAAAGCTGACATTCCAGAAACTGACAGCTGTCCGTTGACTCCTCCATAAAACCAGCAACATGCCATCTCTGGGGGAAAAATGTCCTCTTAACAATTGGATACCAGTTATGGGATTTGAAAAAAGAATGTTCCAGGCCAGAAAATGTTTTTGAAAAATAAGCAACCTAGAAAGTTTTGGAGAAGTCGCAGATGGATAGTTTTTTCTGGTATGGCGCTTCTGTGTTCAGCTCCTTGTGTAGAGTTGGGTTTTTTTGGGTCTGATAATAGATTTTAAATGGATCCTTTTTCAGGTCCAGCATTGCAGGATTAATCTGCTGTTAACGTGTGGTGATCTCCCTGGTTTGTAATGGATGTGGCACTAGATGATGACACTGTAGCTCCCTGGCTGGTGTTGTCTCGTGATGGGAAGAAGGTGTAGCTGGGATGTTCCCCTTAAAACTCCTGGGCAGCCCCCTGTGGTTTTATTTCTGTGTCTGCATCCTAGGTCGGGAGGGCTTAATCATTGAAAGACAGTACCAGGATGTGCAAGTTGGAGACTGTCTGGGACTGAGGGGTCGCCAGAGACTCCATCAGCCGGAAAGGCAGCATCACTGTAAGCCCGGATCATGGTTACTGTGTATTGGCTGTGTGCTGGGCCCTTTGTCCCCCTACAACTGAGGAAAAAGCAGCAGAAGGTGGGTGTATATGTGGGTTATAAAGAGGGGCATGTGGAGGAGAGATGTCGCATCTGTACTTTCACTGGGTATATCTTCATTGAGAGACTCTTCCTGTACTTTAACCCCTGTCTCCATGACAACGGTAGAAACACAGAGCCAGTGACCATCTGTGACTTTGCTAGGGGATTTCCCCACGGCAAAGAGCGAGAGCAGGCCTGCTATCTGACTTGACATTTTGCAGAGTTTTCACAATGTTTGATATTTCTAAATATTCAGTCCTAGCCATATATTCTAATATCTCATATGACTTACCTTTCCTGTGGAAACTTTATTATTAATGTTCTAGAAGGTTGGAAGCAACATAAATAGTAACAGCTATTTATCTCTTTGTATTGTTTTTTATTTGCGTCTTCATTGTGATATCAAAAAGCCCCTGCCAGTCATCTAATTAAATCATACATACTGTATCTTTCATCATATATGCTTCAACTAATTACATGAATCAAATGATTTTTAATATATCTAATTAAAATTTCTTACCTGCTCTGTTTTCATACCTTTTCTTAAAATTTATAAATACATTGCACGTGGATCAAATCTGCAATAGTAAAGGTATTACATCCAACTGAATGTTAAAATTTATAACTGTTACAAAATGAATAAGAAATATCTGCAAATTTAAAAATAAACGCAGTTCCCAGACTCGGTGCTAGATGGCGTTGTATTCCCTATGTTTGTGGCTCCTACTGGTTTTTATTGAGGGTGGTCTGGTGGTTAGGAGGGCGGCAATGTTTCCCTGTTGTAGGGGTTTCTTTAAGCTAACCGCTCCTCTAAATGGCCTACAGTATGGATTAGTATGATGGGCTGACCTCCTGTGCAGGGTATACAGCAGCCTTGTGCCCTGAGTTGCCTGGGACAGGCTCCAGACCCCCTGGCCTTAACCAAGGTTAAGGGTTCGAAGACAGTTGGATGGATGATCGTCACTAATGTCAATATGAAGTTGTGTGCAATAGTTGCTTATCTAACTAAGCTGAATAAAAGTAGACTTGAAGGAGTTTGTCTCAGTTATAATGTTCTTTTGTCTTTGAAAATAAACTAGGGGGATGCCAGACAGTTTGGTTGTATCATTGCATCATTGTATCATTTTATATTCATATATCGGTATTTTCCTCCGGGTACTCTGGTTTCCCCCCACAGTCCGAAGACATGCTGAGGTTAATTGGAGTTCCTAAATTGCCCGTAGGTGTGCATGTGTGAGT
>JAODKL010000017.1:13198763-13212781 GCA_026780765.1 Petrocephalus schoutedeni
GGGGGGGGGGGGTGGGGGGGGGGGGGGGGGGGGGGGGGGGGGGGGGGTTAACACTGTGGTTTTACACCTCAAAGGTCATGAGTCTCAGGCTGGATGGTGTATTTGCAGTATATGTATATACCACCATAATAAAATAGTGTAGCATTATTAAGCAATGTTTTTCAAAATTAATTGTGTTAAAAGGATGTTCAGGTAATAATCTTGACCTTGAGATGAAAAAAATGGAAATAATGTTCATTTAATGTTACAGTAAAAATGCTCTCTGCCAACTTTGAAAAGACATTCATATAATGCTGAGTAAAGTTCTGGGAAGGTTCCCCGTTAGCGGGGGGGTGTATGCCATGCAACCTGTGCTCCCTTGTTCACACACCACTTCTTTTACCCTTTATGTTTTATTTTAATTCGCCCATATAAGGAGCCCAGTGACTAACTCACCCTTTTGCTGATCATTCCTTTTGTTTTGGAGATAAACCAAAAATAATACTTTTTAGCCAAATGCGCAGCTTGGGCGTCCTGATGGAACTAGCTATTGTACAACAGGGTGTTAGATGTTTATATGCATAGCAGGGTTGAGGGGTCTGGATCAGGGTGACCATGGTTTTCAAATTTACATTACTTTTCATTTTTATTTACTTTTTCATTTTGGTTTTAATAGTATAGAATAGAAGAGTATAGAAGTAGTTTTAATGTCATTTTTATTTTATGCATATTCTTAGTTTTAGTTTAGTTTTTATTTACTTTCTGTATTAGTTTTAGTTTTCATTACCACGTCTTGATCCCTTACGGAAATTCACTATGGTTTTCTTTGGTTTTTGGGTTTTGGGAATGGGTTTTTTACAGTAACCATGGTTTTACTTTGGTACCTCATGGTAATTATGATTACTAAGCTCCTACCCATAGTATTGCCATGGTTTACTTATAGCACTTCACTTGCTCTCACCTGTAACACCGTCATGTTTCTATAGCTAGGAAGGACCTGGCCTATTAATGCTCACATTCTCTGGGTAAAATATGCACACACTGTAAGGGATTTGAGACTTCTGGAGAAAGTAATGTCTACCTGGGTGTCCCCCAGTGTAAACCCCTAGGAAGAGCAGTGGTTAGTGAGTGAGGAATTATTCCTAGAAACATTAAAGTAAAGCAATAAGGCAATTATTATACATACTGTTAAGAGAATGCTGAAACAATGTCTAATACACAAATTTCACAAGCTCTCAAAACATTGAAAATCAATAATATTTCCCTCAACACTGAATGTGTGAAAGATTCTATCAGTAATTTGTAGTGCCACCAGCCTTGTCTTAACATTTACAATAGGTATAGGAATAAGAAGAAATCAGAAATAAGCATAATTGATAAACACAAATCTAATGGCAAACCATTAAACAAAGTTTGGTAACTTGTTTTGCATTTATCAGCAATCTTATATTTCAACAAAAGATTATCCTAGCGGAGTATATTTCCGTTTATATAACCACTGCACTGCCCGGCGATGGGCTGGCCCCCCATCCTGAGCTGTTCCCCACCTCGTGCCCGTAGCTTCCGGGATAGGCTCCGGACCCCCCGCGACCCTGAACAGATAAGCCGGTTGGGAAATGGATGGATGGATGGATGTATAACCACAGCACAGCGCATATGCGCATGTTGTATTTTGGAATCCTTTACCTTTGTCGAAACCACTGCTGTTAGTTTAGCTGAAAACTGCACACAGAACCTTGATGAATGCGCAAAAATAGTATATAGGTACCTCAACCAGGCAAGAAATACATCGACATGGTGGACGACTTTGCTTCTTGTGGGTGGCGTGGCGTGACATACAGCTGATTTTACCTGCATTTCTATCTATATCTATCTATCCTCATTGATGCCCGACTGGTTGCATCCCGCCTAGAGTTTCAGTGTCAGGCTTGGTGTTGGCCCAAGCTGCATGGCAGATAGTAAGAGAGCCAGGCGCAGGATGGCAACGTAAGCCTAATGCAAAGTGCCTCCTCATCAGATTCAAAGTAGAACATGTTGGTCTTCTGCCATCAGATCCCAGCTGATCTCGCTCAAAAAGTGCACACCGAGAGAAGGTACCACCAGCTCATCATCAAGAGGCAAATTTGTGTGCAGGAGGGAAAAGAAGATTTATCCAATGGCGCTTTTCCACTGCTACAAAGGAACCGGGCCGTACCCGACCAACGTCACAAATAGAGACCCCAGTTAAACTGTGGTTCCAGCTCGATTCAGCTTCCCACTGCAAAAGGATCGGCTTGGTAAAGGGGCTGCATGGTTTGGAGAGCAAAAGTGACATGAAACCAAAGAGACGCTTATTTATTGTTCACATGGTGTACATGATGATTTATTATGTGCTCATTCCCACTATCTGTGATCTGTGAGAATCTCTGTGTTACATTACCATCAAATGCTATCTGAATTATCATTAGATTGAGTAAATTTGCATTACGAATCCATTCTGTTCAGTCGCTCTATAGTACTTTAAGTAGGAGGCGGGAAATGATCAAGTTCAAAGTTATCAAGAAAGCATCAATACATCGCGATGTGCAATACGACTCATAATGAATAATATGTAGAATATGCCCTTTTTCCTTCAGATAATCCATGCATATTGATGCAGAACACCTCCGTGCATTTTGACCAATCAGATGCTGGTCACGCAACCAGCTCGGTTTATCCCCGCTTCCTGCTTGTAAGCTGGGTATAGGTCAGGTCCAGCTTGCATAGTTTACAATGGAAAACCATATCTTTGTGGTACGGCTCCATTGTCAGTGGTAGCGAAAATGTGGAGCAGACTTATCACCAGCTCCAAAGATCAATTCAGTTAGCTAAGCCTTAAACCTTAATGTAAATGTAGCTTGCCGGAAAATGAATACCGGACTAAACACCAAGAACAAGAACATGATTCCCCTCCCGCCGCAGGCACACACTACTTTGTTTATGCACTGATAATTACTATAGTTAGCATTGCCAAAAGAAACATGATGCGTGTTGCCTATCAGTTCAAACCTGGTCAGAATATAAAAACATTATCTAGATTCTGAATTGTCTTACATGTAAGTTGGAGTGGTGAGGGTGATAAATTAGTTTGTTATGTGAAAATGTATCATCTTTGATTTTTGGATGTCTGACCTGTTTGTCATGGCTTCAAAATTATGCTTTATATATGTATGTAGAAATGTAATATATATGATAATGCGGTGCCTTAATATTTATCCTAGGGGTTTGGTCAGCTTGTCTCACTTTATGCATACTGAGTTTATATCTATGCCGTAGCCATGTTTTTATGTGTACAGCACAAAGGGTTAGGTCTCCCTGTCCTGCATAGTAATCACTTCACTGCTGGGCCTTTGAGCAGGGCCCTTAACCCCAATTGCTCCTCAGATGCTGGCTGACCCTACTCTCTTAGCATCTGCTAAATAAATATGTGATTATTTTATGTTTGCATATCTGTCTCTGTTTTTCTGTCATGGCCAGCACAGTTGGCAGTCAGCTGATCTTGGACACGAGCACAGCCCATCCGCTCCTCTGCATTTCCAAAGACCTACAGTTCGCAAAGCGTGTGAAGGACTACCAATATATGTATGTATACATGTATACATGCGTGTATGTATGTGTGTATATATATATATATATATATATATATTTGGATAGATATAGATATATAGATATAGATATAGATATATACACACACATGATCTTAAAACGTAGAGCTCATAACCCTCTGTATCCATGGATTCAACCAACTGCCTGTCCAAAATATTTGACAAAAAAAAACCCCAGAAAATTCCAAAAGCCAAAACTTAAATTTTCCGCAAGATGAAGGGTGCTGGTTAAAATTCGGTATACAATCCTGAGACCTCAGAGTGAAAGCAGAAAAACTGATTTTATTTTACATTACCAAGTGATATATTTTGATTCTCTATTTTCCCTTGTTATTTGCATTGTCTTAGGTATTATACAACCCCAAATCAGAAAAAGTTGGGACGGTATGTTATATTAAAATCAAATTGAAAACAGTACTTTGTTAAATTATCTTTGATCTGTATTACATTGCAAACAATACAATAGCACATTATTTAATGTGTTCCTCGTGAATTTTATTGTTTTTTACAACATAAACATGTATTCCAATTTTGGTTCTTGCAACACATTTCAAAAAAAGTTGGAACAGGAGCAATTTCGGGCTAGTAATGAGGTAAATTGGTTAAATAATGATGTGATTTGAAACAGGTGATGATTGTAATTATGATTTGCTACAAAAGCAGCATCCAAGAACGGTCTAGTCCTTTAGGAGCAAAGATGGGCCGAGGATCGCCAGTTTGCCAACAAATGTGTGAGAAAATTATTGAAATGTTTAAAAACAATGTTCCTCAAAGAAAGAGGGGAAGAGATTTGGATATTTCACCTTCAACAGTGCAAGGACAAGGGCGCAAGCCTAAGATGAACAACCGTGATCTCCGATCCCTCAGGCATCATTCATCTATAAGCAATAACACCACATGGGCTCAGGAGTACTTTGGCAAACCTTTGTCAAGTACCACAATACGTAGTTACATCCGCAAATGGCAGTTAAAACTGTACTGTGCCAAAAGGAAGCCCTATGTTAAGTGTCCAGAAGCGCCGTGGACTTCTCTGGGCTTGGAGACATCTCGGATAAACCATCACGCAGTGGAAATGTGTACTGTGGGCAGATGAATCAGTATTTCAGGTATTTTTGGGAGAAATGGATGCCGTGTGCTCCGGACCAAAGAAGAAAAGGATCATCCAGACTGTTACCGGCAACAAGTCCAAAAGCCAGGGTCTGTCATGGTGTGGGGTTGTGTCAGTGCCCTTGGCAAAGGTAACTTGCACTTCTGTGATGGCACCATTAATGCTGAAAAGTACATAGAGATTTTGGAGCACAATATGCTGCCTTCAAGAAGACATCTTTTCCAAGGACGCCCATGCATATTTCAACAATGCAAAACCTCATTCTCCACACATTACAAAGTCCTGGCTGCGGAGGAAGAGGTACTTGACTGGCCTGCCTGCAGTCCTGACCTGTCTCCAATAGAGAATGTGCGGCGCATTTTGAAGCACAAAATACGACAACGAAGACCCCGTACTGTTACCCACCTTAAGACTTGTTTGCAGGAAGAATGGGACAAAATTACACCTGAAACATTTCATCACTTGGTGTCTTCAGTCCCTAAACGTCTTTTAAGTGTGAAAAGGAATGGCAACATTACAAAGTGGTAAATGCTTTACTGTCCCAACTTTCTTGAAATGTGTTGCAAGAACCAAAATTGGAATACGTGTTTATTTTGTGAAAAACAATAAAATTCATGAGGAACTCATTAAATAATGTGCTGGTGTTTTGTTTGCAATGTAATACAGGTGAAAGATAATTTAACAAAGTACTGTTTTCAGTTTGATTTTAATTTAACATACCATCCCAACTTTTTCTGATTTGGGGTTGTAAGTATTCTAGAGATGATTTACAGTCTATGGGGGATGTGCATAGGTCATATGCTAATGCTACACCACTATTTGAGCACTATTTGGTATCCGTGGGGGGTCCTGGAACCAATACCCCATGGATTCCGTGGCCTGACTGTACATAAATCCAACATCACACATAGAGAACATCACACATCTTCTCTTCTTCTTCTCTGCTTCTTCTTGTGAGCCATATCCCCTTTGTATCAGTTAATCACTTGGAGCTTGTCATTGATTCTTGTTTCAAAACTGTGAACAATCCTAAGTCAAAAACAAATAAAAATAAAATATAACTGACAATTGATGTCCCCCACAACAGTTATTTTCCTGGAGCTATTACAAACACAAACAAAACTTGTCCCACAATGAAAAACACGCACAGTCACTTCTGACGTCAAGCTGTATCAGACCCCTTCATGCTCATGGCTGTTTTGAGATATTCAGGCTTGGTACTGCACTATAGGGCCCCTCCCTAGACCCGATCCCTCTGTTATACTACCTGCTCCTGTGAAACAAAATAAAAACCCAAAGAATTATGCATTCTTGGTCAAATGAAAAAAGGTTAATGTACACTAAACAAAGCTGTTAACCTTAATTTTGAAACTGTAAAATAGTAATTTCAGATGTAGTCGTAGTAGCAATTCTGGAAGAGAAGTAATGTGTCCCTCTGGGAAATTAAGAGAATATATTCATTCTGAATTTTACAATTGTTTGCAGAATATTTTATTGAATTTGTATGCAATGCTGTGTAATATTATGTGTATAATTTGTTTTGAATCTAAGTGTAATTTCTTACTACGTCCACGTTAGGAAGGGATCTAAATCAAAGTAAATTTATCTGACTCATTTAAATGAATCACAAATAATTAAAAGATAGAGGTGAGCATATGTCAGGGAAGTAAAACGGAAGACTGGAAAGGCACGGTGAGAAACAGAGCATTTGTGGTACAGGTAGGGGGTCTGGGGGAGGGACATGAAAGCCGAGGGGGGGGACAGAAATGAGGGGGCGAGGGCTCTGGATGGAATCTGTTTCGATGGTGGGACAACTGTGGCTCAGCTGCCAGAGACAGCGTCTGAGGAGAGACGACAAGATAGTCTCAGCACGAGCATCAGACGTGCGCAGGGCTGAAGGATTACAGCACACCGGCTGCCTCTAACCAGGTACGTGTTTAGCTTTCTGCTAAGGAATGAGTCTGATTGCTGGACTTGGTGGCTGCAATAGTAATGGCTGTAATAGCCACCACAGTCTCCGTCATTATCTGTCATCACTTTTTATTAGTTATTAGTTATTCTATTAGTTATTTTTATTGTACAGCTGTATTTACTTTGTTCTGCTATTCCTCACTCTGACCAGAAAATTTGGTACATTTTTAGCAGGTAAAGTTATAGTGAGTATAATTTTTTTTTTATCCTACTGGGAAATGGTTTGATCTTTGAACAGGAGCTCTGTGATAGCGATCAGTTTGATACAACAGTTGCATAATGTGATGAGCTAAATATAGCAACCATGAATGATATAATTCAGAAAAATCTAGGCGTAGTGCACTCACACCTCCGGGATGAAAATGAGGTCAAACTTGTGAAACAATGGATGAGACAAATTGTCAAATCCAGAACTACACAGGGCAGACAGAGGTAAAGTCAAAATGAAGCAGACAAAGATCAATCCTAAGCAAATAGCTCAGGGGGAAAACACAATTACATTTCTATGTCATAAGAGCGACCGACTACAAGCAAGGTTAAATAATGTCACAAAATTAGGTCTGAATGGTCCGTGCTTTGTGGGCAAATTTTAAGTTAACCTGCGGGCTTTGCTGCGGATCCACTCAGCATGAGGAGAGGCAGGAGAAGAGAAGGTTTATGAGAAGGAAAACTGCCAGCATGAGAGACGGCGAGAGCTGCGGATGAATGTAGGACATTTAGAAAAGTCGGGGCAGGGAGCAGGGGCTGTTTGGGAATGCGGGGGGACAGAGGGCTAATCACGAGGGGCGGCGCCGGGGGAACAGGGCTGAGGGACAGATGGTCTCACAGCAGAGTCCTTGCTCCATCTTTCACCCGTTTGAATCCAGCTGGTCCTGGCTGTGTCTGACCGCACGCCAGAAAATGATCTCATCTCCTCTACTCCTCCTCTACCTTACTTCGTCCTCCAATGCATGAATGCTTTCTCCCTACGAAAACTGTAATTACACTCGTATTACTTATCTAATGCTGTTTCTTCTCTTGTCCTAAACATCTGCTTGGCACTGGCAAGTGTTCATTATGCAAGATGGCCATAAATATGTCCTGTTCACATTGTGTGAAATCTAATGACAATGTCTTTCTCTCCCACATGACTTGGTGGATGTTTTGTTGAAGAACCCCATTCTGACCTACTCTTTGAGATAGACCGCCATCAAATCAGGGAGCATGATGGAGGTTTTCGGCTAACTCGTGTTATTTTGATTTTGCGACCTCACAGGATAAAAGCCCATTGCTTCAAAGTGATCAGTTTCTTTTTCTTTTCATTCAAGACATTCTCTTGACAATGTACATTGCTGCAATTTCTAGTGCTCCTCTAAGGTTCTGAGACTTGCCAGAAGGGTCGCAATACAAGCAGAGACCCTGAAGAACCTTCACTGAGAGTCACTGACAACCAGGAGGAATACCGGGAAGAGCTGGATTTACAGTATATATAAGCAATGAAAATGACATACATTGCTTGTTTTTCATGTGATTCATATTAATGGCCATTAATGCAAATAAGCAGTAGAATTTAAAGGTTTAACATTAACTGTGGCTATTTTCATAAGTAACTCACTTTCTGCAAGATAAAAATCTAATTCCCGGAAGGACAAGACAAACTCAGTCAGGACAATGATCTGCTTTCCTGTGCAAGCGGCACATTACACCCACTTCCTCCTCATGCTCATAACACTCGTGGCTCCCCCTGAAGTCTGGGGACAGAATGACACGGAGCCCATCGTGCTGGAGGGGAAGTGTCTGGTAGTGTGTGACTCCACACCCTCCACGGAGCCGGCAGGGAATGCACTGGGCATGTCTGTACGCTCCGGGACTGGCCGTGTGGCCTTCTCAGCTATCCGCAACACCAACCACGAGCCATCTGAGATGAGCAACCGCACCATGACCATCTACTTTGATCAGGTGCGTGACCAGCTATGCTTGGCGATGATAAAAAAATATTACATTGAACAGGCAGCACAGTATCAGGCTGGGCTCTGTGGTCACATCACATGCCTTTATGGCTGCTGGTATAAATATCATGCCAACTTTATCTCCCCACGTAGACGTGGGGTTTCTACAAACATTACAATTTCACACTGGAAAATGAAAGGTCAACTGATGAGTCTAAATTGTTTTTGGTGTATGAATATTTATATGACCATATGTGCGAATGCCCTGCAATGCCCTGGCATCCAGTCCAGGATGTGTGCGCTGGACAGGGTCCAGATGCTGACAAGCTCAGTTAAAAAAGTGATTATTGCAAGCAAATGACGGGAAAGGAAGAATTACTAATGCTGTCCCTGTTTTTTTTACAATTGATGTAAATGATTGTGATCCACTATTGACAACTGTCTCTCACACTCAGATCCTAGTGAACGTTGGTGGCCACTTTGACCCTGCACGGAGCATCTTTGTGGCCCCGAGGAAGGGAGTGTACAGCTTCAGCTTCCACGTGGTCAAAGTGTACAACAGACAGACAATACAGGTGTGATGAGACATGTACATGCATAGCTACACACGGGCCACAGTCTGGCTCTGCAGGTTTGGCCTTGCCCCATGTGACCGGAAGGCTGCTGGTTCAAATCGTGTGGTCAGCAAAGTGATTTCACTTTTGGGCCCTTGAGTAAGGCTGCTAGCTGAGATTAATTCAGGAACTGAGTGACCCTGCTATTGCTATTTAGCATCTGCTAAATAAATGTAATGTACATGCATATAAAAAGGACCATTTAACAGATGAACCATGTTGACCTTTTTTCTGTCCTCCTTAAGGTCAGCCTGGTGCTTAATGGCTGGCCCGTGATCTCTGCCTTCGCCGGTGACCAAGACGTGACTCGGGAAGCAGCGACAAACGCTGGGCTGGTCATCATGGAGAGAGGGGACAAGGCTTACTTAAAGCTGGAGAGGGGCAACCTGATGGGCGGCTGGAAGTACTCCACCTTCTCGGGCTTCCTGGTCTTCCCTCTTTAGAGAGAGAGGGGGAATGAAGGGAGGGAAGAGAAGGGAGAAAACGGAAGACGGAGGGAAGGAGGAAAGGACGCGGGGAGGGGGAAATGCAATGGCGGCCAAGAGAAGCATGCAACATAAAGTGGCAAGAATACTTCCACTGACCCTATGAACAGTGTTTAAGAAGAAGAATATCAAATATGGAGGAGAGACTGAGACAGAGAAGAAGGAGGAGGAAGAAAATACCTGTGGGCTAATAATTTGCATGTGTGCAAGTGTGCATGTCTGGGCGTGTCGCCGTGTGGGGGTGTATGTAGTTTAAACTCTAAGTTCTGAAGGTTTTTTTTTCCTTACATTGCATAGTTTTCTGTTCCAGCCATGTCTGTGTGTTTGATGGTATTTATCCTACAGAGTGCTTATCAAGCAAACTCACCAGCGTTTCACTGCTGCCGTTCCGCCAAGCTCAGGGTTCAACCTGAATCATTATGCTTACTATCTGTGGATGGAATATGTGGGTCGTCTATCAATTAGCACAGGGAACCAAACGTTCAGCATTCGGAAACGTTTCCATCGATATTAATGACTGATATGCTTATAAAATTTACTTGGCTTGCACTGCAGTGTTCCAGCACAATGCAAGAAAATTTACAAACTAAAAAACTCAACAAAAGGTCATATCTGAACCTGGCCAATACAAAATTTATAATAATTTATCAGGGCTTGTACTAATGTACGTACACAGAAAAGCATTATTTTTGTGTAACTGCAACCACGCGTTCGCCCAATGCTCTGGGGTATATTGAGAAGGAAGTGATCTTTTCAATGGTTCTGATTTACTTCCCTACAGCTCTATGGACTTTGTGGTTCTGTCTGCACTTCATATGCTATGGATACCAACCTAGTACCAGGAACATTAGTGTTGATGAGGCTTCTGTAGTCGTATGTATCAAATGTATTATAAGAATTAAAGTAGAAAACCTTGTATATTTCACTGTTCTTTCAATCATTTTGCATAAGCAGGTATATATTCCTGACCAGTATGTCTGTTCAGAAGCGACGCAGCACAACATGGCATTTCCATGTGGCGTGTGCTTCCGCCTGCCGAGATTGTGCGTCGTGTGACCTTGTGTGTCTCTGTATGTTTCCGCAACTACTGCTATTTGCCTCAGAGGATGGAATGCCAATGAAGGCGGGAAGCTTGCGCGTGGGCCGCCACGCTGCGTCGGGCCGCCCGCTCGGTGGTAGATGCGCGCTTGCTTTGAGAGGGCCGCTCCGCGCGCAGCAATGCGGTGCTCCGCTTCCCTCACGACGCACACAAGCAGACGGGAAAGGAGGCCCCCTCCCTGACCCTGACCCCGCACACTCAAGAATAGCCCAATGGGGCAGGGAGCCACAGAAGCTGACGGTCGGCCTGCTGTCCCGCCCCGGCTGCGGGATCCGCTCGCAGATGGCGCTCCTGGCAGACAGACCCGGACCCCGCTGCCCTGCCACAAGCGATTAGCTGCGGCGCTTTGCTCCACACCGGGAGGCCTGCCGCTTGCTCTCACTGCTCCTGGAACAGCTCCCACGGGCCGACAGCACGGGCAGCCATGAGAGTCCAGCAGGAACGTTACTCAGTTCGAGCAAATTGTTTTCTACCAATGCAGAATAGTGAAAATAGCAGAAAAGGTTTTACTAATGTTTGCATGCAGTAAGTGGGCTCTGGTGTACTTCACCATCACTATTTCAATTATATTTCCATAGTGTTGTTGAAATTTTAGCACAACGCCAACGTGTGTTTGTATTGAGAAGTGCAGTGAAGTTTCATGAGAACCTTCTCGCATGCCAGCTTGGGTGGACAGAAGAACAATGGATGGCACCCTTGGATTTTAGGTTATGTGCTTGCTGTTAAATATAGCAAATGGCAACATAACATATTCAGCATGAGAGTGTCTGAGCATGTTTGTGTAACAGAACATAACCAACAGACAGACACAGAAATCACGGCAATTAATAATATCTGTTATTTTATTCTGAAAGTCAGAAAAAACAACGAAAAAACTAATCTGCAAAATGACATTAAATCACATTGATTTCGGCTCCTTTCATTAGCATCAAGACTGCAGGTCGTTTCAAGTACTTGTGCAGACATCTTCTGATGCCCCAAATACAGGAACAGCTCACACGTAACACTGAAGGCAATTGAAGCTTTGCAGCAGCCATGAAAATGGTAACAGGCTCCCCTATTCAGAGGCAGGTGATCACAGTTTCTGGACCTCTGGATGCAGAGACTAGTTCGGTGCTGTTCGGTTTCTGTGACGGGGTTTCTGGATAACCATGAAATTATTATTACCAATCTGTACCCCATAAACATTGGAGGCGTTGATGGTGATTTGCCTAGATGGTGGTTGTGGTGGTCCTGGTATGACCGGGATGCCTAGGAAGACAGAAGACAAAAAGAATAAATCACACTGGGTGATAACCCCTTCTCTGGTTTCCCTCCATAGTCCAAACACAATTACATGCTACAGGGTGGCACACACAGACATAGCCCAAAATTTCAATTTATCATTATACCTATACAAGCTACTTTTATGTGGGCCACTCTGTACTATCAGTTCAAAGTGCTTTACCTCTGTCACCCAGCTGGCCGGCGGATTTTCCAGGCAAATCCTGCAACAAATCAGAGTTAAAATGTGAATGATGGCCACCAGCTTCTATCAGCAACTACACAGCGTGAGCCAGCAGAAAACAGCAGTTACCTGCGTGGGGCCCTGGTTACTCTTAATGGGCATCGCGGCGTTTGGTTTCTCTGTAAAGGAGAACAGTAAAAGTTTTAACCACCCGGGAGCCTTCAACTGATAGCCACCAAACCACTACCTTCTTATCCCCTTAAGATCACAACCGCTGTCTCCAGAGAAGAATTCATCCACCCGAGCTATTCTCATTCATGAGAATTACAAGAGCAAGCAACCTACAGTAACTGAGGACAACAGAAAGACAGCTCTAATAGTCTTCTGTAGCTGGAGGCTGTCAGTGGCATAACCCACACATCCCACTTTAAAGTCCAACCCCGAGGCTAGCAACAACCACTACAAGATCAGGAAAAAACACACATAAACACATTTTAATTAGCAGTAACACAAAAATAATAAAAGGACATTCCAAAAGCTGTACCATGAGGTGACTGCACATTAGTGCAGATGTTCAAGGTCTCCATTTGCTTCTCAATTTTGCTCACTCCTGAGTCCTAGACAAAAGTCAAAAAGAAAGAGAAGAATCAAGAGATGTTCACAATCTTAAATTGTGGTTAAGTGTGGAGGGCCATCAACAGAGCTGAAAATATCTTACATTAGTGCAGCGCAGAAAAATGGAAAATGCATGTGGATCATCCAGTGGTGTGGAATAAAAGCACGTGTTAGAGCATTTTACAATAAGTCAACCATATTGTGTAGCAGTAATGTGCACAAGTTTTTCAAGGGGCAAGTGCTTCAACAAGGGAGTGTGGCTGACCGGTACTTTTTGCCGGCCAGTGGGAGGGGGAGGTGAAGGTCCCCCCTTTGGTAAATTTTCATGATCGGTGAAGCAGTGAAGCAACAGCACGTACCAGTGATTTCAGAACCTTGTGCACGGCATCGTTGAGCTCAGACTTCAATGGCTCCAGCAATCGCTCAATTTTGTGCATGCAGTCTGTCCAAAACAGAACACAATTCCATTCACAAACACAACAAAGGCTCCAAAATTCTCTGACACATCAACTGAATGATCGCTAGACCAGCACAGTAACTGGTTGGAAGCGACACCTCCGATCCCTTACCAAAGAATGCGGGCCTGGCCTGAGGGTCTTGCTTCCAGCATTCCTTAATGAGGAGGACTAGTTCATCCAGCCCCTTTGTCTCACTGAAAGGCAATTCATCCAGATCAGGCCGATCTCCTTCTGGAATACGAAGCTTCACCACGGAGGATATAGCATCTAGATCGGGAGGCCATGAGAGAGAACAATGAACTGGAGAAAGAGCAATGGGGTGGCGTGTGGCTCAGCTCAACTCGGTGGCTGTGATTGGAAGATCACAGGCTCAAATTTAGGATCCTACAGACTGAGTTGTGACCTCTAAGCTTGATCTCACCTGTATCTATCTCTCATGGAGAGCTAGACAGGACAGGCGAACAGAGAATTTCCCCAAGGGGATGAATTGAGTATCACTGTTGCAATGAATGGATGGGATAAACATTTACAGTCTTGTGCACAGAGCATGTCTTTACATGTTTGTTTCTCAGTATGTGATGTTAAGCTGTTCACTCACAGGGATATGGCTGTTTTCCTTTGATGATGGAACAGAGAAGTATAGCATAGCTGCAATAAAGATAGATAAACAGTATAAGACAGAGCTGACCTG
>JAODKL010000017.1:13219381-13231331 GCA_026780765.1 Petrocephalus schoutedeni
AACCCCACAACGGCACGGGGAGAACATGCAAACTCCACACACATGGAACTGGGCAGGATTCGAACCCCGGTCCCAGACGTGTGAGGCGACAGTGCTAACCACCGCACCACCATGCTGCCCAAAAATAATAAAGTACATAATAATAATTATACAGTAATAATTAACATAACTAAATACGATACTATACAGTACCTTGAGCCGACGAACCACTGAGGCCACACAGCATTTTCAAGAGCTTCACAAAGTGGTGCGTGCATTCATTATTCAAACCATTGTATTTAACCAGAACTTCTACTATAACTTTATAGCAGTCCATTCATAAGTACAAGATGTCTGTATCTTGGACATTCTTACACAGGGGACTGCCTGTGCTGTAATATAAGTCAGTGATTGGACTGTTTGGTGCTATACATTTGTCTGTCAGTTGTTGCTTTACTTTCTCAGTTCATAGCTAGTTGATCTGAGCTTCAACTGGTCAGTTGCCAGTGTACAGTTTTATTTAGCCAATCAGTTATTACAGCTATTACTTTTTCAGTCACTGGTGTTATTAAAAGTATTATGTCTGGCTATTGTGTGGGTGGGTGTGTGAGCTTTATAGTACCTATAAACATCAGAAGCAGGTGTGGGTTTATAATTCGTGCCAAAGGCTTCTGGGGGCATGTAGCTAGTTGTCCCACCTGCTTCTTTCTTGGAAAGAGAAGATGTGCCACTGAGAATCTTGGCTAAGCCAAAGTCTGTAACCTGTATAGAGACAGAGATACAAGTTAATAACGACAAACCTGAGCGCTAACCTCATCAAGTGCTATGTTTTCCAGACTGTACGAGAATCTGGACACAACTCAATTCACAATATGAAATGCAAGCATGCAATTAAGATGAGGTACAATAGTTCAAAAGTTCTGAAAAGGTACCATTCAGAAAAGGAGAACATACAGACTGTAAGTCTAGATAATGCTAATTTCACAACAATAAAATCTCTCTCTTCTTACCAATTTCTCTTCACCACATTTAAAAGGTACTGAAGATTCATATTAATCAAAATATGGGAAAAAATAACAATAACTTCTGTTTCAAAAGTGTGTCTTGACAATGTTCTACTCAGCATTGTTAATAACAGAAAGTCAATGAACTGCTTCCTCATTTACCAATTCTGTGTAGGACTATAACACAACACCATGTTATTCATATAACCACAACAGCACAAAAAATATGTACAACACTAAAGAAAGAACCTCAGGCATATCCTAATCATGAATCTATTTAACTGCCTGGCGCAGGACTTGCCTTGGCATTGAGGCTGCTGTCTAACAATACATTGCTGGGTTTGAGGTCAAGGTGAAGAATTTGTGGGGTGAGTCCATGGAGAAAATTCAGGCTAACAGCCACATTGTGTGCAAGGCGGAGAACCAAGGGCCACGGTGGGGGCCCGTCTAGGTGGTTCAAAAGGGAATCCAGTGATCCTCTCTCCATGTACTCCATCACCAGGCCTTGCACTTGGGTAATGGATTTTATGCCCGGAGGATGGCCTGTATACTTCCCACTGATCCGAACTACATGAGAACTGTTGGCCTTGCACATGAGATGCAGCTCCTTTTTGAAAGCCAAGCTGGTGGTGAGGCAGAATGCATGTGTATAAGAGAGATATGAGAACAGCATGTACATAAACATACACTGTTTTCATTTTGAAGTAAAAGGCTATGACTCTTGCAGGATACTTCCTACAAAAGAATAAAGCTTTGTTCATATTTAGCAAAATACGCAAATAATTTTCATTTAACGACTTAGATAATGCTTGCAAATCATTGCTAGCTGGTTCTCATTATCTCCAAGTAACGCAATGAGGTAATGGCCACCTACCAAATACATTTTATTGATGCCAATCTTATTAAGATGCAATTACTTGCCTGTCACTTTGGTGCAACACTTTGACGGCGACATCTTCTCCCCATTGTTTGTGTCTGACCTTAAATACTTGCCCGAATCCTCCGCTTCCAATCGCCTTCCATAACTCCAGGTTGGAGTCGTCAATTAATTGTAATTCCATTCTTTACTGTGTGAAAGAAGGATATGAAAATGAAATACAGGAGCACGCTCAAATACATATTGAAAAATAGGACACCTACACAGCTACATTTACATAAAAGTCGGAATAGTTAAAAATCAACATCCGTATAAAGTTATATTCATACGTAAGCATTTTTTCCTAAGTTAAAAATACGTCGGGGGAAAATCCGGAAAATACACCAGACCCACGGAAAAATGGGTATGAACTTTAATAAAATATATGTTCTATTGGAAGTACATTTCATTAACACTTGACAGAAGATATCGATTAATTTAAAGTAACAGGAAGAGGACATAAGCTCGAAAAGTTTTCGCCTCTTCGCCATACTTCCCTGTTTTAGTCTGCAGTTATAAGTAACATGCGAAGCTGTCTAAGATACAAATATGAAACTTATAAAAGCATGAGTACCAATGTCATTAACGTAGGTAATTTCCTAGTTCGAAAAGAAGAAAAAAACGGATTGCTGTTGATTGTGGAGTTGGACGGAAAATCTCTGAGCTCGTCTGCGAACTTGTCTCCTACAGTTCCGGCTGTCTTACTTTCGTTTTTAATGGGGGTGGGCATATCGCGCCTCCCAGGTAAATATTTACGCCGTAACTATAATATTTCGCTGTGGTGGTGCAACACAGGCGGCTGTCAGCCAATGTCATTATGTGCCTGAACATGATCCTTATACATTAACAAGCCCACTTGACTGGTCTTACTCCAAATAATCATCGATCTGGAGCTTGCGTTTAACTTCTCGGTTTATCTCAGATGGCGATGCTCGTCAGCCCAGTTGGTCGTGACCCATTGAGGGAGTATGTTTTTTTTTTTTTTTGTTTCGGTTATAATCTTAGTTTCAGACTTTTATATCAATGAGGGAATCCTGAAGTAACACGAAACCTAATGATGTTCAGCATTATGGAACAGGGGCTCTGCCGCGTGCCGGATGACGCCGACGGCATTCCCCTCCCTGCTCCGCGCAGAAGCCGAGTCACAGCCAACTCTACCGTAATGTGTCGTGTACAGATACAGACGTGAAACTGTTCAATGTTATGAATAAGCCGTACGAAATACAGTCACGGACTTGTCACTTTAACCGTCCACATCAATCAAGCGCCTTGATAGCCTTGTTGTGTTTTTCCTATTCAAGGTATTTAACACACCATTTGTTATCCTGGTAATAAGTGTCATTTATCTTCATAAAGTAGTTTGTTGAATGACACAACACATAAGGTATACCAGGGCTAAAGAAAAAAGATGCGCATTAATACGAAGAATTTTAGCTCAACCAAAAGTTTCTTTTTCATCAACAATAACCCACGCGTTATAAAATAGCATATCAGTTAGCTAATTTCTCAATAATAGGCGGTCTGTTGAATTAGCGACATACTTTTTTGTAAGTGTCACATATGTTACGGATTAAACCGAAGAGGCGAGGTCGCAGTGTTACGTGCAAGTTAGAGCTTTGCTATCTGCGGAAGTCAATTTCCAGAGAAGGAAACTATGATATAGCGTCGCTCGCCTAAACACCACACCGAAAGTAAGACGAAAGGCTACGATTCTTTTAAAGCAATGTAGATAATAAACGTTTTGTTACCTCGTTATTTCAGTACTAGGGAAGTAGTTTACAACCATATTAACAAAGGTATGCATTTGAGGACGTGTGTATTAATCTTGGAGTCTAATAAAGGAACGTTCCGGGTAGCCTTAACATATACGAACACTGAATTTCCCATCAGCAGTTAAGCCTAATAATTAAAATGATTTCTTTCTACAGGGACCACTCCATGTCACTCCTGATCACAGCCATATTCTGTCATGGCTTCAGCAGAGTTCTATATAATGACAGGGGGACAGCAGGAAGACGAGCCCAAGGCGGGGGATCAGCTGGAAGATGAATTTGCTTGTCCAGAAGCAGCGAGGGCACTGCTGCAGTCTGTCCAGCCCATGGTCGAGCGTGTCTTTGCTGTCAGCTTCGTGATTGGGGCCACAGATAAACAATTTCTATCCCAGAATGAACAGATTTGGGTTAAGATGAGAGGAGGAAGGACAGATGTGGAGGCAGCCAAGGTATACACGCACAATTATTCATTATGATAAATTAACTCTTAATTGCTAATCATGGTACCAGAAACGCATAGCCTTATCATCCAGAACGTAAATGACACATATTTCACTTACTTGTTATGAGCTGTTGTCACCGTACAACTTTTTGACTCTAACAAGGCGTTTCAGATTCTTTTATCATTTGAACAGAATGTGTTGCCTCGAATGCTTTGCTTTCCTTTGCTCTTTTTCACCTCTAATGTAGTCCCTCTTCACTTGCTCCTTTCTGTGCTGGGTATAGGCATTGATTTCCTGAATATGATTTCAGTTCACAAGGTCCTGAAACGATTCAATTTCTGATTTGATTTGAGACATTTCAGTTACAATTCCAGTTTTGGTTAGATAGGAAAGAGATTATCTGCGAATTAATGCTTCGAATTGTACAAGGGACATTTATTTACCATGACCAATAAGTTTCAGATCAGATGTTTTTACAGATTGTAAATCTGGATGATGTCTCATTAAATGTTTCAGAGATTTGTGGTATTTCCACAGTATTTCACCTCTATTTTGCATATCTTACATATGACTTTGCTTGTGTCCAAGGGCTGGTTGTGCAAAACACCTTAAATTTTCTTGTTAAGTATGATACTTAAGGTTTCTGGGACAAATTGAGATTTCTCCTCACCTGAGGGATTTACTTAAGGGTGTTGCACAGAACCTCTTAAGAGGTTTCATTATTTAAGGAAAAGCCTTAAGGGATTTACTGCATTGAAAAAGATTTTATGGCAGTGAAACTGTACAGCTTTCATAACAGTTGTGCCTGTTCCTGATACCTGTTTTACCTGTCATATGTGATTAATCCCACTGATGAAATTAAACATATAATGCGTCTGATGAATATAAATAAAATTAAAATAAAGGCCGGATATCCACCGGTGGTAACTTGGAAGTTACGCAAAAGTGCGGGGAAAGAGTCCGTAACTCTGACTTAAAGGAAAATCGTAACTTACCATGTTTTGTATCTGTTCTTGTCTGCCAGATCTCATTGCGCGAGACTGGCCACGCGAGACTAACAGCGTTAAAGCTTCACACATCCACAGGAAAAGGCTATAGTCTGTAAAAGGCATTTATTACAAGCATTCATCTCAGTATATTATTAACTGATATTGGATTATGCAAATGCGGGTCAATTTGAATCAGGAAATCGATTTTTTTAAAGCCAGCACTAATTGCAGTGCCTCCTTTTCATTCCTTCTTGTTAGGCTTGGTCATTTTGGCACACCATATTTGGCATTTTGCTTGACTTTGCTTGCCTACATCCGATGACCTGGCTCAGCCCGTTTTCACCCTGCTAGTGTGTCCCAGCCCATTTGGCTTAAGTTTTTTAGAGGTTTGCTTATTTGGTCCAAGTCAGTTGGCACAGATTTTTGGCTCTGCTTTCCTGCCTTTGCTTAGTTGGCCCACCACATTAGAAACTTAACTGTGCTCGAATAGTTGTAGGCTGACAATACTGCAGAAAATCAGTACAGTCTATTATTCTGCATTGTGACTTTCTCCATCGTGGTTATGGTATATTGGTGGGTCAGCAAAAGAAATTAAATGGGATTTTTTTTGTGAGTTTTTGAGAGTTTTGCAGGTGACACAGAAAAAGTTGAGTAACTCATAACTTCAGAAAATATATATAGAGTGCTGGTTTGGGGGACATCAAGTGCGTTTATGAAAGCCTCCCATGTGACATCTCGTAGCGAGCGATCTTATATCTTGTATTTCTCGTATCTTTTCACTTCGCTTCACTCCACTTACATGCTTGATTCAATTGCTAAGGAGACCATGACATTTTTCATGGATTTTTCCTGATCCACGGGAGGCTACTCCCCAAACCTCTCACATCTGGAAGAGTTGACTATATGTTCCACTATGTGCTTGAACTGTTCCCTAACTTCATATTTCTGCTGTATTGTATCTACCTGTTCTCAGCTTTTTGTGAAAGGTTTGACAACCCAGGAAGAACAACAGGAAGTGACTTACCCGAAAGAACTACACTGCGTGTTTTCTGGTGCCAGAGGACTCTTCATGGACTGCCTGGTCAGAAATACTTCAGCAAACATGATGGTGAGAAAACCAGTGATACTGGGGTGATGAGAGATCCTGATGGTAGAGTTAAGAACAGTAAGGTAGATGTGTAGGAAGTGGATGCCAGACAATGGCAGAAAGATGAGCAAAAGGAATAGCTGTGGGTCAAGAATAATATAATTTAAACTCTGGATTTAGTCATTTCTTTTCCCACATTCTTCTGTTATTTTCCAGGTGGGATCTTCAGGATCCCTGCTTATTTCTGGTTTGACTGAACCAGTTGTCCAGGCCTATTCGTTTATTTACATCCTGGTGGAGAAGTACAAAAGCAGCAAGGGACAGTACAACGAGGTTGGGTTTGGGTCATCTGAGGAGTCCCAGGATATTAAACGGACCTTCAAGGCCATGGTTGAACGTCGGGAGGATCGTTACGCTCCTGAACTTCTGGATTTGCCTGATGCTGTGAAGGAGATCCTGCTAAATGTGGTGAGAGAGTCTAGGCTGGATACTCTAACAGAGCACAGGAATGAATACAGAAAGCCAGAGAGAGACATCAGAAGACACCCAGCTGGGGATGCAGAGTGGCTCAGAAAGGACCGTCAGAATTTTGAGAAGCCCATCCATATGGAGGGGGGCATGGAGCAATCCAGTGAGCAAGCCCCCCATGCCTCCTCAATCCACAGAATTTCACCATTCCATCCAACACACTTTGTGCCAGGGGTCAGTGCGGAGAGTAAGGGATGGCAGATTGGTGGGGAGACAGTGAGAGATGGGGAGGTTTCAGTGGATACAGAGCCCCGCAGTCCATTATTCCACTTTCCTCTCCGGGTCACTGGCCATCAAGAGAGGTTGGCCTGGGAAGGGGGAGCACATGGCCATATGCCACAAGAAGTGGGAGAGGAAGAGGGGCTGGCATTGTCGGTGGGCAGCAGGGAGGAATTTGGCCTCCAGCTGAATTTTTTCACAGCTATGGGGTACAGCGAAGATGTGGTGAGGAGAGTCCTGGCTAGGGCCGGTCCAAAAGAGGTCTCTCAGATATTGGACCTGGTCCAGCAAGAGCAAGACAAAGTGGCCGAAGACAGGATGGAGGAGAACCTGCAGATAGCCCCCATTAATACACCACTGGACATGCAGGGGGAGGGGAGCAGCAGGCCAGCGGGTGAGGACTTCGTCCTGAGCGTTCTGAAAGACGCGGCAGCCAAATGCGGCTTCCCAGAAGAGAAGGTGATGGAGGTGTACAACAATCTACCAGGACTTTCCACTGGAGAGCTGCTGGAGGAGTTGCATAAAGATGCCCAGCGGGCCAAAGGAGGGGAGAAGGGGAGAAGGACAGGAGACGAGAAAGAGAGGCTCTGCACAGAGCCACAGAGAAATGCAGATGACAATGCTGTAATGTCAAAGGAGAAAAGGCAGTACCAAGGAAGGACTGAGAGAAACCCAAATCAGGAGATGTGGAAGTGCCTTCCTGAGCTAGACACTGTGTCTGGGGAGCCAGTAGTAGCTAATGAGCCAGGCACTTTCCTTCCCAACACCTACACCCACATCCAGGGTCCCCCCGAGCGTACTTACCCTTTGAAGATACCCACCTTCAAGAAACACCCCCATGATAGAGCAACATCCAGGGAACAAAGCAAGCCACACAATATTGGTGCTGAGACCATGGTCACAGGCAAGCAGCGGTTCCATGATGGATTGCAAGAGCCCTTTGATCTTAAACTAACCGATGACCCAGGTGACCCCAATCTACGACAGGTCATCATCGATGGGAGCAACATTGCCATGAGGTGAGTAAGGGCAGGGGAGAAGGAGGGAAAAAAGGTGCCGGAAGAAATCACCACTAATAAATATGAGGTATATCCAATCCACTAACACAGGGGTGGGCAATCGTATCCGCAAGGGGCCGGTGTGTATGCAGGTTTCCGCTGCAACTCCCTAAGTAGATCACTAATTAGAGGACTGATTGGCTGAAGAATTCCCTAAGGTTTGAACAGCTGACCTTAGGGTTATTCCGAAAACCTGCATATACACCAGCCCTTTGTGGATAAGATTGCCCACCCCTGCCCTAACAGATATGCTACAATTACAATGAAAGGAAAATCTGTGCTGAATGCTGAAGAAACTGCTCTCACCAAATCACATTAGGCCTCAAAATGTAAAGTCTTCACGATAGTACAGCAAGAATTGCGACACCTTAGTGACAGTAATTTAAGCGTAGAAATATATCACCTTTACAGCAGGTTTGCATGTTTGATACTTGTTGTACATATATTTCTTTGGTATGACCCTAGAATCTAGAATTCTTTTGATAATGTGTGAAGGTGTGTTTTTGTTTGATTTTCAGGAAGTGATTGTTTTAGTCTGTTGTGTCAACAGCAGAAAAATGCACAGTGTGTGATCTTTTTTGTTTGTCACACCATCCTTTGTACACTCTAGATGCCAAACTATGAAAATCCCATGAGAGTGGTTCTTTCTGAAATGCTGTTAACCATCACATTTGGCACCAATAATCATGACATTCGGAATCCATATTTATGGCCACCATTGTTAAAACCGAGTAAAAAAGGTTTTGAGATAATGTGTTTGTGGTCAGTAGGCTTAATCCCATACTGAAAAAATTAAATTAAGTCCAACCTTTAACTGAAGTAAATTTATTCCAGGAAAAAATAACCTTTATAAATAAATATATATGCACCGCTTCTGTCCACTAGCCATGGTCTGGGCCTGTTTTTCTCATGCCGTGGGATCGCCCTGGCTGTTCAGTACTTTTGGAACCGGGGCCACCGCAAGGTCGCCGTGTTTGTCCCCCAGTGGAGACTGAAGAAGGACCCAAAGGTCAAAGGTGATATTTCTCATAAAAAATAAAACTTCTTTTGGACTGTAAGTAGATTTTACAGGGAAAACAAATAAGAATTATCTGTATGTTAGCTAGCGAGTTAACATGACAGAGAATATAAGGCTGATAAAATCCAGTAGATCAAGAAAGACATTTATGGAGCAATATGAATATAATTCAATTGTTATTGATAAAATTATGGTTAAATCTTTTTACTTTAAGCTTTACCGTCTCATGCAATCATAAGACACATAAGAAATAAGGATTTTTTTAATCTACTGGCCTTCTCCTTCCCTCTAGAGAAACAATACCTGATAGAGCTCCAGGACCTTGGTTTATTGTCCTTCACTCCATCTAGGGAAGTCCAGGGTTTGAGAATCAACTCCTATGATGACAGGTGGGCCTTGGGACTGGTGTTGCATGCCTTTGTAATTTCCTTTGAATTTTCTAACAATAATCAACTAAATCCTTAGCAGTCATGTATAATGTTGATAAGAATACTTAAGGTAAGGGGCATCCTGGATGGGTATATTAAAAACATTGACATGTCTGCAATCCGTGTCTGTAAAATGTGCGGTAGAAGACAGACACAGGCAGACATGCTTAAACAGCCAGTGTTTCTAAATAGACCCATGAGCATATGTTCAGCCATGGCTTTAACCTTTAATAGTTTCGCTAGTGAACACAAGAGCATCCCTAGTGGGCTCCACATGGCTATAAGGGCAGCAGTCCAAGCTAGCTAGCATTCAGAGCATTTTGAAAGACTCTAGATATCAGACTCTAGCCTATGCATTCTTAAAATAGTTCGGAAGATAAATTCATATTATTTATCAGGGTGTCATGACACCAATATCATTTAAGACTGTTAAATTTTGTATGTGTTGCGTTAAAAAAATATTGACTATAGAAACTGAAAAATTTATCGTGAGGTGACATACCCTCTCTCTGGCTTCGTCGCATCTTGCTTATTCGTGCCAGAACATACATCTTTTTAAGCAAATGGTCTCACATTTGTCTCATCTATAGCTCAGTCTCTGCCATATGTACATTTTCCATCGGATTCCTTTTCTTCACAGAGACCATATGTATATGTGGTATATGTGTGTATGTATCTATCTGTCTATCTAGCCATCTATATGTATATATTTACATATAGCTCCAGTCAAAAGTCTGGACACACATACAGAAAATCATTTGTTTTTCAACAAGATAATGACCCTATGTGGACTTAGATGTTATGTAGCAAATTATCTTGTGAACAGTTGACCTGGACCCCACAATCCCCAGACTTATGCAGCTGGTTTGAAATGAGTTGGATTGAAGAATAAGAGGAAGGCAGCCAACTTGTGCCCAGAACTTGTGGAAACTCCTTCAGGACTGTTGGAGAAGCATTCCAGGTGGCTACATCTGGAAGCTGGCTCAAAGAATGCCAAGAGTCTGCAGTGCTGTCAATTAAGTAAAAGGGGGCTATTTTGAAAAGTTTAAAATTTGAGAAAATGTTGAACACTTCACTTAGTCATTGCAATTTTTCATACGTATATTGCAGCACTGCTTTGAGGCCTTTTACAATTAGGTGAAGAGCATAGCTAAAATAGACACAAATGCATTAAAAGCAGCGGTGTCCAAACCTTTGACTGGTACTGGTATAATATGTATATCTACACCTATAATCTTCTATAATTGCTATATCATTTTTACTTAATTTGAAATATATAACACACAGTGATTTCCATTATATCAAAGGTTTTTGCTGCACTTAGCCCAGGAGACAGGTGGTGTTATTGTAACAAATGATAACCTGAGAGACCTTCAGGATGAGTCACCAGCTTGGAGAGACATCATCAAGAAGAGGTAGAGCTAGAAGGAAGTATATTTTACATTTCCATTAGTTCTGCTACTTAGGCACTTCTCTAGTTCTGCAATTGGTTTAGTTATGTCAGATTTTTTCCCCTTTGCCTACCTGATGTTTGAACTTCTCTTGTAATCAGAGACTCTCTTAGCTGTAGTGATATTACTCCCACATTTGACATTTGCCACGACATCAGCCCTCCTTACCATATGAAGTTCAGCATTTGACTGCTGTGGTAGCGGTTCTCACCCTACTGCTGTATGTGAGCAGAATAAAGGTCAAACATCTCCATCTAGGCTTCTTCAGTACACGTTTGTTGGAGACCACTTCATGGTGCCGGATGACCCTCTGGGGCGTGGGGGACCTCACCTGAAGGACTTTCTCCGCTCGCAGCACAGGTACATCCCAGGCTCAGTAACCATCCTGGAACACATAAGCCATTAACTGCTATCAACTATGGCATCATAAAAAGCCTCAACATGCTATAATGTTTGTGTTCAAAATGAACCAAGTGAAGAAAACTAAGTGAAGTGCTACACAGAGAAAATGCCAAGATACCATTATATATAATGATGTCCAGTTGGTGACACCTGAAATGTATTAGCGATCCTTGAAGCCAGCTTGCATACTGTTCACATCTCCTCGCTTTCTCCGGCCTTACTTATAGATCTCCAGTCCCAGGGAGCCATACCTTCGCCGGTTTGGCTTCCTCTCCTCATGCCTCATCTTCTCCCCACGCGCAGACTGAAGTGCTACAGTACCGCGACCATACAACGGGGAGTCAGTCGTTCCGGCCCGTCGACCCACAGAGGGGGAGGGGAAGGGGGAGGGCGAAAGGAAGGGGTGGGATCAGGGGGGCGTCAGAAGGTGAGGGCATCGCAAGGGAACGGAGCACAGCGGAAACCTCTTGTCTTAGGGAGGAACTCTCACAGGTGTTTCAGGGCCAGGACAGCATGGTGACGATGGCCCTCACGTGTAACCCCTGTCTCCATGACATAAACTCACTCTCCCACATTATCCTGGAGTTGCTGACTGAAAGAGGTGAAGATACTAGGCCGTAAGATTGAGGCGGGGGGGGGGGGGGGGGGGGGGGGTT
>JAODKL010000017.1:13232014-13249858 GCA_026780765.1 Petrocephalus schoutedeni
GGGGGGGGGGGGGGGGGGGGGGGGGGCGGTGTTTGTAGGATGTATTGAACAATTAAGTGTGAAATGATGAGAAGATACAGAAAAAGGGGGATAAAGGCATTCAAGGATTTCTGTAGGCAAATGTAGAAACAGGAGCAGAGTGGAAGAGGAGGCGTGTCAGCGACTGACTGGCAGCTCAGTCGACCAATCATCTGTTCAGCAACTTCATCAGGTGAAATTGATTTTTAATGATTGCAAGACAAGTAATGGTCTGTTTTAGAGATAGGTAGAGCAGGCAGATAGAGCAATTGATTGCCAATGTGTTATATAATTGTTTATAATGAATTAGTTCGAATTTTTTTTTTAACTTAAAAAATAAGAATAAGTGTAGCTACAGTTAAATTCCTCCTGATTTTTTGAATAAGTGTTTATTTTTTTAATTATAAAGAAAGAAGTTACACTGTGCACTTTCAATTTATGTCTTACTGCACTTCATTTTGAAGTCTTTTGTGAAACAATCTTTCAGCAAATACTATTAAAAATGAAAGTGGGTAAAAATGTGTAAAATTATAAGCTTTGTCTTTTGATTTTTGTATTTTGTTATGGGACACTCATATTAGAATACTTTTTTGTCTCTGTAATTTAAATTGTAACCATATTTTACATTTTGATTCCCTCCATATCTCACCTGAGTAACCGAGATGCCTTCAGCAGTAATACCAAATCTAGAAAGATCCATGTGATATCAACACGCCGGGGCACACAACACAGGGTAGTCAATATATTGTCATTTTATTAAGATTTCTTGATTATAAAGGGTGATTGAATGTTTGAATCCCTCCTACATTCTGTATGTGTGGAGTTTGTATTTTGATGATAATCTTTTTTGCCTACCCCATCTTGCTGTCCCTTAGATAAACACAAGCTAGGGGATCACAGTGACGGGTCATCCACTTAGAGTGTCTGTGGAGCTGGGGCTTAAAAGCCTCTCTCAAGGGCTCAAAGACACATGACTGTTCTACTGAGGCTGGCCTTGAACTGGCAGGCTTCCAGTCACAGTTACAGAGTACAGAAGCTTAACCCACTGAGACACACACCAACCCCCGTCGCTTATCTATGTCATGCAAGTTTCTTCTCTCTCTGCTTTCCTGGCACCGTCAATAGATATCACTTCAGAATTTTAATATAATTATGTACATTATAGGAGTGGCACAGTCAAGGGCATAACTTTGGGTTGAGCATGGGGGTTCTGCACCTATTTAAGGGTGGCTGGTTTTGATTATTGGGGGGTTACAAACCCCCACACCCCATTATTTACACCTATGGGCAGGATGGGTAGCGCTGTTGCCTTACACCTCTGGGACCAGTGTTCATGGCTCCAGCTGTGTGGAGTTTCTCCCTGAGTGATCTTGGGGTTTCCTCCAGTTCTTACCCCCATAGTTCAAAACCATGCTAAGTGGAGGTAGAGTCACCAAATTTCCCATGGGTGTCAGTGTGCCCTGCTATGGGTTGGCACCCCCATCCTGGGTTGTTTCCCGCCTTATGTATGTTGCTTTCGGAATGGACTCCAGACCCCCCTGCAAACCTGTATATACAAATTATATTTTCCATGACAGGAAACAATTATAAATGCCTTTTGTAAGGTGTATAAAATGCATGTATTGCAGCCGTTAGGGTTTTCGGTTTAAATAAAGATTAGTGGGGTTCAACAATCTTGCTTCCATTTTTTCATCCAAGGAAATTGGAACCAAAACAATCAATGATAACTTAGTACCCAAAGTATTCCAGCTGCAGAAGACTTCAAAATAGATCAACTCAGTATTTCCACACTCAGAAATGTAGCAGTTAATGTTCTGCTAAGATGTAAATAGACATGCAGACTATGTAACAAAGTACTACGTAAACTAAGTAACAAAACATCTCCTGTTAGATGATATATTCTTATCTATCTGGAGGGTTTTTCCCTTTTCCTTCAGTATGGAAGCATTACAAAATGTGCTTGTCACTGGGACCTCCATACCAGCATGAAATGCTAGACTCCATCATGAAAGTGATCAGCAATGTGTTTTGCTTCACTACATTTACTAGGTACTATAGATGCTGACATATTGATGAACACCTTTGATCTGGGATTGTAGGATGGTAGGATTAAGTTTATTGGATTCATTCTGACTTTTAATGTAAAAACTGTGGCATAATCAAAGTTAGTACAGCGTATAAACTGTATAACACCAGTAATTCCCCGTTTCTTGTGAGTACTGTAGACTGTACTGTCGATATGACCTAACAAGCTCCCGTCTACAAAATTCTGTGTTTTTACAGAACGTTACGCTTAGAGTGCTGACAAACAACATTGGCCACTGCGTCTCTGGATTTTTGCATGTGTAATAAAAATATAAATTCATTTTGCATTGCAAAGCAATATAGTACTCCTTTAAACCATATAGTTCCAAGTAATGTTCTCTTAAAACAGGACTTTAATATATTCCAGTGTCTCATCTTCCATTGCTAAAGTACAGTTCCAATACTCAAGAATAGAAGAACAGAGGATGGGAAAAATCCCCAGATGTGGTTCTTGCCTTGCCCTAAATATCTAGGATGCATCGGTTGCATCCTCGCCAATGAAAACAATCCCATATTTCACTGTGTTCCTTCTTGGGAGGCAAATTAGCAAGAACGCTCTTGTCAAGAACACAAATAGGTCCTTCCTTTCTCGGTATTGATAAACACCCAATGCATCCCTCTGATTTGACTACTTTAGGGAATCTCTATAAAGCCACACCCATACCATCCTTTTCCAGTCTTTTTGTATGAACTGTTTCTCAGCCTGATTCCTCACACTAACCCTCTCTGCATGTGCCATATCAGGGAGACTCACATTAGTCTTATTTTTACTAATTTAGATTTTTGTCTGGTTGTTGTTACTATAAAGATGCACACAGGTTGGGTTGTAATTGATTTATGCTAAAAACAATTTCATAGCACATAAGCATAAAAATATTTAAGCAAATGAAATTGTAAACTAAATGATTTCAAGGAACAGAACATAAGGACAGTTTATTTCCTTAGTGTTTAGTGGTGCCTTTATAAATATAAATGCATGAACTGCACACCATTATAACAGATGAAGTGCTGTTTGACTGTTAAATGTGATGTCATGCCAAAAAAATCATTCTGTCATTTTTATTCAGTGCTCTCTCTTCAGCAGCAAACTCCCTCTGTGTAAAAATATCTGTCTGCCAGAGAGCACAGCCACTTCCATGAGTTTGTGTCATTACATTGTTGATGTAATGACTGCCAGCTCAGTGTTACTCTGTTTGCAATAATACTGATGAAAGAAGCACATAACAGCACAGAGAGACCCGTAAAATGGAAAAATACTCTCAAGAAGCACACAAATACTTACCCTGTTCTTGGAGTATATTGCACTCCTGACTGAAGAGAACATTACTTAGAACTACAGAATTTAAGGGAATACTATATTGCTTTGCAATGTAAAACGCAGTATATTATGCATGCAAAAACCTGGAGATACAGTGGCTGATGTTGTTTATCAGCACTCAATGCGTAACATTCTGTACAAACAGAAGTTAGTAGGCAGGATCTTGTTAGGGTCTATCAACAGAGTACAATCTATACTCCTCACAAGAAACAGGGGGCATTACTGGTGTTATACAGTTTATACTCCTTACTAACTTCTTTGATCTGGGATTGTAGGATGGCAGAATTAAGTTCCTCTGATTCATTCTGATTTTTAAAATAACTGTGGCATAATAGAAGTTAGTAAAGATCCAGCATTTCATGCTGGTATAGAGGTCTCGGTAACAAACATTTTGTAATGCTTTCGTACTGATGGAAAAGTGAAAACTAGGACTCTAGGTTTATAGTGCTAACAGAGTCTTAGGGCACTTGCTTAATTGTGTAAAAATATTGCAAATTTATTGGTTTCCTAACAAAAGTGCATTGACAGGCTGTCTTTTGACTGACTCATTCAGTTCTGTTCTGTTTTACTCTTAATTGCAGTTGTAGTCAGTAGTTCCCAAAGAGATACTAAACACAAATGTTTGATGTATTATGTTATTGCAAAGGTGTTACTAATTAAAAAGCCCCCGATGAGACTAGTTGACTGCTAATGAAACTGCACTGAGATGCAGTGTGTTTTGCGCTGTTCTTAACTTTTACAAGTGTACTTTGGGTTTCAATTTATTACAACTCGAAATGAATGTTTTACTTAAGGAATAGACAGATGGAAATTTAATTGATACGCTGAATAGTGATATGCTGCTGTGTGTTTTGCATGGGCATTAGTGGAAGTATAAATGGTAAGAAGCAGAGAGGCGCTGGCAAAGATTCACCAGACTTTTTGATAAATTCACTACAGAGCTTTTGAAGAATTCTAATAGGTAAGACTAACCTTGTCACATGGTTAACAGAGACAATTATAATTATTTTGTAGCCTTAAAACATGCTCTTGTGTTAAGCTACCTTACTTTAAAAACACTAATGTACTGGATTGAAGGACTGACGATGTGAAGTGGATTTTGCTCAGTTTTCACTTAAGTTACGTAATGTATAACAACAACAATAATAATAATAATAATAATAATACATGAATGCATGGCAGCAGACACACTCGGTTACCGTTTAGAATCTTTAGCTACTTCATATCAAAAGGACAGGCCATTAACCTTTCATAGTATGTGGCCTCATATATTATAATTATATAAAAAACTATATACAAAGTATTTATTTATATATGCAAGATTACCTGCCAATTAGCTTTTCACATTGCTTGTATCCTCCAATGTTGACAATGTGACATTTTTGTTTCCTGTGACATTCCATGAGAATGAGGGTGCCTGAGGGTGGCTGAGCGTGCCTGAGCGTGACTGAGGGTGGCAGTATCTTGAGCCCAGTGTGGTAGGTGTGGCTCTTTTGTTCTCTCAATTAGAATTAAAAATGGTTCCAAAAAAAGTGAAATTTCTTATTGGGGTTACTTAATACCATTACACACTTGTGCCATACACCAAAGTCAAAAGTATTGGACACATCTTTGAATTTAGGTATTTCATTCAGACCCATTGCCACCGGTGTATACAGTCAACCACCTAGACATGCAATCTGGTTTACAAATGCTTGTGAAAGAATGGGGCATTCTGTAGAGCTCTGTGAATTCAAGCATGGTACTGTCATAGGATGCTAGTCAGTTTGTGACATTTCATCTCTGCTAGATATTTCAATTGTAAGCGGTATTATTGCAAAGTGGAAATGTTTAGGAACAACAGAAACTCAGCCATGAAGTGGCAGATCATGTAAAGTATCAGAGTGGGGTCACCAAATGCTGAGGCACATAGTATGAAAAAGTCACCAACGTTCTGTTGGCTCAATAATTGCAGAGTTCCAAACTTCCTCTGGCATTAACCTGGGGCACATGAAATAAATGGTAACAGACTCAGCAAAAAAATCAAGCAGATTATTATAAATTCTGAAATGTGTCAATATCTCAGAAAAGCTTTCAGCATCCATTTTCCCCCAAATTCTCATGTGCATGTGTGTAGGTAATACATGTCTCATTGTATTCCACAGGCTGAGTAAGGTTATTCAATCAACAATGTTTCTTGTCCTGTTAATGTTAGGTCAGTCCCCTCTCTGCACTACAATGAAAATACAATTTGTAAGTTTACATTAAAATTCAGACAAATCAAGATTGATGCATTCATAGTTCATAGCTGTGTGCGTGTGTGTGTGTGTTTTTAACAGGAATCTACCCATTGGTTGTCTGTCTCCCTTATCACTTTCACTTTGTCGACATTGGAATGACTTGGCCTGGAGCACAGACTTACTGTAGAAAGATCTATGATGATCTAGCTACCATTGAGAATCAGGACGATATGCAAAGTGTAGTCAATACTGTAGGCCTTGCTTACACTGGAGCAGTCTGGATAGGACTGGAGAAGCCAGGCGGATGGAAGTGGCAGTGGTCCCTGGAAGATAAAAGCTACTACAGTAATGGTGAGGTTGCATTCTATAACTGGAATGCGGGTGAACCAAGCAATTCTGGTGGACAGGAGAACTGTGTCGTCATACTAACAAATGGATACTGGAATGATTGTCCCTGCAGTACTATGGTCTCCTCTGTTTGTTATGATGGTAAGTCATTTTGGCTGCTAAACTAATTACATTCTTGAAGCGGACATATTTACAGGTATATGATCATTATTATTATATGCAGTTCTTGTTCTTCGCTGCCAACACCAAACAATAACCGGAAAAGAGACTTAGAGGCTTAGTCAAAACCATACATACACCCCACATGGGTCATGGTGCAACTATGGGTCAGGAGACTGTGCCTGTGATTGGAAGGTAAAAAACAAAACATTCATGTATGGATTTTTTAAATAATCAAATCCTTCCTCATCTTCAGGTAGAAATTCCGCCAATCAGCGATACGTCTTCATTTTACAACCTATGACATGGACTGACGCTCAGAGTTACTGCAGAGAGTATCACACTGACCTTGCCAGTGTTGGGAATCTGGATGAGAACCAGCTTATACATGTTACAGCGGCGCAGGGGACAATGGTGTGGATTGGATTGTTCAGGGACTTCTGGCAGTGGTCAGACCAGGGGAGCTCCACATTTTACAGTGGAAAATTAGGAGAATTGGGGATGACGACAGACAGTTCATTGGGATGTGGTTCTGTCGATTCTTCAGGACAATGGAATAGTCAAAACTGTCTTGACAGTCAGTCATTTGTCTGTTATAGAGGTGAGTTGGATTCTACAGACCTTGTCATATTAAAGCTCTCAATCACTGCTCTAGCTGATGAACACTAAGCATCTTAAGATATCGTCCTCAGCAACTGCAAAACTGCCTTAGCTGACTCGCCTTTTGCGTTCACAGCTTAAAAGCATCCATCCGTATCCATCATACTGATTCCACCATGCAGTCTTAACATCCAGAAATGGTTTTTGTTTATGCAAGATGGTTCATTAGTGGTTTCATTACTTTTGGATGAGACCATTTACTGACTCAATGTCCCATTTAGCTGTCACTGGAGTAAGAACAGTGGTCAACATGAAAATCAGAACTGATGGAGACTTAACAGACTATGGCGACCTTATTTTAATGCAGGTCAGTTAATTTCTCTTTTGTATGCATCTCCTCATATAAAAAGACAAAAGACTGCTGATAGCAAGTGGAAACATGCCAATTTGTCATTATCCAGCTCCGTCAGGAACTGATCAGAAGAGGGGCATCAGGAAACTTTACGCTACGCTGGCTGACTCAGTCTGATGGACTGATCTTCCACTTGCAGGAAGAACAAGGTACAGCACGAAAGGAACTACTCTTGTGGCAGTTTCACGAAGAGTATTGCAAGGATTCTTTATAGTATGACTGGATGTGTTTTTTTCCCCCTAGGTGCCCAAGATGAAGAATGCACTGGAGGTCAATAGGTCAATTATATGACAGTCCAGCATGGATTGGAAGGGGGCTACAATGAATCCCAGGACAAATATTTAATTGGATTTTATCTCCATTGTTTTTGATTCAGAAAATATATTGAAAGAGGCCATTTTTAATGACTAAGCTAACCATTAACAATCTAATCTTTGACATGTATACATCTGTTAAGTTTATTCCTTTAAAATGAAAGACTACTATTTGTCTGGTTTCTAGTTACAACCCAGGTATTTGACTGTGGCAGAAAAACAATTACAGTCTGTTTTGACTAGGCACAAAACAGCATTAGACAAATGCTTGATGATATACCAAGCCTTGTGCAGCCATTTTAAATGGACTAAGATAAAAAGTGAACAGCTTAAGAGTGGCAAAGGTGGACACAAACAACATGATAGAAACAGACAGGCAACCAAAACCAAAAAAAAGACTGAATGTCTGTGCACCATGGAACACAAGGAGAGTATGCAAATTCCACACACAACCTTTTTCACACCTGAAAATCTGGACTACTGAATAAGCTCACACTCTCTACAAATAATGCACTACAAGTAACCCATGTCAGGGAGGACACATTGAGCTAGGACAGGATTGGTCATTTCAATGAAAAGCATCTGGATTTCACTTAGCTCTTGCTGTATGCTGATTGGTCAGTCTCCTATTAAACATTGTGCATGCGTCACTGATGTTAATTGAAAACAGGTAGATGATTTTCTCTTCAATTAACAAGGTAGCATAGTCCGGTCCTAGTGCAAAGCATCCTCGCTTACCTGGATTTTCTGGTCACCCTAAGCTTTTGATTTAGGCAAGTCTGTTTTCTCCAACCACACTATCTATTACACAATTCAGCCATTATATTCAATCCTGAAATTAATAACCAGAACATTTTTATTGAAACAATTCTACCACAAATACACAGCACTGATCAACAGAAAAACATGATTTTACACTGAAGAGTAACATCATATTAGCGCAGTGAAAACAAAATTGAAAAAAAAGTGAAAACATTTATATTGTTACACATGGCCATTAAAATAATTATTTAACAGGTAATTGATACTTAACAATAAAGCAAGTGGTTATGAATCCCTATATTATGATAATATATCTTTTCCCACTTTTATTTCTCAGTAATTAATCACTTCATTCAGAGGATTCTAGCATACTTCTGCAGCCATAAACTGCTATTAGATTTAAAGACATTCACAGATTCTTTATCCACTAGTCAGGTGTTCCTAATAAAGAGACTAACGACAGTAAAACAGCTGGCTCATGTTGCTGACTGATGAAGCCCATTAATTACTATGTCATTATGGTAAGTAGCAGTCAGGAGTTGGGTGAAAGTTTCCTCCATTTTTCACGGAAGTGGATTAGTTCTCTTTAGTATTCAGTGGCCTCTGGGGATAACTGATTCATTAAGAAGTGACAGTAGTGAAAATAAAGTACAAAACTGCCCCAAAAAGCAGGTCTGCTACATATGCAAGCATTTGTAAAAACTGCCACTTATTTTGCCGGCCGATTGTGGCGAGGGTTCACAGTGCCTCTGTGCCTTTAAACTCTAGCCTCACCCACGCACGCACACACAAGAGGGGAAGCCTCACTGCCGCTCTGGGTGGGCGGTGCCTCTGCCACGTCACACCACTGAAACGAAAGTAAAAACAGGGAAAACGGGGGTCTTTAGAGTGCGGCCTGTTTGAAAATAGATCTGGGAGCACAGGGACCCTGCTCAGTAGGTGAGCAAAACAGACGATGATATGTGCCTCAGTGGCTTCTAGTGTACTAGATTCTGATTTTTCAGTGGCCTTGTTGTTATGTTTTCATGTATTACAAAAATACTGGAGGAACATCAATAATTGTTAATAGCATATAAACACACAGTTTATTAATTTAAATTCTTGTATACGTACAACCACGTGAGAATCCAACAATGTAATTTGTAATGTCAAATTAAAGACGTAAAATTTGTTTTCAGCTCAGTCTGTAGACAAAAGGTCTTTTGTGTTTCCCCAGTGGACTTTAACATATAGTACACATAGTAACCTCCAGTGAAATATTTTTATCCCATTGATATACAAATCCGCATAGCAGAAAAAAACTGAGAATATCACAACCAGCAGCTCGTTATCCGTTAGTTTGGTGTGTTTTAACAGGTGATCATAATGGACTTGATGTTTGTTTTCATGGACATTTCATAGTTATTCCTCTTGATGTCAGCTTTATGATATCTCTATGATATCTATTAGTGATATCTCTATGAGGTATAAATACCAGAAATCCTCTGCAGTTTCTTCTCCAGAGATGGCATCTTCCGAGGAGCTGTATAACTGCTCCATCTGCCTCGACGTATTCGTTAACCCAGTCTCACTTCCATGTGGACACAGCTTCTGCATGGCCTGTATCGGGGAACACTGGAACAACAGAACTCAGGCCCAGTGCCCCATGTGCATGAGGTGCTTTGAGATAACACCAGAACTCCACGTAAATACTTTCATTGCTGAAATAGTAAGTCAGTTCAGAAGGATGCTTCCTAATTGTTCTGTTGCGAATGGAGAGGTGCCCTGTGATGTCTGTACTGGGCAGAAACTGAAGGCCCAAAAGTCCTGCTTGGCGTGTCTGACCTCTTTCTGCGAGATGCACCTGGAGCCTCATCAGAGAGTCCTGGCCCTGAAGAGACACAAGCTGGTGGCCCCAGTGAAGAACCTGGAGGATAGGATGTGTAAGGAGCATGAGAGGCCCCTAGAGCTTTTCTGCAAGCAAGATCAGATGTGTGTCTGTGTGCTGTGCACTGAGACAGAGCATGAGAAACACAACACTGTCCCTGTGGAGAGAGAGGGGGCTGTGAAGAAGGTGAGTAAAACTGATTTTCTTCTGTCCAATGAATTGTTTGGGGTTGCATGGTGCTTCAGTGGATAGCACTCTGGTTTACCGCCAGCTGTGAGTTTGAATCCCAGCCTCACACTCTTGGTGCTGTGCAGATTTCATTCTGCAGCCCAGTTACAGTTGGATAGATATACTGTTTGATTGTATTTATTCTTACTGTTTTCTTTTACAGATTCATTTGGAGAAGACAAGAACGGGCATTCAACAGAAGATCCAGGACAGAGTGAAGAAAGTGGAAGAGATTGAGCAGCTGGTAAAGCGGAGCAAGGTGAATCATGAATTCTATGCAACAAAGATTGTGAAAGATTTCCTTAATAGGTCATGATCACATTTCTATTAATATATTTTTCTATAAACACTTATCAAGGGCAGGGTCACACTGACTCTGGAGCCTATGCCAGAAAGTGAAGGACAGGCGACACTCTCAATGGGATGCTAGGGCACAAAGTAACAAACTAGAGCAAAACAGGTGACGCCAAGTCAGTTAAAACACATTTCTGGAGAGGACCACAGTATTCCCCAGTAGAAACCCAAGCAAACAAAGCAAGAACAGTCAAATTCCACAGAGGGCGCCATGCTGGGAATCAAACCAAACAGTGATGCCAAAGTGACCACTGACACCCCCATGACATTCCTAATTTACAGTATCTGCTGTTTCGCTCCCAAAAGGCTAGAGCAGAAAAGGAGGCTGAGGACAGTGTGCGAGTTTTCACTGCTCTAATACAATCCATTGAGAGAACTCAAGTAGAACTCCTTGAGGTGATGGAGAAGAAGCAAAAAGCAGCAGAGCAGAGGGCAGCAGAACTCATTAAAGAGATGGAGGATGAAATCACTGAGCTACAGAAGAGAAACGCTGAGCTGGAAGAGCTCTCTCAGACTGAGGACCACATCTACTTCCTACAGGTCAGTGACCTTTACTATCAGCTACTGCTCCATGTGGTTCTATGTAGAGATGACACTATACAACTTCCCTGCTGATTGATTCTATCCTCTGTTGCTATAGACTTTCCCATCCCTCTGTGATGACCCACAGACCAAAGACTGGTCCGATATCATTATTCACACTGACCATTGTGTGGGGACCAAGTGGAATGTGTACAGTCAGCTTGGGGAGAACATTAGTAAAGTAATAGATGAACAGCTACAAATTGGTTTGTACTATGTTTATTCATTTTTGAATCACAATAACACCAGAATCATACTAATGCAAGCATAACTACATAACCTTTATATTAGTACCAGAGCTTGTTTAACTGCATTTTCAACATCAGACTTTTCAGTTAAGACTTTCAGTTTTAAACTCAACTGTCAGTAAGAGGATTTGCTTTTGTGTCTTCTGCCACAGAACTCAGGAGAATGCAGACATATGCTGGTGGGTGGCTTGGAAATCATTATTAAAATGAAACTAAAACGGATGTTATTCTGCCCATGCATGATTTATGAAATAACCTTTTACTCTGTGCAGTCGATGTAACCCTTGACCCCAAGACAGCACACCCAACCCTGCAGCTATCAGAGGATGGAAAGAAGGTGTGTGATGGGGACACAGTGCACAATGTTCCCGACAACCCGGAAAGGTTCGACTGCAGTCTGTGCGTCATGGCGACCAAAGGCTTCACAACTGGGCGCCACTACTGGGAGGTGCTGGTCAAGGATAAGCCCAACTGGGACCTCGGCGTGGTTCGAGAGTCCATCAACCGGAAAGGAGAGCTCATTGCATTCCCAGAGAATGGATTTTGGACAATTTGGCACAGAAATGGGACTGAATATTCAGCAAACTGCTCGCCCCCCATTGCTCTTTCTCTTGCTGAGAAGCCCCAGAAGGTGGGGGTGTATGTGGATTACGAGCAGGGGCAGGTATCCTTCTACAATGTAGACAGAAGGTCTTGCATCTGCACCTTCACTGGTTATACCTTCAAAGGCAAACTGTATCCATTCTTCAGCCCCTGTCACAATGGCGGTGTTAATTCCAGCCCACTGATCATCTCGTCCATCTCCTATACGCAGTGACGGACACATTTAAGCTCCAATAATGTGCATTGGAAATTGTAATTTTTTTCAGAAAACATTTCTATAATTGATAATGAACTGTAATGCTAAGATATTCCCACTTTTGCTTTGAAGTTTTTCAAGAAAAAAAAAACTAACATCAGTTTTGTGAAAGAATGTTACAGTAAAATCTTAGTGATCACTACATCTTTGTGGTGAATTGTGTTTTTTCTTGCAAAAGCGGGGTGTGTGTGGTACATTTTGTGTCTTTCAATAAAACTGAATTACTTTATATTGTGATGTATTGTGATGTATTATCGTCGTCATGGTTATTTTCTCACGTGATAGCCAGAGCATCACAATTTTTCAAAATAACTTCCTCAGATAGACAGATTCTGATGAGAATCTAGTATTTCCCTTGCAGAGGCACTATATGCCCATAACATATAATGACAGTATTCAAGCCATATTGTATTATTGGCGACAGCTTCAATATTACTACTACATAATTTACTTAAACTGCAGGGGATAACCAAGGGAGCCAGAGAAATCCCATCCAACACGGAGAGAGCAAGCATAGTCCAAACAAAAAGAGAGTCAGTGGGATTAAACCCCCAACCCTCGAGGTGTGAGCTGACAATATCACCCAGCGAGTCACCGCATCACTCAAAATCCAAAAAGAGTGAGTTACAGACACAGCCGGTTTTAACAATACCCACTCTTAAAAGAGCAATCCGTTTTAATCCAACCTCCATGATTATTTATCCAATGGATGGTAACAGTGAGCATGGAAGCAGGGGGAGTGAGACACTGCGGATAGGACGCTAGGTATTTACAGGGGAGACGCTCGCAGACAAACACTGCAGATAACTCTCAGACAAACACAGACATGACATGCGGGATGTTCACCTACAGGTGCTCTCTAGCGGCCTGAGAAGCCCCAAAAAACCCAGGAGTATACACTGAGCACAGCTGGCAAACTGCCAGCCCTGGTGGTAAGGAATTGCTAACTACTAAGCCACTAAAAAAAATGCATAACCTAAAGAAGGCAAGGGCTAGCGACGGCACAAAGGCTTCTGAATCTGACGTACAGCACCAATCAGCAGTTTGGGCACACCTACCCATTAAAAGATTTATTTGTACTATTCTCAACATTTTAGAATGATCATAAAGACAAGAACTGTCAGCTCCGCCCACCCGCCATAAAAACGGAAAAGAGACAATGACAATGACAGGCACGGGAGGGGCTGAAACTACTTCCGACAACTTTGAACCTGACCATCTTTGAACCTGAACATCTCGAGAAGAGGCACACTCTAGCTGAAAGGTCAGTGAAATATCAGTTCTTAACTTGGGATTCTGGGTGCTCCAGCTCCCTTGAAAGTGCCGGATAAATTAGGAAAGTAAAGTTAAACCAAACGTCGAGGGAACCTGTGTATTAATGCAATATCTGAGCCAGACGTCACTGACGTCACCATACTGTACTTTGGACTGCTGGATTTGTGTTATTAGGAGTACAAGCAGCATAGCTACTGGATCGCTTGTGTTTTTCTTTTCTATATTTATTATTCGTGAACGCGCCTGGTAGCAGAAGACAGTGACTGTTGTCTGTATCGTTCAAAAATCTTATAATTCCTTCAACAATTTCAGAAGTAAATGCATTTAAAAACAAGATTAATATGTAGTGTACAGCTCGTACTTCCGAACGGATTGCACTAAAGCCGGTAATAATAAAAAGTCGGCTTAAATACAATGGTTCATTCAAAGGAACCAATCTATTTAAATCCAATGGGCGAAACATTGCATAACTTTCAGCGGTTAATCGTCTACAGTACCGTATTTACTTATGTAGTAAAGGCAGATTTATGTAAAGGATATGTTCGTAGCCTGGGGACTGCCTGTATAAATATTTGGTGTCTTTTCAAGCAGAAGTACTAGATAGAGAACACGGGCAGCTCGATGTACTAGAGCAAAGCTTGTGCGGGAGTCGCATCCGACAGCATGCGTGCCCCTATCCGCAAGCGACAGCATCACCGACGGCACATTCACGTTTTATTTTCTCTCTTTTTTGATTGGCGTGCCCTCTCACCTTAATGTTCAATCATCTCTCTCCACAACCATTGGCTGATTCGCAGCCTATCTTCAGTCTGATTGGCTTATGGCTTATTTATGCTATTCGGAATCAGTTTCTACTACCGGTATCAACCTACTGAATAGGTTAATGGCGAAAAATAATTAATAAAAAATATGTCGCGGACCGGTTCTTTGAGACTTCTTCTAAGCAGTGGTGCCACCAATCCCGTATGTTACGCGATCGCCCAGTATTGTAAATAATGGTAAATCTGTGTCCCGTTTTGAACCGGGTGTATGCGCTAATGAAGATTAATTGTGCCCCCCGGTTCTGACCAGGTTAATCAAATCGGACATGGGTGGATGATTTAAGCACACGATGTTCACCCCATGGTTATGCATTTGACAAATTGCCTTTGACAAAAAACATGCATAAAACATCTTTTCATATCACCTTTTGTGGAAAAAAATAGAAATGAAAAACTAATTAATACTTCCATCATGGCTAAAATGGTTTACAGTCAAAAGGAAATTATTATTATCATTTTCAGAGCTGTCATCACCCATCAGATTATGTGATTGTGATGTCACAGGAACACTGTGAAGTCTATCACTTGACACAAACAATTCTTTCTTAGAAAAGATGTGTTTTCTTTTCAGGAATGGCATCATCTGGTACTCTTTTGTCTGAAGAGCAGTTCAAGTGCCCCATGTGCATGAATGTGTTCACCAGTCCTGTCTCCACTCCATGTGGACACAGCTTTTGTAGAAGCTGCATAAGTAAGTACTGGGATTGCAGTGAAATTCTTAGATGCCCAAAGTGTGAAGAGATCTTCATTGGAAGACCAGAGTTATGTGAGAATACATTTGCTAAAGAAATGGTTGAACAAATTAAGAAAATGAGATCCAGTGGTTCTGAAGCAATCTCTCCTGGACCTGAAGTGCCCTGTGATGCCTGTACTGGGCAGAAACTGAAGGCTCAAAAGTCCTGCTTGGTGTGTCTGACCTCTTACTGCGAGATGCACCTGGAGCCTCATCAGAGAGTCCTGGCCCTGAAGAGACACAAGCTGGTGGCCCCAGTAAGGAATCTGGAGGATAGGATGTGTAAGGAGCACGAGAGACCCCTAGAGCTTTTCTGCAAGCAAGATCAGATGTGTGTCTGTGTGCTGTGCACTGAGACAGAGCATGAGAAACACAACACTGTCCCTGTGGAGAGAGAGTGGGCTGAGAAGAAGGTGAGGAAAATTATAACCTTTTTCTGGACATGTTTAATTTTTAGAAATGTTACACTGTTATGTTTATATGAGATTTATTTTTCACTTTTTGTTGCAGAATCAGGTAGGGGTGACAGGAACAGAGATTCAGCAGATGATCCAAGTCAGACTGAAGAAAGTGGAGGATCTGAAGCAATCCGTGAAGCTCTGTAAGGTCAGTTCCAGCTTATCATTTGAGTTTAGTATTGTTCAAATCATGTGATAAATTAAACGTCTAGAAGTTTATGAGCATTTCTCATTGTATAGTTTTTAATCTATTCCCCATCAGACCAACACAGAGAGAGAGATTGAGGAATGTGTGCAGCTCTTCACTGATCTGATAAGCTCCTTTGAAAAAAGCCAAGCACAACTCATGCAGATGATGGAGGAGAAGCAGAAGGCAGCGGAACAGAAAGCTGAAGGGCTCATTGAAGAGCTGGAGAAGGAAATCGCTGAGCTACACAGGAGACACACTGAGCTGGAAGAGCTCTCTCATTCTGAGGACCACATCTACTTCCTACAAGTCAGTGACCAGCAGTCCATATGGCTATATCTAGAGATGAACCTAAACACTTCTCCATGTTCATGGATTTTCCCACCTGTTGGTTCAGGGTTTCCCATCCCTCTGCAGCATCCCGCAGACCAGAAGCTGGTCGGATATTACTGTTCACTCTGAGCTTTTTGTGGGGACAGTAAGAACTGCCATGTCTACACTGGAGAGTCTCCTAAAAATGAAAGAGATCAAACTTTGCGAAAAAGGTCACCATTGTTTTTTCATTCCTTACCGAATTCATTTTTATTGAATTAAACAATATATACATTACATGCATAATGTGTACTTTTCACAGAACTGACGAGGATCTCCCAGTATGCAGGTATATATGATGCCACTTTCTCAAAAGCCATAAGATACGGTGTGGATGTTAAGATCCCCATTTAGACCTTAGATTAGATTAGACTTTCTTGATCCCAGATAGGAAATTCTTGAACCTGACAGCCTTTATCTGTATCTGACAGTGAATGTGACCCTGGACCCTGGGACAGCAAACCCCTGGCTTGTCCTGTCTGCGGATGGAAAGCAAGTATGGGATGGCAACAGGCAGCAGCATCTCCCTGACAACCCAGAGAGGTTTGACACCGCGCCCCTAGTTCTGGGCAAGGAGAGCTTCTCCTCTGGGCGACATTACTGGGAGGTGGAGGTTGGGCAGAAAGCGGCGTGGGACTTAGGAGTGGCCAGTGCATCGGTGAAGAGGAAGGGTGTGGTCAGGCTGACCCCCCAGGATGGCTACTGGACTGTATGCTTGAGAAGGATGAATGAATACAGGGCTTGTGCTGACCAGGCTGTCATGCTCAGCCTGGAGAGGAAGCCCCAGAAGGTGGGGGTATATCTGGATTACGAGGCCAGCCAGGTCTCATTTTACAATGTAGAAGCCAAGTCCCATATATACACTTTCCATGGCTGCATCTTCACTGAGAAGGTTGTGCCGCTGTTCAACCCCGATTTGAACGATAAAGGTGACAACAAAGCTGCACTCGTCATTTCCTCTGTCGGTGTTAGAGGAGAAGGCTTTCATATGTAACTGCAGACTGAATGTGGAAATGTGAGAATTAAGTGGAGTTATTTAGGGAGTTAAGGAAAGTGCAAAAAGAAGTACCATTTTTGTCTGTGTTGGAGAATTCAAGTCTACAAATGCGTAACAAAAGGTTGTGATTTCTGTTTTATCGGCAGATTTCTATGGAAAAATTCTGTGTTTTGCCTTTGTTTGGGTTTGTAGAACAATGTCCCATACCTGTCCATAGCCAGGATGTTAAGCATTTCTGACAAATGTGCGTGACTCGGCTGTTGGTTTGAGCCCAGCCTCCGCAGAATAGTCACGTCTGTGGGCCCTGAACCCCCAGCTCCCTATCTGCTGCATGGTGGCTCCCCCTTTGCTGTGACCCCCAAGCTTCTCACCTGCATGGAGAGCAAGATAGGGCAAATTGGAAAAGGAGAATTTCCCCATGGGTATTAGTAACGTATCACTATTGTATTCAAGCAAGTGCGTATTGCAAACCTATGCACTTAGCTGGTTTCCCGCCCTAATATTCTGGTTTCTTACCACCGTTCAAAGATTTGCAGTTACAGGTGAAATGTAGGTGAAATGGCATCTCTGAATTGGGGTATATCAGTCTGTGTCTACGATGGACTGTTCGTTTCCCCTGCTGCCTGGG
>JAODKL010000017.1:13249958-13263896 GCA_026780765.1 Petrocephalus schoutedeni
AGGTGAAATGGCATCTCTGAATTGGGGTATATCAGTCTGTGTCTACGATGGACTGTTCGTTTCCCCTGCTGCCTGGGGTTGGCTCCAGGCTTCCTCATGGCCATTACCATTTGGAAGATGGATGGATGGATGTATGGTATTTTCAAAACTCTATTATCTCTGTGGTGAAGCTCTCATTACACGCCCAGTCTGACTCTCACCCCTAAACATGCATACTAATTCTTCTATCCACCCCCAGCCCCTCACCCCTAAATGCACTCGCTGCCCCGTAGGCCTCCATCCAGCCTTTCCAGTCCTCATCCACCATAATCTGATTATAGACACAGGTGGCCACAGTTTAGTAGCGGGCCAATCTGATTAGTTCTGGTGCTCCAGTGTGACTGGAAGAGGGCTGGCACATGCTGCCAGAACCAGCCCGAGCAGGGCCTGCAGATGCCGCGGTCAGGAAGGAGCTGACCCAGATGGGCCAGAGGGAATTTTGTCAAACCAGACACGAGTGATGGCGGACTGAGCCCTTACCTTCTGGATCACCTGGTCCACTCCGGATAACCTTTGTTCTGGGGCAGGGCAGCCTCAACATAAGACAGGTAATTTAATGATATATTGTTGTACCTAAGCCAGCTGCAGCAGCGTCTTACCCGCTGAACCCACACTTAGATACCAGGGAACATGTGACACGCACTGAGATCTTCATTTAGTACATTTATGTTTTCAGCATGTTCAAATAAATGTAGTGTAAATGCTCCAATTTATATACATTTATTAAAATGTGGAAACGTTGTTGGTGAATTTCATTTCTAAAATTAAAATTCCTTTTCTTCATTTATTAATTTCCAATTAATCATGTATATATGTTTAAATTGTGCATTTATATTTGTATTTATGCAAACTTTTGTTCTCATTTGGAATAAATGTTCAACAAAAAAAAGCATTATTTTCATCAGGTACTCATTCTGTCAGTGTGATGTGATTTGCCGACGTGGCTGGATTGATAGGGGTTGTGTGGCAGTCTGCTGACCCATGACAGATGGGAGATTAGTCTGGGGCTTCTCAGTCTCTGCCACAGGGGCATTCACATCCAGTGAAGGTTACAGACATTTCATTTCCTGTTCAAGTCAAACAAGTTTATCAAATCATAGAGGAGTGACTTTCAGCAGAAGAACAGGTTGGTGAACTTGAGTTTGAATTTTAATTTCTTTTTAACTAAGGGCTGAAAGCATTATACAAATCCTAAACCTAGTTCAACACGTACTTAATTTTACTCTCAGTGTTGGTGATTCATAATATGGCTCACCTGTCATGTGGAATACCCCAGTATGGTATTTTGTTCATTATTGATGCATTTATATATTGATGCAAATATATGATTTTTAAATCAATTTGAAATGGATATATTAATTGTTTTCAGGGCTTCAACAGATTAATGGGCCAGTGTGTGTGAATATGCAAATATAACTGATTGTGGCTGATCACCAAGACCACCTACTAAAGAACTGCTGATTGGCTGCCCCTCGAGCCGTGCCACAATGCCACTGGCTGTGGATGAGACTGCAGGGGACCTTCCAGTAAGAGACATGGGTCCAAGAGGTGGTCTCATGCCTTCGGTGTATGGTGAGGCGCATTCTATGTGTCCGCCCGTACGTGCTTTTCAGTACCCGTGTGTGTATGTGTCTGTGAGTCACCGCTCGCTTTCTGCCAGATTCCCCCAGGAACGTGAAGTCAGCAAGGAAGCCGCAGGTTCTGAAGATAAAAGGTATGATGACGACCCGGGGAAGCTCATTTCGGTGGGACGCCACCATTTAAATAAAGCAGTATTAACGTTGGCTGTAAAATTCTACCAGACCGCTGGCCCATGTACCGCATGTCCCGAGAGCAGCTGGAGGAGCAGTGCTCTCGCCTGCGGGAGGAGAACGCCGTCCTGAGGGAGCACTGCCGCACGCAGGAGCGCAAGATGCGCAGGTGCTGGTGCAAGGAGAGGGAGAGGCGGCGCGCCGGCACGCTGGATGCGTGAGCGGACGGCACTGGGCGTAAATCGCTGGGTTTTTTACAGTATGTGTTGCCTGGGGAACACTGTTCAGTTGACGTTTGCGGCCTAAACGCCATGCGTGGCTCCCTAGGCTGTCCACAAAGCTAATGCAGCTGCAGCAGAGGCGCCCTGGGACAGCCAGTGCGTGGGAGAAGGAATTGGATGAGACCGTGCAGGAGCTAGAGGCCCGCGTGGCCACGCTGGAGACCCAGAAGGAGGCGCTGCAGAGCAAGCTGAACCTGGCCAAGCAGCAATTCCTGGAGCTGGAGAGCAGGGGCCACTCCCGAGTGAGAGGTCGGTGAAACAATGAAGGAAAAGTATAGATGTTAGAGGGAGAAGTGGTAACTGTCAACCTTCTGTGCTGACGGCTGTCGTGGAAGTTCCCCGGCTATAGTGTGCACATACACATTTTTGTTTCAATATAACAGTCCATCAAGGTAGCAATTCCGCCTTTGTCCTTTTAGGTCGAGTCCTGGACAGAGGCAGGGGGGGTCGGCGGGCTGCCCAGACCGCACCTCCCCGCTGTGGTCTGATCTCGCAGGCAGACAGTCATGGAGAGAGAGGGAGGCCGTGAGTGTGTTTGCCTGTGCGCTCTGTGAGGCCTAGCTGTTAACACTGTGTGAAGGATTTGTACTGAGGATCTAGCACAGTTCTCCAATTATCCCCGAGGCCCAAACGTTATTAACAACATAAAGCCTACAGGCCACTGTCCCTGGCATTATTCTGTCATTATGGTTCAGGTTGTTTCAAATGCAGATAAAATTAGCTGAGCAGTGGGTGACTATTGTGCCCATGGGTCACCTCTTGGGGACCTTTGGCCTAGTCCACCCATCCATCCATCCATCCATCCAGGGGAGGCCTGGCCACCAGGTGCTCAAGCCCCCCCAGGCCTCCCCTCCACCATTTGCATTTTCTGAAATACTGCTCTAGACATAAATAGGCAAGTAGCCTGCAGTCTGGTCAGGTAGTACAGGGCACAAGACTGGGGTACACCCTGGATGGGATAAACTAGCCAAACCCCACCTCCTAATTTCGCTCCACATGTGACAGTCTCGGCACATGTCCCTACAGTGCCTCCAGCCTGCAGCAGTCAGGGGTGGAGGAGCTGGAGCTGGCTGCCCAATCACTGAGGGACTCCATGAGGGAAAAGGAGAGCGAGGTTATGGAGGCCTTGAGGGAGCTGAGGAGACAGCAGGCCGATGACAGCAGGTATGCCGATACCTGCATCTCCACATGCATGTGTTTGCATGCTGACGTGTCCTTGCAGGACTGATGTGTGTATTAGCAGGAGAGTAACAGTCACTTCCATACCAGCCATCGCCATGGTTCAGTGTAAAAATCCCCAGGTCTTTAATCCTTTTTTCCTATTACTTTGTGCCATCCAGCTAATCCACCTGGTACTACCATCTCCTCATTGTAAAGCATCTTCATAGTCCATCTTAATTTAGTTCTGCTAACTGTAAATCCGCTAACATTTTGTTGCAGGTAAAGTGAAGAAAGCTTCACAGTCAAAAATGTCTGTAAAACTTAAAATCAGACATACATTCGTTGTATTTTCCGAGTTCTGATTGGCAGAGTTATAGACCACAAAAAGGCTGAGACCCTCCTTCCTAGTTCCGGGTAAACAGCACCATGATTTAGTCCGCAAGTGGCTTCATTAAGGGCAAAATATCAGCATGGGCCAGTTCCGAAATAGGGCTTCTCTATGTTTATAAGTTACAATTCCACTCTGCCTGGCTACAGCTCTGCCTGTACATATTCATGCAGAATACAGGCCAGTGTATTCCAGCTGTTCACCAGCGTGCCTGCATCTGTGTGACATACACTGATCTCCCTTCTCTGGCAGGATGGCCATACAGGAGAACCCAGATGTGATTCAGCTACAGAAACAGCTGGCAGATAAGGGAGCGGACTTGCTAGTTTTTCAGGAGAAGTTTAATATCCTGCAGGAGGTAAGGCCTGTCCAGGGAGTGAACATCAGGCTCAGTCTGATACCAGTGTTTGCTTTGGAGGCAGTTTTAATATGTCACAAACAGGGTCTCTGTACTCTGACGTTATTGCAGTCTGTGGAGTACCTGTGTGTGAGTTATGACTGTTGAATTAATTAACAGGTTTGATTTGCTTTAAAATCCCTCACACTCTGCTTTTACTTTCCCTGCAGTCATACGAAGCCAGGTTAGAAGAGGTAAGAGATGCCAAAAATACCCTCTTCGCACACAGGTTTTTCTCCCACTTTATCCAGTTATGACAACTTGTGAGACACTTTGTTATTTAGCGTTATATACGCTCACTATATAGTATTTGTTTCCTTGTGTGCATTTCAGCTGATCACACTAAAAAGGCCTGTTTGATCACAGCTTTTTGTACCTTATTCCATTTTTGTTTATGTATTAAAAATCTTTGCAAAAGAGTCAGAAGTCACTTAAGATGAGTCAAGAGGCTCTTCTGGAGAAGGTGGGGGAACTAACAGAAGAGTTGAGACAAGAACGGCAGAAGATGTTAACTATGGAAGGGCAACTCACTACTGCCACAGTATCTGTGCAAGCCTTGGAGGAGGTACTGCAGTTTTTAAAGTACAGTAGATCCTAATTACTTAAGTGTTTTTCCACTGGTTAAACTACTGTATATGTTGATGCTAACTTTTAAGAAATAATAAAGTATTGTCCTAAAGCATCTCATAATGAACAAAGCAAAGAATCCCAACAAGTGGTTCGTAGTCTGAGAAATTAGAAAAGGACAAAATATTTTTACAGGTAATATTGCGGCAATGCATGTTGGCAGATGAGGTGGCTACAGTTAGAGTTAGTTCAAGTATTATTAGTGCTTCATAAGAATGAGAAATATTACTTGTATAAAATAATGAAACAAACAATTCGCAATTGATTGAAGTGGTCTGTTCAAGCATTTGGGGAAGCTGTATATTTTTATTTTAACTAAATATTTCAAACACAAAACATTTTGAGTAGATTTGTTTTACTGAAAAACAAAGGCAATGTCAAAATCATTATCAGCCCCAAAGAATAGCTAAAATAAAACCAAATTGGCATGGTTGGTGTCACAAGGGGACTGCTTACCAGGAAAAGCACCTCATGTCGACAGTAAAATATGATTCATTGGGGCTGTTGTTGCTAGTGGTCCAGGGTCATAATGAATTTCATTAAGTACCAGGGTATTTTTTCCCAAAACCTGGTTGTCATTTGAGACTTGGCAGTAGATCAATTAGTCAATGACCTCAAACATACATCAACAAAGAAATGGGTGTCCATTCCAGGGGCTGCAAATATTACCTGCAGTGGTGCCAGTTTTAAACCTTATGTATTCCTCTGCAAAATGTTTTCTGTTTGACAAATTGTATTAAAATTAAAGTTTCCCCAAATGCCCATGCATCTGGCACACACATTGTGTATATGGTTTATTTAATTCAGCATTTTGTGCATTTTCAAGAACGTTGCCAAAAATTCTTGGACTCACTGTGCACTTATTGTAGTTGAAGGGGGATTCATATGTATTGGGTATCGGGGAATTAAATTTAGATGTGCGCTGCCAAAGCCAAGTCCTTCTCTCTCTCCCTCAGTTCCAAGAACGAGTGGCTGACCTGGAAAGTGAGCGGAATCTGCTGAAGGACAATTACGACAAGCTGCTGGGAAGGTACGTTTTTTTTACTTTTTCTAGGAGTTGGGTGACGAAAAAGTAATGATCTGATACCTTATTGTAAGTAAAAGCTGAAGAACCATCATAATGAATTTTCTCATGGAGACAGCATTTTGGCCAAAATATTCAGGCATATACACCCCTCCAAGTTGCTCCAGCCAGCATTCCTCCTTTCTCAGCACTGTCACCCGCCGGGACCAACAGAAAACGCACGAGGGCCGGATGGTGCAGGGGCAGACATGGAGGGAGGAGATTCACAGGCTGCAGGAGGAGCTCAGGGCTGAGCGACAGGAGAAGGAGAGGCTAGAGGAGGAGCAGAGGAGAATGCAGTGGGAGACCAACAGCAGAGAAGAACTGCGGCCAGAAGAGAGAAGTGAGCGAGAAACCTGAGGTCACTGGGCCGCACAGTGTGTGGGCCCTCGCGATGTGCCTGAATGTGTGGAGCTCCCTGTGCTTTTCTATGTACATATCAGAGGATCTTTCCCCACTCCGTTAAGGGAAGATACGGGAAATCATTCCTGCCTAGTGCCATTAGACTCCATAACTGAACTGCCATGTTAGTTCTGCAGTGACAGAACTAAACTGGACTAGTCTATTGACTTACCATTGTGACTCAGATTCATGCGTGTCTTAATTGCATCTTTGTGCCTGGTGTATTGGCAGTATCTTGCGACTCATACTGCATGCTTCAGTATCTCTGCATGCTTTAACTGGAGAAACCTTTGAGTTTGTTTGTATTAGAAGAATCTCTATTTATTAGGTACGTTGGTTTAGTTCAATTTAGCAGGTGCAACACATATCTCCATATCTTGCTCTTCATTCTTCTAATTTCTCTTTATTGTACTGCTTTATTTTAATCTTTCCAAAAGACACCTTAGAGACACAACAAAAAAGGTATGCTTCTCTGGAGAAGGAAGTCCTGCACTATAAAGAGGAAGTGACATCACTGCAAGAGAAACTGGATTCAGTGGCTAAGGTACCAAGTCAAGACATAGTTCAGACAGTATTTGATACCCCACATTTAATCATTGCTATACAGTGACAATAGTCCTCAAATATTTTATCTGTCTTCCCTACTTAAGGCATTTGATATGAGTGTCGAGGACCTCAGTGAAACCCTTTTGCAAATCAAGGTATGCCCTGACTGAAGATGCTATTTTTAAACTTTCAGTTGAAATATACATAGCCCCACTTAAGACATAGCAATAAAATCATATATTGTTGCCATATTTTACTTTTACATTTTACATAATTTGTCCCCACAATGTATTAAATTGTGAGCACGTTCTCTCTTTTGAATTAAATCATGGCCACATTTGATTCATTTTATTAATTTGTACTCGCAATATATTAAAACTTTGGCACATTTTACTATATAGCCAGCTTGAAATTAAATTTATATATACTGTGAGCATGGTTTACTAATTTGTTCCCTTGTTTTAGTTCAATCATTACCACATTTTATTAATTTGGTCCCATGATATATTAAAACATTCCCATGAGATTATATATTTTTTGTATCATTATGTTATAAATGGGGCTCCGTAGAAGCTCAGGGTTACCAAAGTAGACACAGGAGATTTTCAGCAAAGGATGTTACGGGCTTTTCTTTCACTGTTCAAGAAATTCAGGCTCATGTATGAAGCGGAGGAAAGGCTGCGCTTTCTGGGGGGTGATGGAAAGGGGGAGGATTGGTTTGGAGAGCTGGCAGAACTGCGGGCTGCGCACGCAGAGACTGTGTTAGAGCTGCAGAAGACCCGAGAAATGCTGCTTCTGCAGAGCCGCATCAACAAAGACTTCCAGGTGCAGCACAAGCACACAAAAAACATGTGCAAATGTATAAACACCAGTGGCTTTACCAGGACGCCAGGGTGGGCATTTGGGTGTGTTGGGTGGGCACTGGTGCTCAGATTGTGTTAGAGGTCTTGGGGGGTCCCCTAGTGGGCAGTCCAACAATTACGTGAAAGTGCAACAACAGGGGTCTCCAACCTAATTTACAGTGAGAGCTAGTCCTACAAAGACTGTTAAGCAGTTCAACTATTTACCCACCTGAAGCCATGCCCCTCACATTCACACACACGTTTTCATGTCTTTGTATTATATATAAATTATATATATTATATATTAAATTATATATAAATATAATTTAATATACAGATCTGTGTACAGATATGGCCATGTTAGATACCTTCAGTCTTATATCTATATTATATCTATATTATACAATTGACTCGTTTTTCTTCACTGTCAGGCTGAGCTGAACATGGTGAAGGAGAGAGCAGAGCGAGAGCGGGAAGAAGGTCAGAAGAGGATAGCGGCAAAAGACAGGCAGCTGGAAAGGAGAGCCCAAAGAATCTCCACCTTACAGGGTGACATTCACGTCCTCTTAATAACTGCTCTGCAGCGCGACGTTAACATAGGAACTTTATGAGACTTCTGCACAGGTCAAGTGAAAAAAACTTGCATGGATATTGTGGTAGAAATTTCTCAGAGTCGATAGTTTGAGAGTCTGACAACCTTTTATTGCAATTACCGCAAACCTTTGGGGGGGACAGTCACGCTACAACCATGCTTGTCGAATATGCATACATCTTTTATAGGCAAAAACGCGGCAGTATACAGGAAGTAGTAGGAAAGGTCGGACATCTGCGACCACTAGATACTTCTGCTAAATGGCCCATCATACCCTATTTCCCTAATTCCCTATTCCTACACCCTATTACCCTATTTCAGGATAACTGGGCCCCTCTAGTTTCTTTGTTCACTTTCCACAGAATCCTTCTTCCAATAACATACATGCATTTTATAATACCTCTGCAACAGCTTAAATCTCAGGTCATGCCTTTGCCTTAACCCAGGCCCTTGCAGAGTGAGCTTTCTCGTCGCAAAACCCGTTAGTTCCCTTATATGAAAATAGAAATCCTTTAGTTAAGCAACTTTATGTTACACTTTCACATTACACTTTAGCACAATTTAACTGATTTGTGTGAGGTCATTCTGTTGTAATCATTGAGGTAAATTAACAGTATTCTCAAAGTTTAAACATTTGATTGCTGATTATACATATTCGTATTACATTTGCATAGCAGTATATGGTTTTTCTACCACAATATCCCAAGTTGTGGGTTCTGCAAAGTATCTAGGAGACTGAGAACCACAGCTGGACCTGAGGTGAATCAATCTTCGGCTGTTTATGAAGCTTAACAGCTGTTATATCTGCTCATGTCCTGCTTCCAGCTCAGCTCAATGACTTGGCCTACAGCCCCCGGAGCTATAAACGGACCATTCCACTTCAGTACAACTGGGCTGGGGGTGCCCAGGAGGAAGGAGAAGATGACCTGATCTTTGGGCAGCTTCAGCCTGGAGAGTCCCTGCTAGAGGTTCACCTGAGCAGAGCCAGTTTCACATCTGCGGGACTCCGGGCCATGACACAAAGATTTGAGCAGAATGAGCATGAAGCCTCTGGCCAGAAGGTTATGACCTTCTGTACCTATGCCCTTTTGGACTTCGAAATGCACTCCACCCCTCTGGTGTCAGGAGTGCAGCCCAATTATGGCTTCACCTCTCGCTACCCGCTGTCCCCACTGGACTACGAAAGGCTGGGAAAGACAGGCGGAGGGATCAGGGCCGAGCTTCACCAGGCACTTGGCGGGATTCGATACGTAACTTGCGGTGACGCTTGGGTCCTGCTGCCTGGAGCCATGGAGAAGAGAGGCGAGCGAGTGAATGGGAAAGCCAAAATCACAGGTCACGACGAAACACTCCAAGTTCAGTTTGAAACTTTTGAATGCAATGCTTTTAGTTTAGGTTATGGTAATGCAGTTCATCACTGCGCTGCATGTCAAAGGCGCAGTCATGTGCTTAACCCCTTACAGACGTGCAGGGGGAGACCATCGGGGTCCTGGAGTTCTGGGTCCGTGTCTACCCACCTGTGCAGCTGACTTGCAGCCTGGGAGACAGGCAGTCAGTGAGGAGTGCTCCCTCCCAGGGCGCTTCCAGATGGCAAGGCCACTTCAGAGAAGTAATAGCAATATGTTCAATATTCTATAATGAATGGAAGTCATGGCAGTAATGTGCATAGTATTTTTGTTACACCTGCTTTATAGTGGTAACTCACACTGTATTTCAGTTTCTACTAGTTTACTGTCTTTGTCCTGGTTTATTGACTCTTACTTAGTGTTTTTCTCTGCTGCAGGAGATGTTTGACTTTGGCGGAGGAATTCCTAATGAGCTAGAAGTGGTGCTGGAGAGATGTGTTGACCTCAGTGCACACTGGCCCGGACTACTTCCCGATGCCTACCTGCTCTACCGTCTCTACGATCTGCCGCCGCACGTCTCTCCCACCATCCCTTGCTGCACGAACCCCACGTTCAATGACTCAGCGTCTTACCCATTGGCGATGACCCAAGACGTGCTGGCCTACCTGCATAGTAACAGTCTGTGGGTTTATGTGTTTGATGACCGCGATGACCGGCTTCCACCATCCTATCTCGCTAAGACACCCATCCCACTGCGGCCACTGTCAGTGGGCAGGCAAGTCAGAGGTATGTACTCTCATCTGACTAGCTCCATCGGGGGGTATGGCTGGTGTGTGCCAGTTTCTCCTCTTTTTAATTATTACTTGTTAGGTGACATTGCTGGTTTTTATTCCCGTTAGGTGACTTTGTGCTTAGAGATACCGGAGGCAGACCAAGGGGCATGGTCAGAGTGTCCCTCCGATGGAAGTACCCCTTTCAGCCAGCAGAGGTACAGGTATCTCAAAGAACTAAAGCAATTGACGGAGAGGAACCAGAAAGAAGCAGACAACCACACAGACCCATCGCCATGCCTCGGGTAAGGCAATGCATGTGTTAGTTAGCCTTTAGTTTAAGTGATTGTGCATAAGCAAGATAGTATGCATATTAAATTTGGTTGTGCTTTACAGTGTGCTGTCAGTCACTGTCAAAGGTGAACACAGATAAGGCAAGCTGGGCCTATGGGAGTGTAGAACCTCAAGGACACTCAGTTAGAGTTATTTGTTGGTGTGAAGCAGACACTGCATTTTCATATATCTAGGGCATTGTTTTCCCTGTGGGCAGACAATAAATCTGGGGGTGCTTCAAGAGAAGTGCCAGTTCCATGCTTTTTTGTGATGAAAATCATTAATTTACAAGCTGTAGGTCTTTTTCAGGCCACTGGTGCTGAAACTTATATGGTTCCCTGACCAGATCACACATGACCTAAAGAGCTTCTGGAAATGGCTCTTATACATCACCACGACCTTGACTTCTCTCTGTACAGTGTCACTGTCCTCTGGGTTCTCGCTCCTGTATCTCAATTAATGTATCTAAAATGCCCTTAGCGTGTGTGCCCTGGAATGGACTGGAACCCCATCTAGGGTGTTTCCCTGTATTGCGCCAATGCTTCCTGAGATAGGTCCCCTCCCCAATTTTGCTTCTCTTATGCTTCCTGTTTGTCAGTCTAAGGCAGGCCTCCCCACACGGGAAGTGGTTCACAGAGACTCCCATGCACAGGTCAGTCACACATATACTCCTCTTTGTATCACAGTCACAAATCCAGACACACATTTATTCAAAGTAGCTCTCACTTATATAGCTGCATTTACATTCCCTCTCAAGCACACATTCAGGGGAAATAAAATATCGAGCATGTACTGTATATTGGGGTATTGTTGTTGTTCACATAACACCTTCCTCTCTTTCCCTAGCCCAGGCCTCTCTCGGCTGTCTTGAGGCGGCCTACTCGAAGCATTCCCATTAATGTACCCGAGTCAGAGAGAGGCCCCTCTCATTGGTCAGCGGACCTTGCCACCCCCCGCCTCGTGTCAGAGGGAGATCAAGTCACACCCCTGCCACCACCTGCCAGAAAGCGAACCTCACGCCTGAGGTCACCTGGCCTGGCATGGGGAAAACTTCAGCCTACTTCTCTACATCCTGCAAACAGCCCAGTTATTGAATCCCAACCTGAGGTGATCAAGGCTTGTTTAAATGTATATGGCCATGAACTGAACTGGACCACTTTTCATTACAGCACAACCCAAAGAGAGACACAGGCAGCTTGAAATGAGAGGAATGAGGTAGCAGAGAGATGGAAATGACAGGAGTAATGGGAAAATCTAGTGCTGTGGAAAGTCAAGACAAACAGAAATGAGAGGACTGAGCTAGGATTAAGAAGGCAAGCTTTGGAGGAATGGGGATGTGCAGAAAATAGAACTGAATAAGGAATAATCACAACAGGACTAGAGAGTTGGAGGACCTGAATGTAGTACCAGGAACTTGACAAGCCCAATATACAATCGCCCGAACAGGAAGGTCAGTCCTTAGAGGATGAAGCAGAGACAAATGTTCTTATGGGAGGAGAGGATGAAGAAGAGGAGCATAGGAGAAATGAAAAAGGTGACTACTGTGTGTAGTTCATTATACTTTCATTACAGTCTTCAAAACCTTTTTGGTAACACTTTCTAAGAAGCCCATATTCATAAAGCTTAATAACTGTTCTTATAATTCATTGTAACACATCCATAAAGCATTATAAACATGGCTATAAATATTTATAAAAATGCATAACACATTATAGCCATGTTATAGCTCATGCATTATGAATGCTCTATGAAGGTCTCATGTATACCTTCAAAATGCATTATAATGGTCAGTTTAAAAATGAAGGATGCTTTGTGCTGCATTATGAAGGTATTTATAGTGCATTATATATGAGACCTTCATAGAGCATTTATAATGCATAATACACATGACTATGATGTGTTATGTTGTTTTATAAATAATGATAGCTTGGTTTATAGTACTTTACGAATGCATTATAGTGCTTTATGAAGGTATGTATAATGCAGTATAATGACTGCAAAGTAGTGTTACCAACATTTTTCTGTTGCAACTCAGATTTACTTTAAATAATCTCAGGCTTCTTTTTATGCTGCTATATAAAGTTATCCCATAAATAGTTCATAGGGACAGTACTGTCAAGGAATCCAGTGAATCAAGAGCATCCTCTGGCAGTGATGTCATCATAATGCCAAAACCATCCCAGCCGCTTGTGGAGGTGAGGGGATAGGACAGTGCTCAGTAGAGAAGTAGGACCTGAATATTATACTTACAAGTACAGGACACATTTTAGTCCTAGTTATATTTTCTCAATTGCACTGGCAAATCAGTACATTATTTAATTTTTAAAGATTAACGCTGTTGTTTTGTCATTCCTCAGGGAAGCAAACTTCAGGTGGAGGTCCTCTCTCTCTCTTTTCATCCCACCTCCTGTGTTGCACTTGACCAGTCAGTGCAGCAAGTTTATGTTGAGTACCGCCTATTCGGGGTTCCCATGGAAACCACAGAGACACCTATGTCTCTTCGGAAACCAACTTGTGGAGAAGAAATACATTACAACTTCACAAGAGGTGTGTGTATGTGCTTCTGTGTAATAGTAACCAAAATAGTAACCTTTAGTTAAAGCAGTCTTCATCATGCGATCTCTCAGTTTAGACTTTTTTTAGCGCCACAGAGAAAAACACATTCAGAGAAAAACTACTTTTCACACTCTTTAAAAGAAGGCAAATATGACAAACAGAACCATCAGAGCAGTTTTAGTGGCCAGCAGACACATCATAAACTGAAGCCCCGAATGACTCTGAATGAGCCCAGAATGATTTGTTTAACTCAGATGTTCCATCAGCCATGCCTTCAGTCTGAGAATCCTTGGACAGGTCAGATCTTTGGGCTAAGCCCTGGGTGTCTTAGATCAGTGTTTCTCAATCCGGTCATAGGGGACCCGTAGGTAGGCAAAGTATACAACTCCATAACTTGAGTCAAAGTATAGATATTCCTGGTCAAATATTACTGCAATACAACTGAAATTTGTTTGGTCAAATTTTTACTTGAGTAAAAGTACTAGAGTACTTGCTTTTATACATATTTAAGTATTCAAAAGTATATTTTATTTTTAATGTCAGCACATTATTGTATTGTTGTCATAATGCATTTATAAAACCTAATGACTCTGAAAAAACCTACTGAATGCACTGACTTGCTTGTAGAACCTGTAGAATAAAAAACTTGTGGAATATGCTGCAAAGCCTATAGAAGCACAACTGAATCGACAAAAGGACAGTCATTGTCGTTTCCATTTTTTAATTTGAGATCCCCCCATCCTACCCAGTTACACACCTCTAGCTTTATATCGGCTCAATGGCAAGTTGTCTGACAGCGCAGGAGTAATTCACTGTGATTGGTGTTTGTCCTGTCACAAGCCAC
>JAODKL010000017.1:13282106-13296151 GCA_026780765.1 Petrocephalus schoutedeni
CTCTGCCGTCAAGGGTGAGCATTGGTTAATGGTCATCATGTGACTGATGCAAGCCAGATCCTTTTATTTAGCAAAATGTGATTCATAGTGAAATGTTATTGTTGAGGGGCACAGGCGGGACTCCACAGGCACAAACACATTTAAAAAAATGCCTCAAGAAAAAGGCACTTGGGGTACCCAAGAGGAAAGGGGCAGGTGCTCAAGCCCTATGTATTGTTTTAGTTGATTTTATTAGCAGGTTTTATAGCGAAACATCCACTGAATTCGGCACTTAACGTACCCAACGTGTCTAACAGCCATGCACCACTCCCTCCGCGCCACAGGGTGGCGCTCGCATCTATGCATGTTCCCTTAAATCTGCGATACTTTACCCAGGTGACCGCCTCCACATTGTAATCTTATCTTTTATTGGTTGTTGTCGTTAAGCGAACCGGTGAAGTCTGGCCAATGAGGTCCTGCGAGGCTACGCGCTCCCGTCACGTTGATACGCACGCTGCTCACGTCTAGAGGTGTTTCGTAAACATGGCCGACGTCGAGAAGGAAAGTGATTCGGTTAATAAAGATGACTTACAACTTCTGAAGGTACCATGTGTCATTATATTGTTATTTATGTTGATGTAAAACAATCATGGGTAACAGTGCATTTTTCCCCTGAATGCACACCATTTCATACATGGAACATGGATGTTTGTTGTCCTTTTGCTGTTTGGATGGTTAATATAACGAGTTGACAGCTAGTCAATCTTTTACGTATACCCGGATTTATATTGTGTGCGTTGTGTACTTTTGCTAGTACAACATCCTAGCACATTTTGCGCTTGCAGCCTGCGACGTGTCAGTCCTGCGACACTTTACATTGATGTAATAATCATGTTTGCAGTTTTAATAAGGGTGTCCATCTGATATAATGAAGGCTGTGCCTGTCTTTTCATGGGCGTTGTTGTCTGCGCTGTTAGCGACTTACAACGAACGCTAGTTGGATTATGACAGCTCAAGATCACTTTGGAGGATCTGAGCGTAAACTTGAGGATAACCGCTCTCCTAAAACGTTTGTACGTTTACGGCAAGCCATTTAGCTTCAGTTAAATTCAGAGAGGATAGCACACTCGCTATAATTAATTCCTGATATCAAAAAATAACTAGCTATAATTGCATTATAACTAGTTACAATTGAATGTCTGGTAACAATAAAGTACATTATCTAGTAAAAGTAGAATTTCTGACATTACAGTTTGCATTCTAACTAGTCCTCTAGAAATTAATTAAAGCTAAACCGGCTTGCCGTACTGTTAATGCTGAGCTTGTATTTACATCACACAGCACATTGTCGTTATCTACGTGTACGCGTCTCCTCCTTCGTACACGCAGTGCCGTGTTAATGGACTGTGCCATTAATCTCTGTGTATATACCACTACTAAATTATTAGTTACTTCTGTTTCTGAGTCCTTTGTGCAGTTATCGTACTTACCTTCGGGCAGGGTGGCTCAGTTAGTAGTAATAATACATCTCCATTGTTGTGGGTTTCTACCTCATTATCATGCTTTTTGTGGAGTTTGCACCTTCTGCTCTTGAAGAAGTTTCCTCCTATAGTTCCAAGAGATGCACAAGTAGGTTGATTGGCATTTCCAGATTTCACTTAGTGTTTGTGAGTACCCTGCAGTGCACTGGCATGCAGTACAGGTTGTACCCCTGCCTTGTGCTCTCTGCAGCCCGCTGACCCTGAGCAGAATAAGCTGATGGAGGGATGGGTAGATATGCTTCACTTTCTCAGGCAGCTGTTTATGTTTGTTCAGTTGTTGTGAGGTGAAGCTGCCTTTGAACCTTTAAAGTTGCGTCAATACAATAGTTTCCACAATTCTTGTTTAAGTGCTTTATTGTCATGCATTGTCCCTAAACAAAATTAGATTGTACTTCACTTACATACCTGGTTAGTTTTGCTTTTTCTGCTGATGTATTGGTTGATTTTTGTTTGTTTGTTTGTTTGTTTATTTCTATAGGAACTTGTGGATGAGCTCTATCAATTCCGGGACCACTATTTTGAGAGACACGGTGTCGAAGATGCTGGGAGGAAGCAAACTGATGTCAACCATGAAATGGAGAAGACTCTGAAGCTGTTGAAAGAGAAAGAAGGTTAGACATTCAGTATTTTGTGTGTACTACTTCTCTGTTAGTTTTTGGCTGCCATTTTCTTCCTTAATTGGCTCACATGATGCCTTATGTTCTATAAAATGGTTAAGGGTAACCAAATTTGATTTCCTAAGAATCTGCAACCTTTATCTCCCCCTCCCCCAGAGCAGTACCAGCACAATGCAGAGTACCTGTTCCTGCGTGGTAGGTGCCTGAGTGTGGTCTCGGGGTTTAGCGCGGCTGCAGAGGAGAGCCTCTCCCGAGCTGTGAAACTGGAGCCAGGCTTAGTGGAGGCCTGGAATACCTTAGGGGAGCAGTACTGGAGGAAGGGGGACCTGGCTGCTGCCAAGACCTGCTTCACGGGGGCAATGCAGAAGGTCAGTGCGGGAGGGTGGCAGAAGAGCACTTGGTTTCTTTGTGATAGAAGGATATGTATATATATATATGTATAACCTGTACTGTAACCCTCCCTCCCCCCACCATACACTTCCAATCCAGTGTAAGAACAAGGTATCCCTGCGCAGTTTGTCCATGGTACTGAGGCAGTTGCCAGCAGGGGATGCCCAGGAACCCGGAAAGCGTGTGCTTGAGAGCGTGGACCTGGCCCGGCAGGCTGTGCAGCTGGACGTTGCAGACGGGACATCTTGGTGTGAGTGCAGGGGATGGGGCTGGAGGAGAGTGCTGCAATATCTTTGCTTAATTAAGAAGCTCAGTACAAGGAAAGGCAGTGATTCGGAGTCAGAATAAGGCCAAATAGCACATATTGCTCCCATTAACCTGAGGATAGACGAGTTAATCAATGAGTGCTGGAGCTCAGCGTGTCTCCCTGGTTGACTGCACTTGAGAGAGTTGAAAGAGGAACAAATTAAGTAGGAACCATCCAGGTGAAACAGAATGCAGACTGATAGAAGATATGGGCTGGACTTGGTGAAGCGGAGCGGAGTGGGATAGTGATCTCATCACGAATGCTTGTGCTCACAGATATCCTGGGGAATGCCTACGTCTCGCTTTTCTTCAGCAGCGGCCAGAACCCGCAGATGTCACAGCAGGCTCTCAGCGCTTATGCACAAGCTGTGAGTTCATGTACAAAAAAGATAATACCTATAGATTCATGCACTCTGTCCCAGTGTTGACACGGAAGCATTGCAATCCACACTGGAGTGTAAAGATCTGTATACTGTGTTCTGTCTTGCTGCAGGAGAGAGTGGACAGCACAGCGTCCTGTAATCCCGACCTCCACTTCAACAGAGCCACGGTATAAGTGTAGTTACTCTTCAGCCTAACCAGCTTTGTGCTCAGAAGCAGTAAATGGTACATTCAGTTAGTAGTCTACTTTATAATTTTATATAAAAAAAGCTAATATTGATCTCTTATTATATCAGTATTAATATGATGTCCAAAAAATCATGTCAATGTGTTTTTGTCATCAATTTTGGCCGATCTCTGTGCCTGTGTGACAGGACAGCAGGCAGAAGTTTAAATACAGAACGACCTAGAAAATACAAAGTGCGTCGGAGCACTCGTAAATCTACCAGCGAGATTAGGGACTACTTTAGTCACGGAGGGATTCGAGAAATACTCGCTAATTCACGATTGATCTTAAGTGCCAGATAACGAACTGCTTATGGTTGCGAAAATTTCCGGAAAGCCACCCCAAGCTGCAATTCACAACGTGCTACTCTTTCAGCATTGATTTACATTTTCAGCTCTTCCAGTATGAGGAGATGTTTAGCTCTGCACTGGCCGGTTACAGTCGGGCTGCGGTCCTGGACCCTGGCTGGGAGGAGCCATGCGAGAGGGAAAGGCAGCTGCTGGGTTACTTAGACCGGCTCACTACCCTCATTGACAATAAGGTATCTTGGGATATGAGTTTGTTAAGGTACTTATCCTCTCTTTTCAGGTGTATGTGTTGGAATGATAGCCACATGGCTGGTTGGTCAGCCAGTCAGGGAGTCTGATCCTTCTACTTTATTGAATATTATGGACCCTTCAGTCTTTAAATATCCTGCACTCCCTTTGGCAGAAAACTCTTTAGACATGTGCCTAAAAATCCAGATTCACATGAGAGTAAAGTTGTATATTAAACAGTGTGGCAAGATGAACTTCTATGAGATTATTACTAGTAGACTCCTTTTCCTGTGCTGTGAGTCATTATGCAGGCTGAGGTATATGTTACATCTGCATATGTATCGCTGTCTCCCCAGGGGAAGGTGAAGGCACGGAAGTTGAGGACTATGCTAGGTTCCCTTTCGGTTTCTGCTTTAGGGCCTTGCTCTTCTCCACAATACTGCTCACCTTCAGGCCGAGTTGGAACGCTGGAACCCTGTTGTCTGTCAGCCCTTTCTCATGGACAGAACCCTGGGGTTGCTGCCATCGGGAAGGTGGTATTTAGCATCGCTTCTGAGGGGCGCATGGCCTTGTGAGTTTGCTAAATATTTATATACAACACAATAAGGACCTTCTCACCACTGACCTTGGAAAATCATGGTTAAGATGTATTGCATTCTGTACGCAATAAGACCTATACATACATCTGCCGTGGAACAGTCTAATATATACGACATGCAAACTACAACGTGATATTTTTTTTGTGAGAAACACTACTTGCACACAAAAACAGCTGTCCGAGGATTAATCTCAATATCAAGACCAGTCTTGCTACCTCGCCTTCCAAGAACAAACTTGGGGTACAGTAAATCATGGGATTGGTCTCATTTGGCAAGGATGCAACCATGTATCCTTGATATTTGTGGCAGAGCAAAAACAACATCTGGGGATTTTTACCGTCCCCCTTACTTGTGATCTCAGTATTGGAGCTGGTCTTCAGCAGTTGAAAATTATGTAAAACAGGTACACAAGAACACGTACGGTCAAGTACGCATATTGAGATTCAAGTCAACAATAGTGGTGACCCAGTTCTTTCTATTGAATCTGTTGAAATACAAAAGAATCAAACTTTTTATACATTGACACATTGCACTGGCCAGAGTCCTAGATTCTAAAAATATTTGATAAAATTATCGGAAAAAAACACATCAATGTTTTGTAATTGACTTACATTTGCTTTTGGTAGTCTGTAGCCATGTTGTCCTCAGTATCCTTCTGCGTACCATAATCAGCTGTATTTGGGCTTTGTGCACGCCCTGCCACACGGTCACTGCTCTGGACTCTTGGCAATTGTCAAGCTAGGGAGTTTGGAACATTTGGTTAATGGGATTGCCAGACAATTCATGTGAGACTCATAAGACCCAAAGGAGTCAAAAGAGGTGATATAAATTATTAATGTGTTACTATTATTTCTTATGTAAAATGCATATAATTGCATTACTGGACACTGGCGTCACGGTTGCTTAGTAAGTGTAAGTTACAAGTTTTGGGATCGCACTTCCCGGTCCCAATTTTTCTCATTGGATATGTGTATTTTTAATACATGATCTTAGTCAATGCGAGATTTTTCAGGAACTGATTAGTCGTGTTGTAGCAGGGCTGATTTTATACATGTGTGCAAGCATGCCTTGATCGATGTCATGAAATCATGTCCAGGCCTTGTACACTGTGCTGTCTATATGGACTACTGCCCCCCTGTAATCCTGACCAGGACTAGCATTTAGAAGATGGATGGATGGATAGACAAATGGATAAGAGCATAAGAACAGTATGTGTATGAAGCAGGTAATGAGATAAGTCTTTGCTTCTCTTTCCCAGTACTTTCGGTATTGTGGACAGTGAGGAGAACTGCTGTGTGGTCATGGTCTACAACACTGCAGACAACTGGGGGGTCTTGATTGGCGACACTGTAGTGGTCCCTGAGCCCTTGGTCAAACGTCATAGCGTTACACATAAAGACCAGGTTAGTCCCTCACATAATCACATGCTGGTCACACTTGGAACAAACGTTCACTGTCCATTGCAAAAAATATCAACACACTAAGGACTCTTGGCATAAATGGGTTTTTATAACCTGTCCATGTGGGTGCCAACCTTGTAGTTTGGAGGAGCTTTAATGGGTCAGGTGGACATGCAATAACAGTTAAATTGAGTGTACTCTTAATTGCTGTATCCCAGACTTGATAAAGATGCATCCATATTTTGGACAGACTAATCATTACTGTCATTGGCTTAGGAACCAGTTGCTTACTTGCTCAGAAGTATTTCTGTACCCTTTCCTCCTGCAGTCGCATGACTTTCGCAGCATACGTGTGCTCTCCCCACTGCTGATCATTGTCAATGGCAAGAGGCAGGCAGCAAGAAGTCAGATGGCGGCCTCAGTCAGCTACAAGCCCCAGAGTGAATGAGTCTAAGGAGCCAAGCTTCCTTGAGTGAGAGACTGGGACCAACCAAAACTGGAGAACCGTGATTCTGGAGTGGAACTAGTGTAAATATCAGTCCTTAGCATCTGCTATGTTTTAGATAGAGGTCTCTTTATAAATATGTATTTAACTTTTTCTTTTGTACCTTATAATGATATGGTGTAAAACTGAGTCTTGACAAAAAGAAAAAATAAAACTGTAAATTGAGTTTGGCTGGGTACTTCTCATGCATTTTCAGTTTATTGTGATTTACCTTTTGCATGCATAAAGACAACATCAGAAAAGAATCTGGATTTTTATCTCTTTTGTAGATGCAAAAATGCTTTTAACTATGGATCAAATCCATAGTTTTAAGATCAAGGCCACATCTTTATTTTTAAATTGTCAATGGATTCAGTAGAATTCTAATATCAACCCTTCTTACACATAACTGGACAATTGAAGTTATTTTGTGAGTATATCCTATATAAACTATGAAGTGTCTGCACTATTATCACCAATTAGCATTCAGCATTTCCAAATAGTAAACTAACAAGTTTTCTTAATCAGGTGGGAACACAAAATGGAACAGAAAAGTTAATCTTGGCAAAGTTAGCTGCCAAAATGTCTGGTACTGCCTAAAATGAGAGCCTACCTTTGCCAAGGCCTCGGATACAGCATAACATTTGGCCAGAGTACGTAATGCCCTGGCCCTACGACTACATTTCAAAGTTTAAACATCACTGTGCTCAAAAAGCTTTTCCACTGTGGCTGACTTGCAGAGAGGTGTGCATGTGTGTGTGATGTTTCATCAGCACTAATAATGAACCTGTTAGTATGACATTGTCAGATTGGGGGTGTAAATGAATCAGTTGACCCCATTGATTTCTGTTCTTAGTATCCACTGTGTTCTAACTGTATTTAAGGAGGTCAGCTGGTGTTACTTCTTCCTCACAAAAGCATGGTTTCGGCTACAGGCTGGGGAACTAAAATGGAAGAAGCTCCTGGAGCGATCAGGCTCCAGAATGGAGAAGATCTTATCTCCCTCATATCCTGTCCCCACCAAAGGTGGACTGTTGTAGGGGGAGTGATGGCCCTCCAAACCTGGCGAAGCAGAAACAGCTCTGTATTACATATAACACAGTGATAGCATGCCAGTGAGGAGTATAATTAACTCCTAATTTATCATTCCTTGTTTCTCTTACATTTGAGGTCAAACCTTTTCTTGAATTTAAGATTTACATAATTTCACAAATTAGGTAGTTTGATGTCTCATTTCATAATTATTTCATCTTCTCCCTCCCAACCTGTGTTGTCTTGTCTACGAGCTGGGCCAAATTCCGGGGGGCCAAAGTTTGTCCCCTCTCTCTCCCCCACCACCAGGTTTTGCAGGCGAAGTGAGTCATACAGGCTCCGCAACTTCTGATACTGTCTGTTCCTCTCCATCAACCGCTCTGAGACCTCACTGTACTTTAGTTTGTACTCCTCCATAACCTTTTGTGCAGGAAGATGAACAGTGTTTAGAAAAAGCCTGCTTTTAACTAATAATTGCCTAAATGTTTACATAAGCCAAGTTTTATTAAGGAAACTGGTTAACAGGTAAGAACAGAGGAGGCTATTGTACAGATACACATGGTACCTTTTTGAGTGAGGAGATCTCTCCTCTCATACCATTGAGCTCCAACTCCCTACTCTGACTCTGCTGGACCACCAGCTTTTCTGCCTGCTTCACTCGGGCCTCAGCTCGGGACAGGCTGTACTCTTGGAACAAGCGTTCCTGATGAACCTGGTAAGCAGCAAGGGCATTGCTCCACATATGCCCCACATTCATTCCAGAAACCTACCTAACACAACCACACACCTTCAAAACACATACACGGAGATACCTGGTAGCTCCAGAATGCAAGAGCGCGGGCACTGATATCTAGCACTATCTCAGGCCTTAGTCCTGTCAGGACCATGGCCTTGTACTCCTCGGATGGGGCTAGCTCTGTACGCACGATGTCCAGTTTGCCGGACAGTGCAGATGAGCAAGCAGGGCAGATAGCTGGCGAGTGGCTGAATTCCCCTGATCCATGCTGGTCACAGAAGGCATGTGAACAAGCGGTCACCCAAGCAAAGCCACTCAGCTTTGCCCGGCATTTGGGAAAGTTGCAGAGGAGAAAGTCCTCACATACGGACATGACTGGCAAAGAAGAAAACAATTATATGTGCAGTAACATCAGGGAATTACAGATATAAACTTGATCGCCCTCTTTCAAAGGACTAGTATTAAAATATCTGTTAAAATTGTAGCTAGCTAGAAATGAGGCTCGTGAGTGTAGTATGTAGTCTTTGCAGTCATTAACAGTTTTACCTACATACTCAGGTGACAGACGTGTTTAGGTAATACTTAAGTGAAAAACAAAATGTACCTTTTTTGTAAATAAAGTACGTTTAAATTCAAACGACCATTCAGCTCAACGGCTACGAGACGCTCCACCAAACATTGGATGCAAGTGAGGGCGGGAAGCTGGCGGTGGTGCGCTCTGATTCGTCGGCGTCGGACACGTGGTCTGGAAAAAGGCGGGGTTGGTTCTCCGTTTCAATGTGGCGTCATTCGTTAACTGCTAAACGGCGGTGCTGCAGTCTCCTTACGGTCGCTTATTTGTTTTAATACGATACTGAAGTCAAATAGTGATTGTATTGTCTGTCACGTTGAACGTATTTTAATATTTCCATAACCTCTTGTTGGATAAAAAGTGCACTATGTTAATAGTGCCCACAGCTAATTGAATACGGTGTTACGGTGTGTACACTGACAGGCCGATGTAGTGCAAGTTTGGCCTTATAGTTACTTCGTTTGCTTTTGTTTAGCTCCACCGAATATATTTTAAAAAGGGTGGTACTGCATATTACACATATAAATTTATAATTCACCAACTAGGTTTCATTCCTGAAAATAGGGTAATAGCAGCTAGATAACGACATCAAAGATGGAAAAAGGTCAGAGTTTTTCTGACAGTTACTGGCTGCAAAGTATACGGAGTGTTGGTCACGCACAAACAAGCTTTCAACATTGTCTTAATATAGCTGATAAATCTGAGGCTCCGATCACAAAATGTATTCCCCATTCCCAGAGAAAGAAATAGTAAAGGCCCGCATTTCTTCGTTTTGTGGCGCATTAACGATAGGGAATCCCTGGCTCTGGTCTCATTTCATTCGGCGCTGTCCTTAGTGCCTTAAGAAATGTTACCTTTTAACCTTTTAACAATCCAAAACAGCGACGTTAGAAGGACGGGGAATAGATAGAAGAGTATGTTGTGGCGTGTGACGCTTTCACCACTGAGTTTGGGGAATAAATGGGTCAGACTTTTCCAGACCGTTTCGTTTGAGTATTAACTTCCGAGGAGATGCCAGTTTAGGGAGACTTTTTTTTAACGCGATGATCCAAATCTGTCAGGGAACGAAAGGGACAGTTTAAGCAAATCAAAAACAGAAATATGAAAATCCCGCACCTCACTGAAGATATAACAATTAAAAACGCGACATCTGTTATAAGTGGATCATTCAGTGGTTTTCAACTGTGAGCGGCAAACAGTTGGGACTAGGGTTGCCACATTTCATGCAGAAAAATAAAGGACGCCAGAACCACTATGTGCCAGGTGAGCCAGGTGGGACGCGCAATTTCATTCTCAAATACGGGACGATTCCGTATTTTAAAGGACGGGTGGCAACCCTAGTTGGGACATTACAGATTAACCTTCTGAATATGCCCTCCCCTCCAGTTGATTTTGTAAAAGTTGTAATTCTAGTTCAACCAGTTACTTTTCCTACACGGTTTATTTAATTTTTAGTTTAGTGTGCGCTGATGCTTTCCCATAATTGGTCGTTTTCTATGCGTTGGTTCTGCTGAGACATATTCGCAACCCGTTCAAATTAGATTTAAAATAATGACAATATCAAACATGAAGCAAGCAAACAATTAAATAATGTGCCGACACACTCCATGTCAGGTCTTGGTTTCTGGTTAATATTAATATATTATCAAACATAAACACTGATGCAGTCTAAAATTGGTTCTTTGCTTTAGCGATGTGTTTACATGTGCTTGAGCCTTCTGTTTGTGTGGCTTATTGTTTTTAAGTGTACACGTTATTAATTTCGCTGTATAGTGGGTAGCGAACGACGCCACACTTTAACTGTTTGTGCCATAGTGTTATATTTATGTAGCTTGCGTTTCTTTTTATTTGTCTATTCGTTAATCCATTCATTCATCCATTTATTCATTTTATGGGCATAAACTACGGTGGCGGGGTGTAAACCCCCCATTAATCAAAACCAGCCAATGCAGGGCCCCTCTAAATGGGTGGAGACCTCAACCCCCCATGTTCAAACCAAGCTACACCCTTGATTTATTTTATTGTAGTATCTTTGTGTGGAAACACTTTTTTACTCTCTTTGCCTTTTTCCTGCCTCGTGCTTCATATGAGTTGTCTTGGTCAGTGTGTGACTCCTCACCACCTCTCTTTTATCTGACACTTTTAATTTTTCTCTAATCAGCACCAGCACAGAAAGCAATCGCCTCTCTTTGCTGCCTCTCTTTGCCTGCTGAAACCATGTCAACCAGTAGCCATGGAAAGGCATTTTTTTGTAAAAGAAACAGGGAGAAGGGCACACTTTTTTTCTTACAAGACAAGCATGTGCTTACCCAAAAAATTTACAAGTAAGAGAGCGAAAAAAGCAAGACCAAGGGGACCTTAAATCTAAGGACTTGTATTGAAGCAGTTATGGAAAATGTTAGTGCCCTTAGTGTTAGTACTGTTCATACTTCCACACATCTGATGTAGTTATTCCCTTAAACTTAGCTGTTCGGACTGGCAGGAACTCCAATTCCGACCTCTTTGTTAATATTTACATGAAGACTAATAGTCGAATGATGCCAAGGAAATGTATAGCAAATGTATAGTATCAAGCAATTATTCAGCCAAAACATGCTCACTGTAAAGGTTTTAGACTTTTCCCAGTATAGAGGTCATTAGTTTGATTACCTGCCTATGCTCAGGGTCAACAAAGCTGCAGACCCGAGAAGTTAAGGTAGGCTAGTAGAGAGATGTGTAATAGCGTATTTTGTTCACTAGGTACTGCTATAGAGCGTTTGGTTTTATCCCAGAAACAAACTGACAAAAATCAGTTTTCGAGTTTGTGTATAATGTAATTACGGATTAAGATGGTATCAGAAGAGGTTTAGGCGCAATTAATCTGTCAACATTATTGTTACGGAACAACCTCTGTAAAACGCGCAAATACTTTTTCTAACCTTATTTCTATTAAAATGTGGTATCGATAATTAATGCACTTATTCAGGTGAATAACGTGAGTGTTTAGTACTAAACGTATTTAAACGAGTTTCAGTATCGGAACTACCTAAAAGGTCAGCAGACATAAATCATTTACGCGGTTAAAGTGCTATAATAAAGGAGCGAACACCCTCCCTTTCGCTCTCTCTCCAGTGCCGTTTCCTTAGCAGAGGTGCTGGGCTACAGAAAGCAGAACTTTATCAGCTGATCAAAACCCACCAGCTACTTCAAACGCATAGAGGCAGAGAATAAAACGACGAACTGTAGGAGTTTTACAGCGTATTTCATCTTAAAGCGCGTTTTAATAAGCGGTTCCAGCTCGCATCACTGTAAAGCGAAATTAATAACGTGTTCTCTTAAAAACAATGAAATACTGACAGATCAATAAAGCGTGACATCAACGGCGTCAAGAGAACCAGTCACAAGGTAAATCGAATGTGAGTATGCTTTGTAATAATAATTATAGTGGGTTGGTACCGAAGGCTATATTTATTTATTTGTTTGTTTATTATTTTCGGAGATTACAGGCCGGATGCACATGCCTAAGTGGGTTGTGCATTGGGTCATGTCACCTGTTTCACTAAAGCAGCCTATACAAATTAAGTAGTGTATATTGTCTGTCGGTACATCCTAGTGGAGTTGAAACAATCAATTATAGACTTGCTCCACACTGAATAGTGGAGGCTCGCGATTGTTTGTGAACTTGCACTTCATTTCGAAAAGCTGTTTTGGAAATAGATATGAAAACCGGTCCTTGACAACCCGGTATTTATTATTAAGAAGCAAATGGAATGGTTTTCAGTGAACGTTTTTTCCACCAGTGATTGGGAGAAAGGGAGGTATTGGCTTTGAACAGCAACTCTGATTTACAGCTCGTCTCCAGAAATTATCAGTGTTCCATGAACCTTGCACCAAAAACGCAAAGGTCTCTCCTACTCTCTCCCTGTTTCCTCCCATATCTTCATATGACGTCTGTATCGTCACTCCCATTACTCTCTCTCCTTTTCCCGTGCTTATTTCTCTGCAATCTCTGTACTCCATCGTCTTCTCGGCGCTTCACGTGCCTGTGGTCTTTGATCACCGTTTCTTGTCATCTTCCTCATATGGCAGCTACGTCTTACCCATCCCACATTACTGTCCTCAACATGGAGATGTGGAAGTCTCGCTTCTGATCTTAGCCATAGTCTGGTTCTAAATATCACTGCTTACGCATACCATTTTCTGGCTTTTATTCAGTAATCAACGTTAAGGAATTATAATCGATTGTTTCAGCAAACAAGGCTGCCTGGATGGCATCACTGAAAGTGATTACTACTGTCAGCTCTACCAGCTGGGCTCTGCCAGATCCATACTGGGCTCTGCCAGATCTCCTTAACTAGTCTATTCTGATGCATCCTATCATTTTTAATAAGGCAGAAGCTGTTTTTGGCATGTGTTGTGTCCGGTTTCCACAGTGCTCAGTTGTGATGGTCAGTCTGTCACAGTGTTTGCTCCCTCCCAGTTGCCAGTCTTCATACTCAGTCAGTGTTGCTGATCATGTTTCTGTACGTACTTTCACTCAAGCGTGTTGGGCTCAGCCTCAGTCTATCAGAGGACTCTTGTCCCGTTAGGCACTTTGAGTTTGGGTATTAGGCAGCATTAGTTCTGCACTGTCAGCACTATGCTGTAAGTAGTGGGAAACACTCTTCTACTGCTCTGAAAATAGTCTCATCCAGTTGCCGACAGGCACATTAGAGAGATCTGTTGGTACAGTATGTATGCGAGAGAGTGAGGGATGAAGGGAAATGTGGCTAAGTCAGATGGTCGGTCTGCGTGTGTGTTTGTCAACTGACGGCACTAATTTTTTCATAGCATGTGACTGTTTGAGTCAAGGGTGCGTGAGTTTGTGGGCACTGCTAATTCTTACAGAGTGTAACTGTCAGCATTATGAACTGCCTCTATGCCGCTCTTACGACAGACCGTGCCGCCTGAGCACTCTCACTAGTGTGTGTCACACGTGAGGGGGAGAGTGTTAAATTATTGACTAGCATTGATGATCGCACCAATGTCAGTAAATACTACAGATTAAGTAAATGCTTCACAGACATGATAGGTGGGGCAGTTTCGATTGACAGCTCAATTAACCGGCGCCTCGTCTTCCTGGGAAACAGTCAGAAAAACAGCACAGCTGTGAAATGTGAGGTCAAGTCAGTCACCTGTGGATATGGCCCAAGTGAGAACCCAAATGTCAGTGTATGTCTCCCAGCCCCCCCCCCCACCCCAAATGTCAGTGTACGTCTCCCAGCCCCC
>JAODKL010000017.1:13296212-13307000 GCA_026780765.1 Petrocephalus schoutedeni
CCCCCCCCCCCCCCCCATCGTTCTCTCTGTGTATGTACTTATTTAAATGGGTCATTTACTCAGGTCACTAACTGCTCTAAAATAACCATCTGGCTAACGTAAGGATAAATATGTCTGGCCTGTCTCTCTCTCTGTTACATTCACCATTACGCTGGCCTTCTTTGTCCATTTCCTGTGTCTGTGCCAGAGTGAGTTACTTCTAGATTTCCTCGTACATCAGGTGCAGTTTGGGAACTAACAGCTTAAGCCTGCATAACATCTGTCTAATGAATTTTAGTCAGTTAATGCTCAGCTGGGTGGATAATTGGGGTGAGCATGTGGTCCAGTGGGCTAAGCCTCTGTGCCTGTAATCAGAAGGTCAGTGGTTCAAGCCCAGCCTCATCATGTCTGTGTGTCCTTAAGTAAGGCCTTTGACCCCCTAGTTCCCCAGGTGCTGTTTGAGATGGTTGAGCTCACTTTCATGGAGAACAGGATTGGGTGGGTGAGAAAGGAATTTCCCCACAGGGATCAATAAAAGGTGTCAATTATTATTGTCAATATAAGTAAATATAGACTAAGAAACACTGAATTAATCAGGGGTCAGAGACTGAAAAAATAAATGGTGAATACTGTTACCTTTTTGTTTGCTGAGGACTTTTTCTTTATGTCTGCAGATTTCACCATGCCAAATACAGCTGGGCAATAAAGTCGAGGACAACAGTAAAAAATAAGGACTGCACAAACTGCCCCTCTTAAGCACACATACAAACACATTATAAGTGTGTATTTATATATATATACACACAAATGGCATCCTATAGCCCTGCATCCCTCCAGGAGCCTGTCTTGAAAGTGAACAATGGAGGAGAATCACTTAAGGCAGCTGGTTCAGAAGAGTCGATGAAGCTGAAGAAGGAGATCTCCCTCCTAAATGGAGTCTGTCTGATTGTGGGCAACATGATCGGCTCCGGGATCTTCGTCTCTCCAAAGGGCGTGCTGATGTACAGCGCCTCCTATGGGCTGTCGCTGGTGGTGTGGACCATCGGGGGCCTTTTTTCTGTGTTCGGGGCACTATGCTACGCAGAGCTGGGCACTACTATCACCAAGTCGGGAGCCAGCTACGCCTACATCCTGGAGGCCTTCGGCGGCTTCCTGGCCTTCATCCGCCTGTGGACGTCGCTGCTGATCATCGAGCCTACCAGCCAGGCAGTCATAGCCATCACCTTCTCAAATTACATGGTGCAGCCCATCTTCCCTACCTGCATCGCCCCCTACAGTGCCAACCGCTTGTTAGCTGCTGGCTGCATCTGTGAGTAAGGTGCTGGGGTGTGGTTTGGGGGGAGGCCCGAGGAGCACACAGCTGGGATTTGCCACTGTAACAGTGCAGTGCAGTTCTGAGCCGATGAGTGTGTAATTCTGGGTAGTTAGGTGTGGGAAAGGTATTTTTGTCAGTGAGGTGGAAGATGTTTCCCATTGAGATGCAGTGTCAATGGCAAGGAGAGGGGTGTGGGGTCTGCCACCTCTGGGGCAGACTCAGACATGTGCTTCCTATGGCACAGTGGGATAAGGCATTCGGATCTGAGAACACGGCCCTCAGCAAAATCACAGAGACACACTCTGATTAGCTGCGCACAACACAAATTTGCTGATAGTGGCGAGATAAAGTCCATTCTTGGATTAAAACTTTGACCCTTACACTTATCACTAATGACGATGTAGTGTAGTACTGCTAAGACGACAAAAAAGGCCCAACTGAAAAACAGAGGAATATAGGGAAGGTCACCCAAGGTCTCGGCCATCACTGGCTACAACAGCAGGCCCGGACCCACCCTGAACTTCTCATATGGCCACTGTGGGGGAAATATTGAATAGCAGTTCTTCAAAAATTATAGATGTTGAAAATGCAAGTGCTTCGTATGGTGGCTGGCCTGCCCATTGGAAACGCTAATGTACCGGGGTTTCTCTAGCGTAAACACTGGTAAAAGCAGCAGAGGGAGATAAGGTTAGGCACAGAGCTCATAAACGGGTGTGTGAGAGAGGGCTTTTGACAGGCACTGGGAAGTGGCAGGACAGCCTCTCCTTCGCTGAAGGTCACGCCGGAGGTTCCCGCACACCACGGTGACCGGCTCACAGACCTGCTGCGGGGCTCGCTACAGCTGTTCAGCTTCCCTCAAAAGAGTATAGGAAGTATAGGATCCCATGTCTGAATTAGCTTTTGTCTTGTTTCTTTGCAAAGGGAAGCTATGTCAGAATATCGACTTACCCTTCTGTCACTTCTTTTTCTGATTTGAGTGGGGGGAGGGGGTATCACAGCAGGAGCCTCTTAATGGCACATGAGAGCTGATATTAATTATTAGTGACACAAGGTGTCTCTGGTCCAGTCATTTACTCTCAGTGTACTGAAGATAATGTACTAAGTCCATCTCTATTATCATGTCCAGCTAATAAATGTGTATGTGCCCTGTCCCCTTAGTCTCTCTCTCTCTCTCTCTCTCTCTCCGTCCTTCTGCTGTTCTCAGCTCTTTTTCTCTCGGAAAAACAGCAGACAGGAGTGCTGGTGTCAGCAACCCCATTTCCTTAAGCCACAGAGTCTCCCTGTTTGATATACTGCTGTACACAACAATACACTCATTCCCCAGTGCGATACACACTGTAATTACAAACAACACACTGCAACAGATAAATTGTTGTTTAACATTCAGTTTTAGTGGATTTCTCCAAATCATCAGGCTTTTTTTCCAGGATTGGCTGTATTGTTGGGACACTTATTCCCATGAGGCAGTTAAACCTGCTCTCTCACACACGCATACACATACAGTAATCTCAGGCCGTGTGTGTGGGATCCATGCCTGCCTGGATTACCCTCTGATCTGAGGTCTGAAGGGTGCTTGACCTTCCTGACCTCGTTTGCTGGACGGGGAATTAATAACAAAGGAGTGTATTACCACAGTGGTATTTGGAGGGGTGCTAGGGTGCTCCCACCAGAAGCAGACATTTTTTTCTGATTTTATACTGTGTCCCATTTCTGTGTTTTACTAAATCGGGTTAAATACTTTCCTGCAAGAGTTTATGCCTGAAACCTTTTGATTTTGGCTGGTCTGGTTTAACATTGTCCTACATTCTTGACTCACAATTGTGTCTGTGTGTGCGCCTGTGTGCTGAAGGATACTTTGTGTCTCCATCTCAGGCTTGCTGACCTTCGTCAACTGTGCTTATGTCAAGTGGGGGACGCGCGTCCAGGACTTCTTCACCTACGCCAAAGTCATCGCCCTAATTGCTGTCATCATCACGGGCCTGGTCAAGATCTTCCAGGGTATGGAAAGGGGGTGACCCAGAGAGCTGGTCAATGCCAGACCAGGGAACACATTAAGAGGGAGACTGCCTTACATAAGAAATGAGGATTCATTTGTTATTAATTTAAATATACTAAGAATGTAAGCCTTTAGCTACCATTTCCCCCCCTGTCTGTGTCCCTGCTCTGGGGCATCAGGTCACACTCAGAATTTCGACGGACTCTTTGAGGGCTCCTCACAGGACCCGGGCGCTGTGGCCCTGGCCCTCTATTCTGCCCTCTTCTCCTACTCCGGCTGGGACACGCTCAACTTTGTGACAGAGGAGATAAAGAACCCAGAGAGGTGGGTGTCGATGTCGGACAGCAGCAGAGCCCCGGGGGGAGATCGGGGGGAGGCGTAAGGCTCGGGGCAGTGGCCAGGAGGGGCCCAAAAAACAGGGCCTGGATTAAGGAGGGCCAAAGCTTACCTTTGTGATGGCAGCCTATATCAAAGGAAAAGGGTGCTATTCATCATCACTATAAGCTTCCTTTACTATTTGGATGGGTGGTCCTCACAAAGCTAATAGTAAAAGTCAGTTGGGCAGATCAAACGTGACCATAATTACAGAATAGCCCAGCAAGTGGGAGGGGTCAGGTGTATGCTTAGTTCATGCATAGTTCATGCTTTTAAAAATACTGCGTATGTCTTGGAAAACTAATTTGCCTGGATGTGTTACATAGATGTAACGACACGTCAACTTCCAATATGAAATAACTTTGCATAGCTATTAAGCTGTTACAGATTTCACATATTTTGTTCATTCAGCACCACCCATGGGCTGTAATGATCAAGGATACGAATCTGCTCTCACAGCAGAACTGAAGACCATCTCAACCTTCAGGTGTCAATTACATTCACTTGCATTCTTGTACTCAGTATTGGTGTTTGTTGCCCCCTGGTGTTTGACCTGCAGAAACCTTCCACTGGCCATTGCCATCTCTATGCCAATAGTGACTGTGATCTACATCCTGACCAACGTGGCATACTACACTGTGCTAGATATTCATGCCATTCTGGACAGTGACGCTGTGGCTGTGGTAAGACTCTTTGCACTTCAAAGCAAAGTGATAGCAGGGAAATGCAACATATTTTCTGTATACTATGGTAGTATGGTTGTCATTTATGCAACATAGTTTCCATTTGTATTAAATATAGAATGCGCTACACATTTACTTTACTTAGTTATATCATGAATTTTAATTGATTGGTCTCTGTTCTGTGTTGTAGACATTTGCAGATCAGGTGTTTGGGGTATTAAATTGGACCATTCCACTTGCAGTTGCTTTCTCTTGTTTTGGAGGACTCAATGCATCCATCCTGGCCGCCTCACGGTAAGTGGTGTTCATTACCAGCATCATCACCAGCCTTCTCTGTGCATGACAGCTAAAGGGTGTTTGGAAATATGAACAAAATGACTCTCAGCATGTCAAGAGCTTTCCTGGACTAATAGTCAGGGTTTTCTGCTTTAACCCTTTTCTCGTGATAATTTCCCCATGTGAAATTTGCCTACTGTTTAATGATGCTCTGGGGTCAGACTGACCCCAAACACGGGATAGGGGTTAATGTGGTTTGCTTACAGTTGATGTCCAAATCTATTATGGTCAGTCGTATTGAGCTTAATTTATGGAATAGCCCAATGGTTCTCAAACTATAGGTCATGAGTGCCCTCTGGTGGTATGTGGAGATATCTCCTTTCATAGCATCGCAGTGCAAGAAGTTTGGGAACCACAGGAGCAGCCTGATCTGCCAGCTGCTTCTCGCCATGCACGACGCTCTCGCTCTGTGTCTCATAGGTTGTTCTTCGTGGGCTCCAGGGAGGGCCACCTCCCTGACTCCCTGTGCATGATCCACGTCCACCGCTTCACGCCCATCCCCGCCCTGCTCTTCAACGTCAGTGCCTTCAGGGCTCCTCCGCACGCTGCCATTATCTGTCCCCCCCGTGTGACAGCAGATGTGCATGCAGTACTGTGTGTTCACACGGCTGATGTGGTGCATGGTGGCGCGCACCTTTCGTGTGCGTTAACTGCGTGTGTAACTTTGATGCATGGTTGAGCATGGTTGTGGATACCCACCTCTTGGTTTATGTACATTTAAAGAGGGAATGTGGCTCCAGTGCATGCCAGTATGTAGCTCCTGATCCCCACATGTGCTGCTGTTTAGGGAGCCATGGCTTTGGTCTATCTGTGTGTGGAGGACATCTTCAAGCTGATTAATTACTACAGCTTCAGTTACTGGTTCTTTGTGGGTCTGTCCATCTTGGGGCAACTCTACCTGCGCTGGAAGCAACCTGACCGAGAGCGACCCCTGAAGGTGAGGTTCCGTCTTCGCATCAGCAGTTTTTGGGCAGTTCAGTATTACTGCATTTAGAGTACTCTGCTCTCGTGCTGGTTAAACAGTGTTTAGGCCAGGGGTGGGCAGTCTTATCCGCAAAGGGCCGGTGTGTATGCAGGTTTTTGGGATAACCTTTAAGTCAGTTATTCATTCCCAGGTGTGAGAACTCATCAGCCAATCAGTCCTCTAATTAGTAACCTAATTATGGAGTTGCAGCGAAAACCCGCACACACAGATTGCCCACCCCTGGTTTAGGTGATCCTGGGTAATGTTACAGTAAAGTGACAGTCTGACTCTCGCCCGCAGCTCAGTATCTTCTTCCCAGTGGTCTTCTGTCTGTGCACGGTGTTCCTCGTGGTGGTCCCTCTCTACAGTGACACTGTCAACTCCCTGATTGGCATCGGCATTGCCCTATCAGGAGTGCCCGTTTACTTCCTGTGCTGCTACACACCCGCCCACCGCAGGCCTCTCTGGATTCGCAAGGCCATCGGTGAGCAGACCAGAAGCCTGAGATCGTAACCCATTACTGATTTATGCTACAAATGCTGCTACAGTTAGACTTTATTCTACCGTTACATTTTACATCATAAATGTGTTTCATGGTTGGATTCCTGTTATTCAGTAAGACTGTTCCGTCTCCCCCTGTCCACATTCTCAGCCTCCTTAGGTCAATTCATTCAGAAGGTCTGCTATTCTGTTCTGACGGAGATGGATCACGATACCAAAACGCAGTAAGACCCACAAACTCTGAAGATCTTCTGACAATATGAACCAAATGCCAACTGGAAGAGCACTTGCTGGCTATCAACTTGAAGACAGACTGCCCAGTTACCAACATTCTAATTAGCCGGCTAACGTCAGAGCTCTGAAGACTCTCAGCAGGCCTCTGATTCCATCATCATGAATGGGACCTTACTCCTCCACACGCACCATTTGTCCTCCTTGCTGAAGGATCCAACATGGTGACCGACTAAGAGTCAGCAGATATTAGCAAGATAATGATTCTGCACTTCCTGTTTAACTTATTGAGATGAATGGATACCTTTTAGTACATGGGGGGGGGGGGGGGGGAGCCAGGTAAGCATGTAGATAAATGAACAAAAAGCACTTTTTAATTAGAAGTGGAAATCAAATTATTTTCCTTAGAACTGGTTTTCCTAGCACTTGTTTGTACGATGCCCCTAAGAGAAGAAATACAGATGTCTGCTGGTCCTATCATCAATTCCGGATATAAATACACTCGTATCAATGTAGGGCCATTTCGCACTACCATGTATCTAGAACCCCTGGGTAGGGACAGAAACATCACTATCTTAGTATATGCACAATGATCTAAGTAGTACAGCACTCTAACTGCAGTAGGTGTCCCAAAGCCATTACTGCCGGGGTCATGTAAGAGAACCGAGCGAGCTGCTTGATGGGATTCAGGGAGATACGCTGGAGGAGAGGTTGCAGACTTAAGCAGTCTGAGTGACTAGTGTGAAAGTGACATTATCCTCAGACCACCCACCTCTCCTGGGAATTCCGGGAGTCTCCCACTAATTGACAACACAAATAAAAACACCACAGTATACAGTGTCACCAAGATACCGGCCAAGCCTGGCCAGCACCCCTCGTCCCAGCTGTCCCTCATCCGCCCCCCTGAGATCAGTATTCCTGGGGTGCGATGTTTTCATCTCGATTGGAGAGATATTACAGAAACAGGAAAAATAAGACCAAGTCAGTGAACTGGACATCCAGCGCTTTGTCACCCCGTCTTCACCCCCTCCTTCTCTTCCAACTTTCATTTCCCTTCAGGAAACTGAAAAAATGGCTCCCAGAGCAAACATGCATTTCAGGCATTAGGCAAGCTGCTCCCCAAGCAGATGGTGGGGGTAGTGTAGCTTGCCTCCTATTATCATCGACAGGATGGCGACTTGGGAAACAAATGGCAACCGCTGTAACATAAATTCTGCACATTTCAGGCAACAAACATTTGCTGAGATCATCATATTTTAAATGTAATAGTTTTTATTATTCCTCCCATCTTTCTCATGTTCACAACATAAGAGCACATATACATCTTTACAGAGCACTGAACTGTCTGGGTCTTCCCTTATCCGATGGTTTCCTCCCAGGGCCTCTTCTTCCTGCCTGCTGTCTCTGTTTGTGACTTAGCATTGACCGGTTTAAGCGTGGTGTGTGATGCCGCTGCCTGCTGCAAAGGATTGTGGGTAAATGTCTGTCTCAGGGGGCCTGGGGGGGTTAAAAAATGACTTCAGTCAGATACACTTGTTCCGTGTATTTGCTTACACAAAAAACACCAAAACCTCTGAGCCAAATGATATTCAGACCTTTGGCTGCTATATCCAGGTGGTTCTTTATGCGTCTCTCCCTCTCGTCCAGCTGCTGGGCCAGCTGAGCATTCTTCCAGCCTGAGACCCCGCAGGACGAGACGCATGGTTAGTGCCAGCGGGATGGGGAAAGAGAAGTGGGGAAGAAAATAAAAACATCGATCCTAAGATCATTGTACAGTATCACTGTTGAGCATCTGGGTGCACCTGAAAATGTACTAATAGATAAGGACTGGAGGCAACATAAATGAGGCATGGGGAAGTGTATGGGAAGGAGGTGCATTTGAGTGTGTGGCTCAGTGGGTTAGAACCATTTGCGCATGATCAGGAGGTTGTTGGTTTGAATCCTGGGGCCAGTAGACTGAAGCTACACCTGGGCCTCTGAGCAAGGCCCCTAAGCCCCAGCTCCAGGGGCCCCGCATACTAGCTGACCCTGTGCTATGACCCGTTAAGGTTTCTCTCAGTTATGTGCGTGTGAGTCTCATGGAGAGCAAGATGGAATAGGTGAAAGGAGAACTTCCCCACAGGGATGAATAAAGTATCATATATCCATCGTACACACACTTACACGTTTTGGTTTCACTCTCTGCCCCTTTTTCCATTCTAACACCTTTACATCTGTAGACTTGTCTCCAACGAATGCTACACACCTGCCTCCCATTGGTTCTCATACTATTCAGCTGAGCCCCTTATTGGTCTGGGCCAGGGCTGGCCAACCTTATCAAGAAAGGGCCATTGTGTGTGCAAGTTTTCACTGCAACTCCCTGATTATACTACTTGTTAGAGGACTGATTGGCTAAAGAGTCCCCACACCTGGGTTTGAACAGCTGACCTAAAGGTTATCCCACAGACTTGCATATACACAACCCCTTTGAGGATAATTGCCCACCCCTGGTTTAGGCACTCTGTTCCAACCCATAGGCCATTACAGGGTATAGTGTCGTGCTAGAGCCCCATACCTGTCTTTATGCTCTTAATGAAGCCCTCATTCTGCGGCATTGCAGATGCAGGGTGCGTGATACGCTCGGGAATCCCCAGCTTCTGTCGCACTGCTGGGTGTCTAAGCAAGGCCACCTGGCCCAGTGAGAACAGGTTAGAGGTCATCCAGTAGGTGAATACCGCCTGCAGGGAGAGGGGAGAGAGAGAGAGAGAGAAAGATCATCAGTCAACAAGTACATAAACAGCGATTAAAAAGTGAAACTAGAGGCAGAGGCGTTTATCTGACCGTGGGGAAGTTGATAGTGAGAGGCAGGATGACAAAGGGCATGATCCTGAACACAGTCTTCATCGCACGCAGGTTGGGGTTATCAACACCAGACTCAGCCCCCAGCTGAAATGAAGAGACTTACATTTAGTTTGACGAACATTTCAGAGTAATAAAGAAGAATCGAACCCCACTGAATTACATACCTTCAACATTTTCATTGGTAGGTTTCTGTTGTGGTGCTTTTCCACTGCCACCAAGAACCGAGCCGTACCTGAGCTGTACTGGGAACTACCGGTTTTCTACTGAAAAGTACCTGAGTCGCAATCGCACTGACATAGCCCTGCTAGCGTCACCAAACCAAGCTGGTTGTGTTACCACCATTTGACAAGTGATACAGGCGTTCTGCGCATGGATTATCTGAAGAAGAAAGGGTATATTCTATATATTGTGCATTATTAATAGTATCGCACATCACGGTGTGGTGATGCACACCGGTGATGCCCGATAACTGAGAACTTCCATTTCCAACCTCCTAGAATAGTGAATCGGTATAGACTCGCAATGCAAATTTGCACAAGCGTTTGCCAATTCCAATAGTGTTTGATGCTTGCATAGCATGCCAATTCTCGCAGATGTGCTGGAAAATTTGGAAATTAGCACATAGTAAATAATATTGTATACCGTGTGAACAGTGAAAAGGTAAAAATCTCTTCCATTTTACGTCACTGTTGCTCTCCAAACCCGGCAATACCTTTTCCGAGCCGACCCTTTTGCAGTGAAAAAACCAAAGCAAGCTGGAACCGCACTCTAACTAGTCTCTCTTTGTGGTACAGCTCAGATACGGCTCGCTTCCTGTATGCTGGTGGAAAAGCACTATTAGTAAAGCAACCAAACTCCAGTTCTATCCAACCCAAAATCGCTACTTAACCAAGATTTGTGCAGGCATATCAGAAAGTACTCAAAACCCTATATTAAAACTGGGTAAACCCTGAGAATAAGCAAGAAAATGTTTGGCTATTCCACCAAGACTGGAATGTTAAGGAATCAGTACCTCAAGTATCGCAAACATTGTTCCTGTCACTGCCAGTGGAAGAATATAGAAGGGGTCAGCAGCAGTGAGGTCAGTAAACCACCACAGTCCACCGCTTTGCATGCTGGGAACTGGCAGGTATGACATCTTCCTGAGGGCAACGAAGAAGGAGATAAAGATGGGTGCCTGAAACAGAGATGGTTTCTGTGGTTACCACAATGTACCTTTCATATGAACATAAAAAGAACTTATACAAGGAACATACTTGCACCAGAGGAACCAGGAACCCACGGATGGGATTAACGTTATGTTTCTTCTGGAAGAACATCATCTCTGAGTAGGCCTTTGAGACTGAGAGAGAAAGATATCACAACAGAGCAGGAGGCTGGTGCAGAAAAAATTAAACAAACAAATTACAGTGTAACACTGCTAATGATAATTGTGGCCAAAAGCTGCAATAGGAAATACAATACACAGTGATGTGAATCAAGGTTAATGACAATATACCGTATTTTCCGGCGTATAAGACGACTTTTCACACCATAAATTTCTGCTCCTAAGTGGGGGGTCGTCTTA
>JAODKL010000017.1:13318180-13329117 GCA_026780765.1 Petrocephalus schoutedeni
CCCATCCTGGGTTGTTCCCTGCCTCGTGCCCGTTGCTTCCGGGATAGGCTCCGGACCCTCCGCGACCCTGAACAGGAAAAGTGGGTAGGAAAATGGATGGATGGATGGGTTGCTCAATATTACAGATTCCATAGTATGAAGGCTGCTTGAGGATATCAGATCAGTAACCACTAATTTTCTATATATTTCTTTCTGGTTTTAGTTGAATATAGCAAATTTTCACTACTGGAAAATGTCACTACTGCAGATTTTAAGACAATGAAATGTGAAACCACGAAAAGCTCTGAATATAAAATAGACCTGCTATGCCAATGAATTTATATTAAGCATTTGATATGTTACATGACTTGAAAACGTCTGTCTTTCAATATTAAAATATGTTTGTACATACATAAACAACAGCTTGAAATACCTAATTGTAAAAAGGGCTAAACTTTATAAATTGCTTTGAGTGTGGTTACAGTGAAATATAGTTTTAGTTTTTGACTATTCCAATAACCTACAGCGTCTGTGTCTGTCTTTTCTTCACATTTGTCGCAGTACAGCTGATTATCACCATCCAGAATGGAGGGCTTGAAGAATTTCTCCAAAAAAATAAAGAACAATGTCATCATATTAAAAGTGAAACAAGCTTTAATGATGAATCCATTCCTCTAAACACAGCTCAGGAGGATGGGCCACACAAAAAGACAGAGCCTATTAGCATTTCTATACAAATTTATATGTATTAACTGTATTTTTACTGTGTTTGCTGTCATCATGTTAGACACCTATAAACATTTTAATCACCATTAAATCACCACCTTGTCACTATAATAATTGTTTTTCCATTATTAAAAGGCTAATGACAGAATGATACACAAGATAATCAATTAACATTATGAGCAAATGGAAAAAACTCTTTCTGCAGTACCGTGACTTGTAGCTGAAGCGGAATTTCCACTGTGCAGTCACTTTTCATGTATGTCATGTAGTTGTAGTCAAAGTAAAACCTCTTCAGTTGTAAGGTTAAGACCTCAGGGCAAGTCACTAATTTACAAACCTGAGTTGCAGAAGATGGAGAATCGGTTATTCAACTGGGTAGTGTATATTTGCTAAAAAAAATTAACAACATTCAATTTAATATTAGAATACATGCAAATGAACAGTAATGGAACACAAAGTAACATTTATTTAAAGATTTTTTTCTGTTCTCCTAAAAGTTACTGATATCTTGCCGGATGGCTGTTACACTGCTTCAGTTCCCAGACGTCTCCTCGGGGCACCTCAGACGTTCCATGTATTCCTTAAATTTCACCACTAACTCACTTAATTAGGTAAATAACTTGACGAGGTACTGTTTAGCTCAACACGACCTGCTAGTGGTTGAATATACAAATTTATGGGTATATTGGATGGTTACTGAAAGTACTGGGGTGAGATTAAGGGAGGTTTTGAAATGGGTCGTCCGACACAAAATCACAGTTTCGCACCAACATACAGACAATGTAAACATCATTTTACTTGAGAGCTTCTAGATTTGGCACAGTACTGCACATACACAGTGTGTGTATAACGTATTAAGGATACCCCCTCCCTTAGAGCATCAAGAACTGAGGCTAGGTGTAGGATTCCATGGGGATGTGGCCCATGGTGGCTCCCATACGCTCCCCACATCTGTCCACACATTCCACGGGGATGCGACCCATGGTGGGTCCCATGCCCCCCCCCCCCCACATCTGTCCACACATTCCACGGGGATGCGACCCATGGTGGGTCCCATGCCCGCTACATCTGTCCTGAGATGGCTGGACATCTTTTGGCTTGTGGACAATTCCAAGGACACAGGGACACTGTACAGTTTTTAAACACTCAACTTGCTGTATCCTGCCTAGCCCCTTCAATCATATCCCATCCAATAGCCCACAAATCTTGTTTCCTTTCTATTCCATTTACTACCCATGTCTCAGTTGCTAACCTTCTTTAACCTGTTCCCTGACTTTGATTGAAAGACAGAATTTAACACATGAAGCCAAGTCATTACCTCTCGCCTGAATTCAACTGGTCAGATTATTTCAAGAATAGAGCAGGAATCCCTAATATTCTGTGCAGTCAGTGTATGCCAAATTATACCAATTTCTTCTGTTTGAATGTGATGTGATAAAATAATGAATTATTGGATTATTATGTTGACATAAAAAAATGTACTTGGTGTGCTTCTAACTACACCTTTGTACAGGAACATTTGTTTACTACGCAAAAGTAGTCCAACAGGATAAACATATTTTCTTAATAAGTGTGACAAATTGTAGGGGACCCCACTTATACAGTATGTTGCAATTATGAGTAATTGACTTTGACTCCACTTAAACAACCCATATTACCTAGAGCTCCTTTTCAGTCACACCAACAAATATACAGGGAGAGACAATCCGCCCAGAAACAGAAACATGAAGCTTTGCTTTAAATAGACAGTCTCGCATGAATAACAGCTTGAAATACCTAATTGTAAAAAGGGCTAAACTTTATAAACTGCTTTGAGTGTGGTTACAGTGAAATTTAGTTTTAGTTTTTGACTATTCCAATAACCTACAGCTTCTGTGTCTGTCTTTTCTTCACATTTGTCGCAGTACAGCTGATTATCACCATCCAGAATGGAGGGTTTAAAGAATTCCTCCAAACCGTCCTCCTGAAAAATAAAGAACAATGTCATCATTTTAAAAGTGAAACAAGCTTTAATGATGAAGTTCTTCTAACTGCTTAACTCCTCTGCAGCCCCAGAGGTTTAAAAGCAAACATATGTTACAGTAGCCTATATTTCAGATGACAATTGATCTTTCATCAAGAAGTACATTCTCTCAGTGAAGAGGATCTGTGTTATAAAATACAGAAACGATTACTTCATAATAAATTACAAGATATTTTGCCACTCAAACTCATTACAAGCCTCCCAGCTGGTCATAATCAGAAATGTAAGGTTTTTGAGAACTGCCATGTTGTACAGTTGATCAAGTTTGGCAGAAACTGGACTAATAGTCATTACAGGCTCATCTATAAAGATGCTTACCACACTGTAGCTTTCATGTGATTCAACAGCCAGTGGCAGAATCATAAATGATGATTCTGATCCACATTCATATGCGTTCTTCAGGCACTTGGTAGAATTTCTAAGTGCACCGTGGTAGATCTATACCAGTGAAATGTAGATGTAAAAGGATAATTGGAAGGAGTTAAAATAAAATACAGGGGAAATGGACAATTGCTGTACTTTACATAAATTTAAAGAGTAATTTTCAACATATTTTAGCGAAAGAATTTAAAATTCACCTTGGTTATGCTGCATAATTTCACGATCTTCTGAAAGTACTCTGCAGCATCTTGTTGCTCATATACTGGAAAATGTAATTTAATTACATTTCCTTCCTGTTGTTACTATTTAGATAAATTCTAAGCAAAACTCATCCTGAATAACATTGATATTCTCATGGATGTACTCACTATTTGTGATGCCAAGGCTACTTAGAAGCTCATGTCCCACATGTGTGCTTTCTCTCTTTAACATTTTAAACAACTTCCTTAAATGATCTTTAAATAATCCAGATTTTGACCTAAGAAAACAATGAAATATGCAGTATAGTCGCTGATGAGAAATATCAGGCTTTGACACTGGGATTTACAGTACTCTGTCAATCACTTCCTGGTTTCCCACATCTCAATGTTTCCCCCATCACTTCCAGTTGGTAATCAGATGACTGCATGGAAGTATCATGCCCCCCCGACATGTGCATCCATATGTACTGTATTCCAAAGTGTTCCATTTAAACAGTGAAACCAAGATAACCAAAGTAAACAATAATCATTTATGGCCATTTTAATTAGAATTGCTGTGGAATGTGTTGGAAGTTTCCAATTTTAAATATAAATACGAGGTCAAATGCTTTACTTATCATGGGTTATAAGGACAGCTTTGCAGAATAATTCTCCCACCTCTCCACAGCGTTTCTGAATTTCTTAGTCATGAAGAGTGTCTGCAGCACTGCATTTAAGTAGCATAGGGCTCCCTGGTTAATGAGTCCATAATAACCTAAAAGAAAGTAAGAAAAAACAACAATGCATTCATAAAGGTACCCCAATGTCATTGTAATTACACATCAAGGGATTATGTCTTTAACAGTAACTGAACCTCTTGAACCTGTCTAAATGCTCTGTTTCTATAGTGTCAGTGGATGCTACTGTGTCAGACTTAAATATCACCACTGCATTACTGCAATGCAACATCTAGATACTGTAAATGCAGCTAAAGTGAAGGCTAGCACCATCACTTAGCTGCATCATCCTACATAATCCATTACTCCTGGGATCACCATCAAAAATCCCTGTGGTTTGTGCTTTAGCACCCCTTCTGCTGCTTCACACTGCACAGGATAGCCTTAGTTCACATCTCACATTGATGAGTCTTGGCCCCCCAACACCCTGTCAGTGGTTTTGTAAACTCCTCAGACCTCTCTGAGTAGGTACTCACCTTGGCTGACCATGAGCACCTCCCAAGCCCTGCCGCTTCAGAGATGCTCTGACCCAGTCATCTGGCCATACTGATTTGGCCTTTATCAAAGTCATTCATGTCCTAACCCCTGCTTATAGCATTTAACCCATCAACTACGAGTACCAAATGTTGGCTTATCATCTAGGGCACAAGTTCGTAATTATATCTGTGTGGGGACTCTCCATTTATTTCTATGGGGAAAACTCTAATCCCAACGTGACACCCTACCCAGCCTTAACCTTAACCATAAGTAACCAAACTAAATACGAGAGAAGGCATTTTAACATTTTTGACTGCATTCACAGATTATTGTGGGGACCTGAAAAATGCCCCCCACGATGTCAAAATAAGAGGTTTTCATCACGTTTTGGGGGGCCTTTGGTCCCCACAATATAATATAATCCACACACACACACAGACTCAAGTAAATCGCCTGGTTACTCAATTATTAATATAATTCATTAGTAACTGCCCACCTTATGTGTCTTTTCAGTTTAACAGAACATGATGTAATTTCCATGTAATACTACTTACATTTTTTAGGTGGTTTCTGGGGGTCTACACTGCTCCCCAGCCTGTTGGAGGAATCCATGAGCTCATTGGTGGAAACTGTGAAGATGGCATTAGTCCAATTGTACCCGTGTTACTCAATGGCTAAACATTTGGAATGGTAAATATGTTACACAACACAAAAAACAACACCAATTTTCAAAATAACTGGATGCAAATTGTATGAAATACTTTCATACAAATCATGATGCAAAATTTTGACTTCATAAAGTTTGCATACTGTACACTGTAACAAGTGAAACGTTGGATCAGCTTAAAATATTACTTAAATTTTTCACACTTAATTTTTTCAAGTTTGCTCAGCAATTTTTCAAGTCAGTTCAACTTTAAGTGCACTCTAAAAATATTTTGTTGGGTCAAACTTAAATCATTAATTTAGGCCAACTCAAATAAGTAAATCCTCATTGAATTCCGCCTATGCGTCAACATTATCACTATTTCCCAAAAGCTCCTGTTAGCAGCTAACATAGTTGGACTAATTCAGTTGCATGGCTCCAACTATGTCAGTTGCTAATGTAGTTAGCAACTATGCTTTTGGGAAACGCACCCAGGGATGTCTGTATGTTTGTTTGGGGCTACCATGGCTTCCTAGAACGTCATCTGACCACCGGCCAATCGGATGGCAGTTCCCTCATGAATATTAATGAGCCTTCCCCTACCACCCTGCAAAACGACAATTCGCGTGCCGCGAACTACTCACTTCGTTTGTGGACGCTATTTTTATATCGTCTTTACGAATTGTTATTTGTGCGAGACCTGATTGAAAGGTCATCCCAAAAGCCCGCACCCACACTGGCCCTCCGTGGATCAGGTTCCCCACTCCTGCTTTACAGTGACCATTGTTCGATCAAAAAGAGCTTCGGATGTATCCACCTATTATCAGATTTTCAATTTGAGACAAGTCTGCACAACATTTACATGTGTGTAACAGTTTTATTGCCTTGTAAATAGCCTGTCGGGTTTGCAAACCACCTCAAGGCTTTTAATGTAGCTAATTTTAGGTTTATAATAATACACATTCGCCATAGTATTCTTGCGTGAGCGGGAGAGTCTGAAAGCGTGAGTGTTACGGCAGATGGAACATGCACTGGAACAAGCAGAATTTATTTCCCATCAAAGCTCCTCAGCCAATATTAAGAAATACAGATAAGAGGCAAGAGAAAGCGGAAATGCTGCTGCCTTGAAAAAGTGCACAGGGCTCGTGCAGGTGAACAGGAACCTTGCCTTCATTCCCTATAACTTGTAAAACAGCGCCTCTGGAGTCACACATTACAACGGTCACAGAGTACCGTGTAACTATTGAGTTATTACACTGTACACACACACACACACAAAAGCAAAAGATTACTGTTATTTGTCAGATCAATCAATTACTCAATTATTATCAATGGCAACTCTGCACATTTTTCTCTGTTTAAAAAGAGCATAATGTAATTTCCATGTAATACTACTTTCGTATACCAGATAGTTCCCCCGTGTCTGCACTGATCCCCGGACTGACTGAGTATTCTATGGACCGCCCCGTGGAAGCTGTTAAGTTGCCATTAGTCCGAATGTACTAGTGCTACTCAAATGTTATACATTTGAAATTGTAAAATACTAACGCATGATAATTACTATATGTGGACCTTAGGCTCTACAAGCTGGGTAGTTGTATGTTGTACACTGTGATAGCGCAGGACACGGCTGCCTAGGGCGCCGACTTTACTTTGGTCTACATGGTTCTTGCGTCGGGATCCCCAGCGGCGACACTTACCGGTAACGGAAGAGGGAACCGGCTGTGGAGCTTCAGATTCGCGCTCGTGATTCAGTCGGCCTGCGATGGGCTGGCCCCCCATCCTGGGTTGTTCCCTGCCTCGTGCCCATTGCTTCCGGGATAGGCTCCGGACCCCCCGCGACCCTGAACAGGATAAGCGGGTTGGAAAATGGATGGATGGATGGATTCAGTCGGCTCTCCCTGCCTACTAACATAAATGTGGCGTTTCACGTATAACGTGTGTGATCAACTGAGCATTACAATTAAAAATACGTCAAGTGACTGCACAAAGAATGCACAGGAAAACATTTTTTAGTCTTTGTTTTAGGCGTTATTAATTAAAAAGTAAACTTAGCCGTTTAAATAAATATTTTATTCTCTGATAACATGTACTGACTCACCAGGTCGACCATTAGCGCCCGTGCTGATTGAGCTGCCACACGATGCACATTTATTATTACTTTTTTTTGGTTTACGGTATTTCCCATGCCCTCTTTTTCGATTGTTTCGGTTTTCTCCTGTTTGGGGCATCGTGTTTGTTTACGCTGTCTGGGGAGTGTTACTTCTCTAAAAAGCAGCTATAGTCATCTGCGACGAGTAACGCCAGGCGTTAAATCGAAAGCTAAACTTACAGATCGGCACATACTTTCGTCTGGGAGGGGCCCTGGGAATTGTGCGATTGGCACGGTAACAAAACGCAGACAATTCCTAAATGCATAAAGAATTAACGCGAGTAGTCGCACATGTTTTATTTTAATATATCTTTTCTACGTCATTATTTTGTCAGAAAGCTTTAAGTTGGGCATTAGTCTTAATGTACTAATAATAAGATGTCACTTTCTCGTATGGCACATTTTGCTGGGGAGGGGGGGCATTATAAATTGTTGTTGAGGCCAGCCCTGTAGGGCACTCTCCGTCTTTATTCAGGATAACATATACTAGTGATGTGACAGTGGGGTGTCAAATTTATTGGTTATTATTTTTTTTCTTCAGGATTCAATATTAGGCCTATTCATTTTGTGATTGTAAAAGTCAGAATAGGAAGGTATGTGAAACTATATAATCATGCAGTAGAATTCAGTAATGTAATGAAGTTTGTTTACGCTGTCTGGGGAGTGTTACTTCTCTAAAAAGCAGCTATAGTCATCTGCGACGAGTAACGCCAGGCGTTAAATCGAAAGCTAAACTTACAGATCGGCACATACTTTCGTCTGGGAGGGGCCCTGGGAATTGTGCGATTGGCACGGCTTTTTAAAGGCTTAGGGTTTCTAGGGAAGAATAACATCCTTCATACAAACCTGCATCCATTATTTTATTACATTATTTTATTATTAATTGAAACATGGAACATTTTAGTGTCATGTTTCTCTTCCATGAAGAGTCATGAATGTATTTAGTGTAAGAATCACATTACTGTTTAAGCGTACGCATGTGGTGCCCGTAGGAACACTTAAGCGTTTAGTATTCTCCATGCTGTTTCCTTGTTCGGCTCTTACCCAAACATGGTAAAGATATCCCCAAGATTGCACACCAGTCAGTGTCAGCACTGTCGCGGCTTTTTCAGCCTCAGTCAAAGTTTTACTATAGAGACTAATGTCACACCAGTGGGGCATGGTGCAGGCATAAAAAGAGTGACGATCCACTTACAGCTCTGAGCCAAAGGGGGTTTTAACAAATTTAACAAAATTTTCATAAACACAATAGATTTTAATTGGATATAAAGATTTGCAGTCTGCGTTTCTAGGCATGCTAGAAAAATGTTTATTTGCAGTTGCCTGTGTTTACATACTTTTATATATTGGTTTACATTGTGGTGATGTAAACAACCTTCTAATAAAAAGTAGACAGTAATTTTTCTTGTTATATGGTTTTGATCTATTTTAATTAAGTATTTGATTTGGATGCTGATTAGAACGGGAAAAAAGGCCCAGGCCAACAGCACACATCACCCGAAAATGAAACAGCTGATTGGCGGCTCACGAAATTTACTAATGCATCTAACAGAGGGAAAATGTTATATAGGCATCACAGTAAATACACAATCATACTAAATGAATTAGATTTTAAATCACATTAACTTGTTAAAATTTGTGGATGGGACTGGAGATGGGCTTTTGGGGTTATTCTGCATGGTGTCCCCCGAGGAAGCGGCGCCCCTGGGCACATGCCCAAATGCCCATATGTTTAATCCATGCCAGGTCATCATTCAGGAAGATATTGTCCATTTTCCCACCAACAGAAATCATTCCATCATTCCGCTGTGCTGGGAAACAGATGAGACTGTGTTGGTCAGGTGCATAGTGCCGCCCCCTGCAGGAATCTTTGCTGCATCTCATTGGGGAAAAAGTGCGCCCCCGGGCAACCGGATCACCAAATGAATGACGGACTTGTCTTGGATCCCATAGGAGGAGAGTTGGCAGGAATCCTCTAGCTGTTTGTCAGTGAAAATCAGCCTCAGACTGCTCAGGTCATCCACTGTCAGAGAAACATTGCAGAAGCAAAAATGTTTGTTATGCAGCCCAAGGATGGAAGGACTGTAATGCAGGAAACCAATATTCAATTTTGTTTAATGCAAAACATTAACAAACAATGCAAAAAAACTAAAACAGTCGATTACGGATTTTCAATTCAATTCAGTTTATTTTTATATAGCGCCATTCACAACAGGGTTGTCCCAGGGCGCTTTACATGGGTGTGTTAGAATACATTGACATACATATAAAATGAAATACATAGGACAAAAGAGAGACAGAATAGAAAAGAGAGAAAAGCCAATTGACAACGGAGGAGAGGAACTGACAACGGAGGAGAGGAACGATGAAGGATTTTGGTTGATCATAACTGTTTGATATACAAGCCCACTGATACTCATTAATCTTAACCAGTTATGAAACAGTTTGAGATTAAGTAGCTGACTTACACAAGCACAATAACAGGGAACTGAAACGGGCAATCGGACTGACGAGCACCTTAATGACACAATGCACATTGCCTTCTCAGTATTAAGTGAGACTAACTTGACTTAGAAAGTCATTATAACGTACCTGCTGACCCTGGCAGCTTCGCAGAAATTCTCTTCTTCAGCTCTAAAACAGTCATGTTTTTCATCTCGTCCTCTGAATTTCCGACATCAGCAGTCATTTTCTCTCCTTTTATTCCAATTATCATGACCTGGTAAATTTTCCCCATGTTGTTTTTTTGCTGTGAATGGTCTTATCTGCGTTCTCGTTTTATGCTTCTGTGCTTTCGCTTTCACCCTGGACAGTAAGTATTATTTCCTGAACGGTGAATCACGCAGTTAAGATCTAAGAATGTCGAAGTCACACCACTCCCTAGCCAGGCTCAGTCAGTTCCTGCTTCTCCTCACCTGAGTAGTACAGGTTCATCTGTACGTCATAAACTGTATGAGTTAGGCACAGACTAAAAGCACCTAGGTTCAGGGATCTCCTTGTGCGTTCTGTGTTTGGTTATTGCCCTGTTTTCCTGTTATAGACCTCAGCCTGTAATTGTATCTTTAGATTGTGATTTTGATTTGTTTGCATTTGATTACTTCCAGCTAAACATGTTAGAATTCAGTAATATAATGTATAATATAAAGTACAGTCAGGAAAAAAAAATATTTGAACCCCTGCTGATTTTGTAAGTTTGCCCACTAACAAAGAAATGATCAGTTTATAATTTCAATGGTAGGTTTATTTGAACAGTGAGAGACAGAACAATAACAAAAAAAATCCAGAAAAATGCATTTGAAAAAAGTTATAAATTAATTCGCATTTTCATGAATGAAATAAGTATTTGATCCCTTTGCAAAACGTGCTTTAGTATTTAGTGGCAAAACCTTTATTGGCAATCACAGAGGTCAGACATGTCTTGTAGACATGACATGTAGTTGGCCACAGGTTTTGCATACATCTCAGGGGGGATTTTGTCCCACTCCTCTTTGCAGATCCTTTCCAAGTCATTAATGTTTCGTGCCTGATGTTTGGCAGCTCGAACCTTCAGCTCCCTCGAATCTATGGGATTAAGTTCTGGAGACTGACTAGGCCACTCCAAGACCTTAATATGCTTCTTCTGTAGCCAATCCTTTGT
>JAODKL010000017.1:13397587-13417787 GCA_026780765.1 Petrocephalus schoutedeni
GTTCGTTCGTTATTTCTAAAATAACGAAGGGTTTTGGGAAAGGCACGTGGACCTCCTTCGTTATTTTCCTACGAACTGCGTTATCTTGTTCGTTATTCAGAGTTCGTTCGTTGTTTTGGGAAAGCCACCCCAGTTCAGTACATTGGCATTTTATTTCACTCATTCTGTTTTATTTATTTATTTATATCATACGTTTCAGCTGCTGCTCAACCATTTGACCAGAAGCTGTCCCATGTGGTCTTCAGCAACACCATTAAAATATGGAGCCAGAGTGAGAGGGTGGCATTAAAAGGACAAACAAGCAAACAAGTGACTGGCCATTTGAGCAGATGTTACACCTGACCCTCAGCAAGTAAATGTGGGTGGAATTTTGATATGTTTGGATAAAATATAATTTTTATTGTTGTACTTTCAGAATTAAATCCGAATAAAAAATTGTTTTGTTTGGCAAGCTAAAAATTTAACAAGCTTAAATTTGTTCTTCTACTGAGGATTAGTGAGCAGTGCGGTGTGTGTGTTTTTCTACACGTTTGTACTGATGTAGTGCATTGTGGGGGGGGGGGTTGCTTTCCTAGTTTAACCCTGGGGAACCCACAGGGTCATATATGATCCTACCTTTTATTTCTGCCTTATATTCAACCCACTCATCAAAGTAAAGATTTTACTTTTGTTTTTGGGTCATATATGGTACAAAAAAATATACAAAATCATATATATATTTTACTTTATTTTGATGAGTGGGTTGAAGCTCAAAAAAGACCCTGTGGGTTCCCCAGGGTTAAAATTGGTAGTGTGTTCGGCATTTCAGCAGAACTAGTGACACTTGCCTTACGGCACGTTTTGGAGTTGACTTGCCTTAATATGTTTTATTATTTTGTACAAAATATTAAGCATGAAGACTGGCTTTAGATGATTGTTGAATTAGTATTGATTACTAACATAATTTCAATATAAGATCAATTAAAACGTAGTTGACAACTGGCTTGATGATGGTTGAATCAGCATTGATAACTAACATTTTCTCTACATGAAATCAACTAAAAAGTAACTCCTGCAAGTTGACCTTTAGATAATGGTTAAATTGATGCTGATTTAGTGTCAGTTATGGTTTAAAATCCGACGTTGATTCAACGTTGATTATAACAAGCACTTTCAATTTGGTTTCAACGGTGAGCATCAATGTAGAATCAACATTTCTTGCTGACGGCATTTCAATGTTGATTCAGTCTGATTTTGCTATCTGGGAACCCTATCATTGTCTGAACTGTAATATGTAATACACTTTACATATGCCATGATGTACCAAACTGCACTTAAAAGCTAGATGGAAAAAACAACTTTTAAAAATTCTAAAAATGTATTATCTTAATACCTCCCAAACTTACTTTAAAACAATAAAATTTCATAAAAGTTTACCCATTTTGCTGCATAATTCTTGTGCAGTATTTATGTTTGTGGCAATACATTTATCCCCTCCTGGTCCGGAGGAATATCATCCCTGTACTCATGCATCGACCTCGACCACATACGTCAACAGGCACATGTAGAAGGCCTGTGTACACTAATATGAAGGTATTATTGGTGCAAAATAACTCAGCACCTGTGAGAGTGGGATATGTAGTTGTAGGAAACAGTCACACGTGTATCAGTAAATTTTAAGTCAGAAGATTTTTTTATTCTCTCCTACTAACACTAATCAAATTACACCTTTCTAAATTACAGGTGCATAAATAGCCTATTTTTCTAGCAAATTACGAAACTCATACGCTCACAGTTTTGCTACAATTTGGTTCAAAACACATTCACACACATAAAGGAATTATTGGTGCAAAACAACTGAGATTCGATTGTCCCAGGTGCTCAGTTGTTTTGCACAAATAATCGCTTCATACACAACAGTCGGAAAACACTTTTTTCGATTCAATAAACAGCGACATCTGGTGAATTTCAGAAGTTATAGCAGGCGGCCTGGGTGGCGAGCATCAACAGCACCTCGTTGAATTCCTATAACTGGAACTCTTGCAAATGTATGAATTTCAATGTTAACCACCTCGCTTAATTACAATAAGATTTTGTGGACACCAATGCATGAATTTCAGTGTTAATATGAATTTCAATGTTTACCAAACGTAAGCTAACCAATGTCTAGATATTGTATATATATTAAATTTATGTTTTAGAAATATGTTTTCATTTATGTGGATATGAATGGAAAACATTTGCTTGGGGACCATTGGGGAAAAAAAACTTACTTGCTTTTCCAGCTGCGTGCTTTTGAGCGAACTGGACAGGGTGGGCTTATTCATTTTTATTTAGAAACAGTTGGATGTTGTCAACCTAGGTGGGGGGTTGAGGGGTGGTGACAGTAAAAGTTGTTACCATCTCTTGCCTACTACAACCATTATGACTGATTCTTAAATACACCGATACATGTATGTGATCATGATACTAAGGACACTAAGTTTATTTTAAATGGGTGCAGAAGAATAGCACAAAAATCTGTAACCAAATCTGGGTTTGGTTACTTATTTACAAATAACAGTTACCTTATGGGGCGATATGGCTTCAAAATGTTCCAAAAATTATAGAACTTTCCCTCTTTCTGGTAGGTTCCTTTACTTAACACTGAAAACCAACAACTAGCGAGGCACTCTCCACACAGCAGTGATGTGTGTGGGCCCTCAAAGGTTAGCTTCCTTATGATCAGACTGACACCTCAACTGTATCAGTCATGTGATTCCCCTTCAAGCAATTTGCTTCAATATGGGCCTTTGGTTGGAGTTGGAGCATCAGCTGGATGCTTGAGCATCAGTACTGCATGAGCCACCACTAGCCTTAAGTCACTGGCACATTCATTAAATTCAAAGGCTTTTCATATCACATGCAAGGTATACAGTCAGACTATAATCTGCTGTGAAATGCATAGCAGTCAACTCCATAATAAAAATAGTGAAAGCAATAAGCCAGAAATGCTAATAATACAATTAATATAATAAATAAGGAACAAAGAGTTATAAAGAAAAAAAGACAAGTAATGCGCAACACAGTTCAAATAAAGTGTGAGGTGCATAAATAAATAGCAACTGTTAAGCCATAACAAGAATTAAACATTTAGTAATAAGATGGCTGGTAGAAGCTGCTTCTGAGCCTCCCAGATCGCACTGAGAGACAGCAGAAACACTTTCTTAATCTCAGAGTGGTAAAGAGGTAGTTGTTAGGGTGGGATGGGTCCCTGCTGATTTTGGCAACTGTGCTCCTGCCTGGTCTGAGGTGTCCTGCAGGGAGGTCAGGTCAGCTTTGCAGATGTCTTCAGATGAACATTCCACCCTCTGCAGGGCTTTGTGGTCCAGGACAGAATGATTACCAAACAAGGCTTGGAATCTCCTCGTGACAATGCTCTCTAATGCTCCAGAGCAGATGGCTTTGAAACAGGCTGGTGAGACCTTGAACCTCCTCAGCAGCCTAAAATGGTACAGCTGACTCCTGGCTTTATCTGACTCTGTACATGATTGGACCAGGTGAGGTCATCAGAGATACAGACACTGAGACATCTAAAGGTATTCACCATCTCAGCTGGTATGCCTGTGGTGTTGAGAGGGCCGTATGCACTGGCCTGCTTATGCATATTTTGTTAAAGCTGTTTACTATACAATCATGCATGTATGAGGAGTACAGCAGCGGGCTCAGGACACAGCCTTGAGGGGGTGCCAATATAAAGGGTGGTGGGAGCTGAAATACAGGATCCCTCCTTCACCACCTCAGGCCTGCCTGTGAAATAGTCACAGAGGGGTGCCTTTGGAGTTTGGAGGGATTATATATGGTATTGAAAGCTGAAGTAAAAATCTACAAACAGCAGTCTCAAGTTCAAAAACATGCCTAGGCTTATAGGAGTTATAAAATTGTCCATCGATGTTGTTGTGTGAGTGTGCCCTGTGATGGCTTGGTGCCCCGTCCTGGGTTATTCCCTGCCTTACACCCAAGGGCTCTGAACCCCCACCACCCTGAATAAGACAATTAACTACAGAAAATGGATGGATCTTCTCACTTTTATCTTTACCTTTATTAGGGTGACCAGATAATCGATGTCATCCCGGACACTTTGAGCTAGGACAGGATTTGCAAACTACCATTTCAATCAAAAGGGCCTGGATTTCACTTAAACGCTGCGTTCTTGCTGATTGGTAAGTCTCCGATATGCACTCATGCACGTTTCAGTAATGTTAATGTGGCTGGATGAGTCTTTCAATCAAGGAAACAAACCAGTCAAAGCGCAAGAAGAACTGAACTATTTAGCCAAACACAGGAGCCTTTCAGGTTTAAAGTAGTTTGTAAAACCAGAAGTAGCTCAAAGCATCTGGGATGACATGGATTATCTGGCCAGCCTTCCTTTATATACTTCTTATATGTTTCTATATTTTAATTCTTTCATCCATCCATCCATTTTCTGAAACCACTTGTCCTATCCAGGGTCGTGGGGGGTCTGGAGCCCCTCCCAAAGGCTACCCGCACAAAGGCAGGGAACGACCCAGGATGGGGTGTCAGCCTATATATTTTTATTCTTATTTAGTTAATTTATATTATTTAATTTTGTTATACATTGTTTATTTCACAGTATGGAATAGCAGCGATTTGATTTCATTGCTGGTGTACCACTACATTTAAGTATGTGACGAATATGAATCTTGAATTCAAGAGTGGTGAGAGTAACAGCGATGATTTAGACAGGTGGGGATGTTTGTTTTAGGAACTGGATTAGTGGTGGTTTTTTAAAAACAAAGAGGAACCACAGCAACGGAAATTGTGAGAAAGCAAAAACACGGACCGCTGGGGGTCCCCGAGGACTGGTTTGAGAAACATTGGGTATGCGCTCCGGGCTGGCTGCTCTCCTGCCGCTCACACGCAGCAGGGGCATGCTGACTCGATGCTCGGTGACCACCGCGTGGACCGGATCGTCCAGGGTCCTGGTCCGGGCATCACCGGCACACAGCCACAGTTACCGACACCATTCGCATGAAAGCGAGCAAAAAAGCGCTCACAACAATCAAATTCATAACAATAAAATAGGAAACAAGTATCACAATTAAATAGATTCGTATGACATATTTATCGTTATATAAAACGAATGTTTCTCGTAAGGCGTATTTGATCATTTGCAATTCTAAGTGTGTAAAGTTTCTAAAGCGTCGGGACAAGAAGCGCTTCATGCAAAAGAAAACTACAAGTTTATGGCAGGGGGCTAAATAATGTCTACACGCCCGCTGCATCTATGCAGAAAATCAGTCCTTTGTTAACATTTCTACAATTGCAATACAAGAACGAAAACAAACACCGCCTCACGCTGGAAACACGTGCGGATGCGCGCTACAGTCGGGACGGCGACGCACGCGCGAAATCAGGGTGCGCATGCGCGCTGCAAATCGGGCAGGCGTTGGGGGGAGGGGTCGGCTACAGGCAGGAGGCGACAGTAACACACGGAAGGGACGGCGGTGCGCGGTCTGGCGGCGGGCTGGTCGAGACGGCGGCGGTGGCCCGAAACATCCGTCGCATTGCGGTGACGCCGCGGCTTGGTCCGGCTCCGGTAGCCTCGTTAGTTTGGGGACTGGGTGGAAGCGAAGTGTGCGGAGTTCGGGGAAGCGCGGACTGAGGCGCTCAGGTGGGTGACGGGCGGCCCGCCGCGGCTGCTGTTAGGCTGAGGTGGGACATTCATATTAACGGTTAACGGGCCGGTAAATGCGGCCACTGACGATCTTTGGAATCGGGGGCTTTTCTGGTTTTCTTATATGAAGTCGGTTCCTCGGCGAGGCGTCGCGCTCTTTGCTGCCACCCAGTGTGACTCGCAGCTGCCGGAGGTGTCACCGGTGTTAGTATTTAAAATAAAAATAGTTAAACCGAACGGCGCGCCAGCAACTTATCATGTTAATTTATGACTGGCGTCAGATTCTCCACATTGACAGTAGTAGCTGGGAATGGACTGGGTGGGTGGTCCATCACAGTAGCCCTGTATCTGTTGCATACGTCTTCAATTTGTGTAGTTGATATCGCAGTGGTCTGATGTTTATAAGAAAAACGAAGACTCGCATTTCTCATTTACCAGTACTTATTTAAAGTCTGTTTTGAGTTATACCCATACTGACGGATAGTGTCTCTTAAGTTCAGAGGTCATTGTCCACAGTGTAATAAACACAAGAAAAATATTTCTGCAAGCTTTCCTCTGCGTTGCTTATTATAGAAATGCTGCTGTACCACTCCCTCTGTCCAGCAGAACGATGGTTAAAATATTCACCTTTTAAGGGCCTCTTCTTAACTGTTTCTGTATGATTTAATGGAGTCATGTCCAGTGGGCTTTATCATAATACATGGGGGTGGGGGACCTGCAGGAAGCTGAGATGCTGTTGCACCTCATTGGCTTAGGTAGAGGTCTTGAGAGTCCAGGTAACACCTTTAAGTTTTTATTTTTCATGAGTCTCTGGATGAACAAGGTAGAGGTTCCATTTTATAGACTGATCACTTTATTTTGCTTTAAAATGATGCCCGACGCTAGATGAGTCTTGGCACTCTCAAAGTACGAAGGCAATTTATTTCTTATTCTCCTGGCATGCTGAGCTCTATCTCCATGTGCCATGTTTGAGCAATCACCCGTCGTAAGATGGTTCCTGTTCGACAGTGCCTGGTGACAGCTCTTGCACCACCTGCTAAGGCGGAAAGGCAGGAATTTCTGCATTGTTTGTACTTGCATGTTTCCCTGCCCAGAAAACTAGCACATCGCATCTGTATGGTTGTGACATGTGAAATGGCTTTGATTCAATCTGCTGGGATCAGCTAGTGTTTGAGTTTTAGGGTTTTGAAATTAGTGAAGTGTTTACTCACTGTGCTGTGGGAATGCAATTTTTGTTTGCAGAGTGTTTTAATTGACTAACCCTTTACTGTTTATCAGACAAGATAAGCTGATTTTATGGTATTATTTTATGGTATTATTGCATAGACTGTACATGGAGGTTGTGTTATTCTTGACCTGCCTTTTACTGTGTTTCTTTCTAGGAGTCTTTGTGAGACGGGGGTTCCAGGATGATTTCAGTGTGATACCTGGAGTTCTGTCAGCCCGAGCATGGCTACAGCAAAGAAGAGTATGTCTCTTTGATTTTTCCTGTTGATTGCATTATATTTATTTAGCTGACAGTTTTATCCAAAGCAACAAACAAATTTGAGAAAACAGGGCCAGCTGTCCCAGCAGCAATTGGGGGTTAAGGCCCCTACTGAAGGGCACAGCTGTGAAATGACTCTGCTGACCCCAGGATTTGAGCTAGCAGTCTTTTGATCACAGGCACAGTGTCTTAACCCCCTGAGCCACATGCTGCCCTGTTCCCCTTTTTTAGCCTTGTGGGAGACATTGACAACTCTGCGGCTGCTGTACTTTCCTCATTCACTTGTAGATGTTATGTCGGCCTACTATTTCATGACTGTGTCCTAAGCGGAGTTGGATAGTTCAGAAGTTGGTTGAAACAAAATCCTGATCTAGATTTTTACTTTCAGAACCTGAACTATCCACCTCCAGTGAGTAGTTAGCTCAAGGAATTGGATGTTAGATACTGGATATTCATTTTATGTTATTCTTTATTAAATGAGTATAAGTCAGGAGGGTTCATTGGGTGCTTTTGAAGTGGCTGGTAACTATGGGGTGTGCCTCATGCACGATGCCCACTTTTAGATATATGCAATTTCCTATGTGGTTCAGGGGGTCAGCAGTTGAGCTGTCTATGGTGTACGTATTTCGTAGCTCAGAAGAAAAGTCGGGTGTGCTAATGGTTCGGTATGTCCAGCAGCTATTCCACCTGCAGTTCAGACTAGGTAATCCTGAAGCTAAGCAGGTTCAGGCTTGGCTGGTACTTGAATGGGAGACCAATTAATCCCAGTGCCCCAGTGCAGTGAGGGGGACACTGTGCTGTTAAAATGGTGCCGCCCTTCAGATGAGACGTAAAACCGAGGTCCTGACTCTCTGGGTTCGTAAAAGATCCCTGAGCATCTTTCAAAGGAGTAGGGGTGGTACCCTGAAGCCCTCGCTAAAATTACCCACTGTGGCCCTATCAGATCTGGCCTCCTAGTCACCCCCAATATCTAACTGGTGAATTCTCTCCAGCCCATTCACCACCGTAGCTACTGTGTGGTGAGAGTACTGGTACAGAATGGCTGCTGTCGAGTCATCCAGGTGGGTGCTACGCAGTGGTGGTGGTTGAAGTGGCTCCCCATTGCTTCTGTAAAGTGCTTTGGGTGTCTTGAAAAACACTATGTAATTGCAACTTTTATTCATTTATTCATTCATTAAACCCCCCACTTAGTTGTGGCAAAAATATGTCAAAGCCATAACCGTTATTCCTGCCTAGTCACCTGGTGAATCATGTGTAAATATGCAGCTTTTGTCCTTGTTGGTCTTCCAGGACATTTTTTGTTGTTCACAGTTTTGTTTAATGTAAATCTGCTTCAGGGAGCCCCGCTATGGTCCGGCATTTCTTCCGGGGTGTGCCATTGCTCCCCTCTACAATCATGACTAAGATAAGCCATTTGAAAATGAGTAGATGCCTCAGGAACAACATGACATGACAAGAAATTGTAGGTATTGGTTAGACACCAGTGCGATTCTTAAATAACTACTATGGGGCAAAAGACTTAATATGTTTCGCTGTATGCAGTCTCAGCATTTGAGTTTCTTGAAAATGTGGTACAGAGAAATTCTGAAGAACACAGTAGTTGTATTAAAATGTGGATTGCATGGCTTTTTTTTTGGCCTGCATGACCTTCATTAGACTGATGACGCCTTGAAAGACACAGGCATGAGGCTCTGCTTTTTGTATAGGGGGCTCTGCTCTCTTGGCTCTCTTGTTGCTGTATTGCATTGCGGAGTGCCTCGGATACATCTGTGCTGTAGACAAGTGTTTGCTGATCCCTCAAATAAACAAATTCCCAGTTGCTTTTCCATAAATGGTCACATTGCATTACAGTACAAATGATATATTGCGTTTGGGGAGTTTGTATTCTGCACAGTGAATATTAAATGGCTGAAATATCCTACCCCAGGGCAGTTCCTGTTGGTTGCTTTCTCATTGGTATTATATAGATTATAATGCACATAATTTAATTACTTTCAATACAATATGTTAATGTCTTATGTCTGTTTTGTGCCAGCTCCCACGACCAGTGTTACTGGTGATGGTGATACAAAGTGTACCCTGTGTCCATCCACAGAATGTGTGTAACATACCTGCGTGTGTGTATGACCAGGGGAACAGCCTTCTACGTGTCCTGTGGATGGGCATGATGTTGCCATGGTTATCAGTGAAAACCCACCAATAAGTTTGTAAATCCCAGCTGTGGGTATCCTGGCTGTCAAACTGCCCTCATTCTCCCCACAGCCCAAGCCAATTTAGTAAGCTTCACACATGCTCTGAGAGTGTAGGCAATCACTGTCACGTAATATGATGCTGTGAATCCCAGAGCATTTGACAGCATCTATGTGTAAATTATATTTTAAGGGTTTATGGTTTTGCTATCTGAGTACCGTGAGTACCTCTCCTTGGCAAAGAGTGGGCCAGAAGGCAGTGAAGATTGAAAGCATAAAAGGACGGAACAGTGCAGAAGTCAGAAGAACACTAAACCGCAGACATCGTCACTCCCTGTACCGTTAGTGTTCGTTAGTAGTGAGGAAGTGAAAGAGATTTGGGGTGTTGGCAAGGGGGGAGGAGCGGCAGGATGAAAATGAAGGGCTGTAAGAGAGAGAAGATAACCAGGACAGTGGCTAGAACAGACCTGAACTGCGACCCGGTGGATATTAGTTCGAATCCCAGCACAGGACTGGGTTTGAAAAAAGCTGAGCTGATTATTACATAGAGAACGGTGTACTACTGTTACATGTTATGTGTCTGCTAACAGGTGGAGAGGACTGTTATCTGCATGCCAAGTAACCAAGCAGGAAGAATCTCGTTATTGCACTGGAAACTAGGGGGGGTTTCCACTGCAGCAAGTACCGTACTCTTGGTGGTACTTTTGTGTTGGTTTTCCTCTGCCGTAAAAACTGGCACCAGCGCTGAATAAAAGCACAATGTGAGGCGGGGCATTTTAGCTGTACTGTACAGCTGGACAATGTTGGATATTAAATCATGCTATGCACATGCAGTTCTTACATCGCTAGTGAGTTGCATTAAGATCATAGTTTAGCTAACTTTGCTACTTTAATGATTATTCCTTGCATATATTATATTTATATCCAATATATATTTTTAAAATCAGTTTAAAGTTTATCTCTGCAGCTTTTGCTTGGGTGCTGCATGCGTTCTCTGAGACTATCATAATCATTCTCACCCATGCTATTTAAATCACTCCTAGACAGGTTTGTGAGAAATTTAACTACTGTTTTAATTTTATGTTAACTAACTTATAAATACCCCAATATTTATTACAACAAAATCACATCGCTATATCTGGAGACTCTCCAATACCATGCTGCAGTAGCATATTAAATATCCTTTTTGAATTTCTTGTTATACTGTCCAGATCCTGTTGTACAGATCTGTTCTTCCGACCAAAGTAAATTTTTTACTTTGTTTATTGCTGTTTTCTGAGTTGGTAACGTTTTGTCAAGATGGCGATCGTATTGAATTGGGCTATTTGCATAACCAATTGACAGCGAAAGCATTTCTAGTTACGCCCTAAAGTACTGAAGTACCAAAGAAGTACCCCAACTGGTTTGGCACTTTCCGTACTTGAGTTTTTGCTACTGGTACTCGACCGGAAATCATTGGAAAAGTGAAAGTACCGTACCGAAAGTACCAAACTTCGTGCGGTGGAAAAGCACCCTAGGTCTCTGTTTGAAGCACATTCCTATTACAGTAATCTTGAACTGACTGTTTTAAGCGAGTGCTATTTCTTTGCCATAAGTTTATTCTCCTTGAAATCGAAGTTCTGATCATTTTCATTAACCTGACCAACATGGCAGCACCCTTGAGCTCTGTGCTGATAAGATGAAGGATTTAATTTCCTGAGACAGAATATCATTCACCAAACAGATGATGTGCCGGTGGCAGGTCTAATTCGCAGTGAAGGATTTTAATTAAGGATATGTCTGGCCTACTTTCCAACCATTTGGATGGGATGGGGTGGCATGACATCTGCAGGCACACTAGCTATACTAGGCAGGGACGCTCCGTCTCGGTTACAGTCTCCTCTCAGCCACGTAACAGCCAGCTTTTTAAATCCCTCAGCCATCTGTCTGTTGGCACAGCAAACAGACAGTGACTCTCCAGCACAGCAGTGGCTTCCCTTTGCCTGCCACATTCTGTGGTCTCTGACATGTTTCAAATAATTTGCTGTAGTTCTGAAACACAGTGATGGAGGAAAAACTGATATTATGGTAGCATGAATGTACTGCTGTAGGTTTCTACTACTGGGCAAATATGGACTTTTAATGTTCCTATGGGACTTTAAAAAGTCTTCTAAAATATATTTTCTGTGAAAGTAATGTGATAACCTGCCACAGGAGCAATGGTGCCAACCAAGGCCTTCTGAGAGCTGCAGAGCTATATTTCGATCAGGGTTGGGTTCCCATAAACCTGAAGGAAGTCATCAGGACCACTTCATGTGCCACTTATGCTCTCTGCTCCTGGAGCTATGTACTGCTGCTCCTGGTGAGGCTTACGATGGCAGCGTGCCCTGCAGGTCAGTACAGAAATGCCCCAGAAGCAGGTAGACCCTAACCCTAACCTTAGACATTCCCCAGCCCCCTGGGGAGTCCTTCAGGTGGTGTCTGTATACAATTCCTGAACCGTCTCGGGTCACTCCTCTTGAGTTGTTTCATCCATCATCACATGCAGCTTACTGTCATAGGTGAGGTTAGGGATGTCTATTGATTGGTAAATGGGGATTGTGGTGGCCTAGTGGTATGAGGCTCGGTTATGGACCGGTTCAAATCTTGTCTACCACCAGTGGGTCCCTGAGCAAGACCCTTAACCCCAAGTTGCTCCAGGGAGATTGTAATTCCCTGTAATTGGGTAATGTAAGTAACTCTGGATAAGGGTGTCAGCTAAATGCCATAAATGTAAATCACAGTTGTATCTTTTAACTTAACTCCTGCTTTACCACCACAGACCTCTTCAGTCCCACAAAATTGCAGTCAATGAACGTATCTGTCTGTCAGTCTCGTGTTCCCACTTGAGTATCCGTCTAGGTCCTTAAATTACTTCGCTACTTAGACTTCCCTTCCCCCCCACCTAAAAGGAGCTGGTGTGATAGCTGACATGGAAAGTTACTGTTGATTGAGTTTTACTGATTGCATGCTGTAATGCATCCATCTTCTGTGACTCGCTTTCCCAGTACTGATTTACTGTGTGCATGGATCTTTCACCAAGAAGAACATGGCATGGAGATATCCTGGATGGGATGCTAGGATATTTCAATACACAAACTCACACAATCGCACACCTCAGATAAGACCAGTTCATTTAAATGTATGTGGAGTTCCTGTCAGAAATCCATGCAAAAATATGCAAACTCCCACCAATTCCCAATAGAGTCCAGAGCTGGAATCAAACCCCCAGCCCTGGAGGTGTCAGGCAGACTGCAGTAACCACCAATCTACTGTGTTATCCTGCACTTTATGATGTTTCTGCAGTAATGGCTACATTTTCATACATAATCAAGACAAGGCTTGTTAAGTGTTCTGAAAACATTCACTGTGTGTGTCTGTCTGTGGTCTGTGTCTGCACTTTGCTGTCTGCAGGCTCGACCTCAAAGGCGGGGGGGGTCCGCTTCTCTGAGGACACTGCCGCCCACTCCCATGTCCATTTTGATGAGAAGCTGCATGACTCTGTTGTCATGGTGATTCCTGAGGTGGATGGCAACTTCCTAGTGAAGGTGAGTGGGCAGGATTTTAAGAAAAACATTAATTGGCACACTTTTGGCTTTTTGATTCCTAGTCCAGATTATGTCTCTGAACAGCAGCAGTGTATGAGATGAGCAATGATCTCGTTTCCAATGTCAGGCTTCAGGCTAAAGATGTCCAAGGAAAAATGTTGAAATTCTCTTTTAGCTGCATGTATCCCTGTTGTTAAAGTAGGCTGCCCTTCAAAAGAAATGCCAGTCAGGTGTGAACCTTTGAAGTCAACTGTATATTCAAGGATATTCTGTTAACAAAGTCTGAGCCACCACCAGCAAAGGAAGCCAAATGTCGTTGTTGATAGGAATTCTCTTGATATACCCGGAAAGCATCAAAAGTAGGGATGCTCCGGTGAGGTTTTTGCTGCCCATCACCGATACCGATCACATTGATTGCCTGTGGATTTTTCAATTTAGTTATGATGAGTGCTACTGGCTACATGATCTGGAAAAACGGAACCATAAAATCACCTTAATTTAGACAAAAACATGTTTTTGCTTACTTTTTCAAGAGAAAAAATACAAAAAACTTGCAGGCACAATGCAGCAACTATTCAGTCAAAAGGACAACTGAAAAACACTTAAATTTACCTGCTGTCAGTAACACAATCTTTAATAGATTGAAAACATTAAGGCTTTCAACAGGCTAAATAGTGCAGAAAGTCAAATAAATCTCACAACATTGCCTAAATCAAATAATCCCAAGTCAAATGCAGGTGGCATTCAAATAAACTATAATAAGTTACTAAATCAAAAATACCTGAGCATGGCTTACTGTTTTGTGCATGAGCAAACTCTGTTGTGCATTGTCAAAGAGAAAAAAAACTGTTTACCTTTCTTATAATTTATAAAAGAAATAATATAATAGGTCTGTTGCTTTGTATACAAAATAAAAAAGCCCATTTGCTACTTAAATAACATTAACATAGTCTTAAAGACCTTGAAACAGGAAAAACAGTGAAATGAAAGTGAAAAAGTCAAATTAAAGTGCAGTGTTGAACAGCATTTACTCATGCTAAATGCCTATGACTTGTTGATGAGCATTATTCATTTTAATTAAGAGGAGCATCTCAGCTTTTTCAGTCATGAGTCTATTCCTGTGTTTGTCCACAATGTTGGATGCAGCGCTGAATAAGCGCTCACTCTTGTGTAGCATGCAGACAGGTAAGCCCCTGCTACTCTAGCAAGGTCCGGAAAGCGTACCTTTTTAGTTTTCCAGTATTCCAATGGTGATGCACTCCGAGATATGGGTGGCTCTGAGAGGTAGATAATCAACTCTGTCTGTGTTGCACTGCTGGCGCGAGCCTGAGAGTGACTTTTCTGACCCCTTTAGGGACTTATTTTTCAGAAAGTGCCTAGTGACATTTCTGACAAACCTTAGTTACTTTCCGTACAGCGTTGTCATCAATATGGAAGTGAGCTGAGCTCCCTGCTACTGCGCCTGGTGTCCTGAGAGTTGTGCTGCCTTGTTGAGACATGCTACCGTAGCGCGAACCAACAGTTATGGTAATTGATCAGCACTACCTTATCGAACAAGGCTAACCATAAGGCTGCGCTCGCTTGCTCTGAACGGCTTCAATAGGTAGCGTGGTTTGTCAGAACACCGGCCGCGCCTCCACGAGGGAGCGATCCCTGGGGCAGTTCAGCAGCTGTGCTGATCACTCTGACAGACGGACGTGAAAATGAATGATCTGCGTTAGTGCCTGCAGTCAAATCGACTGACTAATCAGAAACCTTTCTACTCATTTATTCCTATCCATTTATTATTAACCGTTAATAACATATCCTATGCCATACTATCGGCCAAGCTTTGTTCTTTTGCAAATACACATTTTTTTTCTGGAAAACATGCATAATAGTTTAAAAGGTAGCTGCAATTTTAAATGGTTTGTGTGTTAATAGCTTCATAAGATAACATATTAGTATGTTACTAGCCTGTGATTTTTCAGTGATTTTTCCAGTACAGTGGTTAATAATGAACATAAATATAATAGATGATAAATGAAATACTTTGAGCTGCGTTAAAATAAAGTAGCCCATATGCCTATTAGGTACAGAGTAGAAGTAACGCGGTGGACGTGAACGCTGCGTGATGACGTTATCGATATGCAATTTAGCGCGTGTTGTCATCTAACAATATCTGGCGACTTTTTAGGTTCAGTTTAGGGACTTCTTGTAGGAAATAGTTGGCAACACTTGGGAGGGGGACACTGCACACAGGGCCTCTGCAGGCTGCAAAATATGAGCTACAGGTGATCGGCAATGAAAGGCATTGATCGGAATATGCCGATCACAAACTTTTTCACGGAAATCGGCCGATAATGATCGGTCACCGATCGATCGGAATACCACTAATCAAAAGCATTTTTTACAAGAGGAATTTATATAAATGTATTTATATAAGTAATATTCATTTAAATGCTTGTGCTGAGCCTACAGTACAGTAGCTGCAGGTGCATAGTGCCTGAAAAGGGGGCTGTCACTCCTATACCATGAATTTTCTTCAGAATTTGCATTGAAATTTCTTCTGTAGTTCTAGAGCAGCTAAGATTTTTTTCTTGTTTTTTTTTGGCCTCTTTGAAAATAACCACGTTTAGACAGAAGTCAAAGAGCCAAGTTATTACTTTTTTTTTTGTTTTCACATGCAGATTATTGATATTCGCCATTTACATTAAATCTTGTAAAGACGCATGCAGTTGGCTTCTTTCTTTCAAAGGAACAACCGCAGATGCCCATTTGGGCTCTCACTCTGCAGTTACGCCTCCACTGGTATTCTGCGACCTGCCCTTATGTTCTTTGTGAGGGAGGTGCTGTGGGAAGCAGCATCTACAGTGATTTCCGGGCCTGGGAGCACTGGTGTATTTGTGTGGGAGGTGCTATCACATCTCTTAAAATCACTGAGGTTTTCTTTCTCAAAGTAGCTCTTTTTGCAGCTGACGCCTTCTGAAAACTCTCTGCACCTCCAGCCTTGCCAGTTATCTGTAGTGTTGGCAAGAACAAATTTCATCAGCCAGGATGACAAAATAATTCACAAACCAGTTGTCTCAGAATTATGTGGGATTTTTTCTTCCGTGACAAATTAACCCTCATGGTTAATGTGTGAACTTCTTGATGCCTTGAGTTGTACAGTTCTTGAAGCATTTTCGGGAATGGGTTTGGAACTGATCAGCCTCATATATTCACTGTGTCTCCTGCTGTCTCCAGACTAATGTTGGTTTGAGCTTTATCAAATCCCTGGATTCTCTGCTCTCGCTACCTGTGCATGAAGGTGGGCTTCCTGAAGATCCAGCACAAGTATGAGATCGTGTTCACGCTCCCGGAAGTACCAGCCTTGGGAAGGGATGTCTGCCCAGCACCGGTGCCAAACCCCCACCTCAGTGTCACGGACATCAGGCACGCGACAGAGGGTGCGTGACTTCGGGTCCAGCCACACACCCCCATGCTCTTATAGGGCTGGGTCACCCATGTCTGTCTCCATATACCTGGCCACTGCAGGGCTTGCATATTCAAACAGGAAGAGAAATTTAGACACCATGTCACCTAGAAGAAATCAGCACAGCCTGGGAAAATGTGGAATGTGAAGAGGGTGAGGTTTGTAGGGTAATAATAATTCTTATTGTGTAAGCGGAGGAAGAGACGAAGTGAAGGCGCCCCAGTTCCTGTTCTGTCTTTATATAAGTAGTCCTGTGGGTCTCCTCAGATTAACTTGAATGGTCTGGAACACAGTGTTGCATTTACACAGCCATAAGGCGCTGGGGCTGTGCCTGTTCCAGAAGTTCATGTTAACCCCTTAGTACCTATGAAAGTGGCACGTAGTGAATAGCATCAAGGCCACCAGCTCTTACAGCTCTTCCCCAGTAAACTGACCGGATGAACTAAAAAATTATACAGTGCCTTATAAAATGCCCACAATGCACTGCAAATTGTAGTGTACAGAAAGCTCTATGTTTAATAAATGCATAAATTAAAATGTTATTGCAGAGAAGAGCAGCACTTAAGGATGTAAGTGGGCTGTTGTCAGCGTGTGAGTCTGATATTATGGGAAGATGCACACACTCACACGAGCGATTGCGAGAAAGGCGTGTGGCTGCATTCACTAACCCCACCACCCGTGCGTGATGCAGGAGATCTGCGGGTGACGTGCGAGTACATGGCGCACCAGGAGGGGGTCCTGCAGGAGGACGTCATTCTGGTGAGCGAGAGCAAGGAAGACGCCTCGGTCCGGGTCCGGCTGCAGGCCCGTGTACTGGGTGAGTGTCCCGCCGTGTCTGCACATCTACATGGGAGTGACTGGATGTAAGGGAGCAGGTGGATCTGTAGCAGGGCTCCAGGCAGCCTCCTCCAGTACAGAGGGGGCTTCATTAAGGAACAGTTCCTGTGCAGTACGGCACTGTGGTTACTCAGCTGGTCAGACACTTCCTAAGCCAGTATTCAAAATACTTCACTCATTGTCTTAGTATCCTCTGTATAGGATATATACTTCACTGTATATGGAGTTGGTAAGACAGTCAGACAGTGCTTTTGGACACTTCGTTCCAAGACTGTCTGTGTTGGATTGCTAATAACCTTTAATAGCTGATATTTGCCATTAGTGAAATAAATTATTTAGAATGTCAATGTCAGTGTTTGCAGTGATCACTCATGCCATAAGTTGACATTTTCAAAAGTATGCTCACATTTTTATATAATATTGCCCACTTCTCCCATCTTATTTAATATTGTGAGTGGGCAGTTGACAACAAATTTCACCTCCTCTTTTCATTATGGTATACAGGGAGTACAATATTGTATACTGTCTGTACACTACATTTCCAGTGCATTATGGATATTATATAGGGCACTGTATAGTGAGTCAGACTAGTTGTTCAGGATTCAAAGATTGTTTTATATACTGTACTTTTTAGGAAATGGGGTGTGGTTTTTGTATAGCCTAAAACTCAACGTAAGCTAAATTGATCATGGACAGAGGTGCAAAGTAGTACGTGTTTTAGACACGAAACATCAGTTTAGGTTTCTTGGACTGGATTAATGATGAGTGAATAAGGCATTTAAAGGCAGACCTTGGAGAATGGACACCTCGGTGCACTGACCGAACGCTGCGTTCCCTCCCCCCCGCAGACCGCCATCACGGGACGCCCATGCTGCTGGAGGGGGTGCGGTGCGTGGGGGTGGAGCTGGAGTACGACTCGGAGCAGAGCGACTGGCAGGGTTTCGACTAGGGCCCCCCCACTCCTCTCACGGGGAGGCTGAAAACTTGCACAAGACAGGCAAAACAATTTATACGTGTTCAGTGACATGCGGCTGCACTCACGCAGTGGACACCTGTAGAAAAGGACTGTTAATACACACACATACACACACACACATGCTCAGCCTACCATAGACCTGCCCTACGCACATGCATGCAGATACACCTAGATATGTGTGTTTGTCAAACCAAATCTTTTTTTAACGTGTTATACTGACTCTGAGGGATGCCACTGTGAATCCATTCAGAACAGGAGAAGGCAGGAGGCTGAGGGATCTTCCCTTGTTCCACAGGAGTACTTCTGCATCGGAAATACAGAATAGCTGTTTTGCTTCCTGCTTCTTGCTGCCTAAAAGTGCAGAGCTTCTGCAATATGGCCACAAGGGGTTGCCCAAGAGAGCATGTACTGTTAGTCCGGTACTACCATTGTGTGACTTTTTTTTCCTCTTTGCTTTGTTTCCCTGTAGTAGTTCTCCGTGTTTCGTAAATACCATTCTGCTTCCGAATCAGAAGGGAGGGTCTGATGATCTAAAGGTGTCTCCCAGTGTCCTCCATCATCCCATTGCCAGTCTTTGGACTGCTTCAGTACAATCAAGGGCATTTTAAATTTATTATTAGTAGTATTTTACCTTAGCTGTGCTTATATTGGCAGTTTAGAACCAACTCACATAGTCCTATACTCACTAATAATATAGTTTAAATTTATTTCCTGAGCGGGGTGTTGTACCTGAGATACATTGAACCTTTCTCTTAGCCTGTGTGTCGGGGTGGATGGGGGGTGCTGGCTGAGGGTTTCCGGGATCGTGTGCCATTTGTCACTATGCTCTGCTGCACATGGAGAGCATTCGTCATCTAAAGTGCCTGAGTCAACTTAAGCTAACTGCCCCCAGTCCCAAACCAGCTTCTTCATAAAAATCAAAGGCTAGTCCAAGGAAAGACTCATATTAATCAGCTTGGTTTAATGGAGCACTGGACAATCCTGAGGATTTTTGGTAGCTTGGTTCTTGGTTATGATCTAAAAAATATACCCAACAACCCTACCACAAGTAAGTGGCTGGAAGACAGATGGTTGGAAAACATATTCACACATAAAAATCTCTGGTTTTTTGTTCCTAATTACCATCAGACCTGGGGGGCTCGCTGACCATCTTTCTGGGTAATCAAACTATGCATAGCTAATGTTCCAGAAGCAGGAATGTCATTAAGCCTTATGTGAAAGACAGCAGTTTTATGTCAAGATTGTGAATTTGTGTGCCTCTGTGTTTCGCACTGCGTAGAAAATAATTACATGTATCCTTGTTTTGTTGCTTGTCAGATTTGCAGAAATAATTTCCAGAATGATTGTATTTCTTGTCCCGTTTTTTCCAATGAAAAATAAAAGCAGTGCTTGTCAATCATCATGTGGTTCACTTATCAGTACTGCAAGGGTGTGTGCTGTGGATGTAACAGCTGTGGATGTGACCGTCGAGGTATTAAGTGTTTGATCATTAATGAATGTTCTCATTGTGTTGATTTGCTCTGACCCTGCATGCATACTTGTCATAGGCCCATAGATGTGTAGTACTTAGCAATTATTTCGTTTGAACACAATATTTGAAGTAGTTGTTTTGGGCAAACATCAACAGATGGTGTGAATAATTCTTTTTAAGTGAAGGTAATGTAAAATGCTACTTTATTACCCATTGGAAATACAATTGTATGTGTGAACATTATATTGTAGTTTATCAATCACCCAGCAATATAGTTTATTTCAGTGGTTTCATTATTGTTTTTTTTTTAACTACTGAAGTCAGTTTTATTATGTGGTCATTTTTAAGCAATATACTTGTGTAATAAAAAGATGTGCTTGTGATTTAAGGTTTATATTCATTATTGATGTGGCTTGATATACACTCACCGGCCACTTTATTAGGTACACCTTGCTAGTACCGGGTTGGAGCCCCTTTTGCCTTCAGAGCTGCCTTAATCCTTCGTGGCATAGATTCAACAAGGTACTGGAAACATTCCTCAGAGATATTGGTCCATATTGACATG
>JAODKL010000017.1:13420583-13436762 GCA_026780765.1 Petrocephalus schoutedeni
TATATATATATATATATATATATATATATATATATATACACATAGTTTAGCTTAGTTTTCATTTTAAATTAAACATATTTAAAATTTAAATTGTTATATATTGCGCGACTTTTGTTTCAGAACGGCCAAGTGAAATTGGCGTAACCCATGATCTTTCATTGCCATGATGCACTAAAGCCTTTTTGGTCAGTCATGGTGTTTTATGTTTTATTGATGTGATTTTTTAAAAGGATGCACTGTCAGAAAGAAGACTACCAATTTGTACCTTTGCTTGTCACTGGGGCTGTACCCTCAAGGGTAAATGTACCCTTTAAGATATAGAAACTATGAGGAACAATTTATACAATTAGGGTTACATTAATGTTGTTTGTACCTTGGGAATGTCCCACAGAATCCATTTCTATGAATTAAATCTGACTAAAAGTTACATTTACCTACAGCTAAGGCATAATTTTGCAGACATTTTAGGGTACAGCTCCAGTAACAAGCAAAGGTACAAATTGGTACCCTTTCTTCTGACAGTGTGATGATTTCTTTGTATCCACCTACAGACTGGCCAGTGCAGAATCTGATGCCTCATGCAAACAGACAGCTAAATTTACGCCTGGCAGAGAGGGAATACTAGGCAGCTCAGCTGTATAAATGAATAGTTGAATATTTTTTTACTCTTTTGCAGTCAATCAGATTTTACTTAGGGGCAACAAGTTCGTGATTCATACTTCACCTTTTTTTCTGTCGTTAATTTCACGTTATTAAAATAAATGTATGCATTCGTCTCCGTTAATGTGTACAGGTAAATAGCAAGCCTCTTGTTCCCTTGCATTGGAAGCACTGGTGATTCTTCCCCTGCTGTTTTTGTTTGATTTGCGTTTGTTTTTTATCTTCTTTGGAACACGAGGTCGGCGCCACGCGGAACTAATGCATGTGGGTCTTGGGAGCGCGCACCACTATAAACAGCGAAAGGAAAGCAGTTTTTGTAACGTGTGAAAATGATCGTTTATGTTTATGTTAAATTCACAAAACGTAGTGTTTACAAAATGTAAATACAGATATATAACATAAAAATAGATTTAATAGGTTGCGGTTCTGAAAACAGTTTGCTACCTAGCCTACTATTTAGGCTACCACACGAATGTTAATATCAATTTGATAGTTCAAAAGAGCAAACATGAATTTGGAAATATAACTCTTATTACGTTATAAGTGTGTATCAGATGTACATTAACTGCTCTTGTTTTCACGAAGAAAAAAAATAATGTATTACTCAATCCATTTAAAACGTCTGGGACTTGTTGTAATATATGGCCAAAATTGTGTTGTACCACACAGCTCAGTTGACACCTACTTGTCTCCAGGTTATATTAAAAGTGGTGTTTGAATCTAGGGTTAGTGCCAATGTAATGGCACTAATTAATAAAGGGGTGTTTTTTCATGAACTTGCCAGGAGATGTATCCCTTATTTAATCTGCTGTACCGTCATGACACTCTAACATACAAATAACAGAAGATGCTAAATTAAGGGGGGTGCCTTTTCTGCACCCCGCGGCCAGAACAGACACCTCCTGGTAAATCTGGCTGTACTGTAGCTACAACGGTGAGACTTGCACAGGTAAATCATGACACTATAAATAAAAAGAGCACTAGGTATAGAAATGCAAAACTAAAGGGGGATGCATTTTCAGCACCCTGCTAACAGAAAAGACATCCCCTGATAAATTTGGCTGTACTGTAGCTACATAGATGAAACTTGCACAGATTAGTCATGACTCTCTAAAATACATATTATAAATTGGTGATAGGAGCTACAGAAACGCTAAATTAAAGGGAGAGGCTTGTTTGTAGCTCCCATTATCTAGTGTTTTTTTATAAATTGCATGTGTGTGTCATGACAGTACAGCCGGATTAAACAGGGGATATTTCCTGACAGTACATTTTAAAAAGATTGAGCAACAAAAAAACAATCTGTGCATACGTTTTTATGAGTTTAACATAAACAGGAACAATCATTTTCTAACGTTATATAAACAGCTTTCCTTTCGCTGTTTTCAGTGGTGCGCGCTCCCGACACCCACGTGCATTCGATACGGCAGGCGTGCCTATTTCGGCATTACACCTGTTACCTGGAAATCACTCTTTGCGTTCAGTGTCACTCCGGCATCTCACACCGAAAGCACAATCCATAAAGTAAAGGAATACAAAGCTGGACTGTCGCTCCACTCACCCAAATCAAATATTTAAATGTAACAATCCGTTGGACGGACGGATACTGTAAAATAAATGTATAGATTAAAAAACATGTAAAGTGTTAAATTGTCTACATAAATCGGTTCGACTGTGAAGTACTAAATGGATTAAATCCACTTTAGTATTAAAACTAATGGCTCGATATAGGGCAATTACTATGACTATACATATATAGACTTATATGTTATATTTAGACTACGTTACTGTGGTTGTACTGCACTTACGACAAAGCGTTGTTACCTAAACCGAGTTAAGAAAAATCACTTAAAATATTAACGTTATAAGTAACGTTTACAGCTTAGTCGATCCACACCACATCGGTTTATAATTATTATAAAAAAAATTTAAAAGCCCTTAACACTTACCACAAACATGCATTTATCCTCAAGCCTGCCTAGCCGAAACAGAGGCTTTACAATTAATACGAACCTAAGGGAAATGGAGAGCCACTTAAATCAAGTAATTTATTAAAAAGTAAACTTTATTAAGGTACCATCAGAGTAAGCTTTTTTAAATTTAACTTTTGGAACTTCAATTAATTTTTGGAGCTTAAATTTCAGCAAAATTAGAGTTATTCTTGAAGAGAAGCCTGTAATATGGGCACTAAAACCAAAACGTCTCGAAATTTATCAACACTCATTTGTACTTTATTTGCACTGTGCATTGCCTAATGTAACACTTATATTGCCTTTGGTTTTACACAAACATTAAAGTAACAGTCCAATGGAAAAAATAAAATGTTTACTATCTATTTAAACAATCAAAGTCATACTGGATTTCGTTATGTAAATATTAGTGTGTTTACAAATTGTGATAATTATGGTAGACAGTAATGCCATGCCGACTTCCTTCACTGCTTTCTCTGTTTGTTGGGGAAAACCAATGCACATTGCCCCAACAATACAAAAGAAACACGAAAAGCCTAAACTGTTTCAAATATAACAGCCTGATTCGCCCGATCCCTTCTTATCAGCCTGGAATCTGTTGGAGAAAACTGCAACTTTATGAAAAGCCAATCGTTAATAAATAATTGAAGAACATGCTGGGTAAATACATTGGTTTTGTCAAAAATGGCCTTGGAACAGATGACTACATTTCATTAGATAGCACTGCATGCATGAAGGCATTTCTTCTGTCAAATTAATGCCTGGCTACAATATTACACTCAGGGGCGGCTTACCCGAAAGCGATCGATCTTAGCGAATAACAAACAAGACTGCCAGCGGCATAAGTAAAGAACTAGTGAGGTCTACGTGCGTTTCCCCAAACCCTTCTTTATTCCAGTAGTACTTTGTTGGCTCCTCCTCCGCCTCCGCGTGAAAAGCGCAGACTGACGATAACAGGGACATCGATCCCACATATTTCAATAGCGAAATACGTTGTGATCGTCACTTCAGACACATGTAACTTAAAAATATAAACTATTTAGAAAATCAATAAAGATACATCAAAGCAACCAAAATTAATACTAAAATACATTTAAAAAATATATAAAAATGGGCTCAAAATGTGATGTTGCTTCCTTGTAAAAAAAAAACATAGCGAGCAGCACTAGGAAAAGGAAGTAATACTTCTCAAAAGAAGCATTAAAACAGCTTATTGAGAAAGTGCTCAGAATACTGTATAATTTAATAACATAATTACTGTAACGTTGTGTAGCAGTTTACACACAACAGGACATTTAGGCCTAGTGCCAAGAACCCTTTTTCACAGGTACAGACTGGATTCGAGAGGCTGCATGTACTGTATATGTAAAGGGCTGAGCTTCCCATCCACTGCATGTACAATGCCAAGTATGCCTGCAATGGCATGAAACCCAATTTTAGTACCATGTAAGGCATCCCCCCCTACTGGACATTGTATGTAGTGGTGGGCACAGTGCAACACAAATGTGATCAACACATGCACGGATGCAGGACACTGCAGCTTTGCTGAGGTCATATGCATCTCTAGGTCTGCAGGAATCCACCGGTGGCATAGAAGCAGAGAGCTGTCAGAAGCTGCAAGGTGCCCTGAGGGAAAAAAATCCAATGTGTGCCGCTTTTCAGTTTATCCTGCACCAGGCAGAATGTATTTAACTATGAATTGTTCATTAGTGAGATGGTCCTGGGGTTCATGTCCATCCACAAAACAGCATTTAGACCAGCATCTTCCTGGATGGTACTGTCTCAAACGCTGTCTTTGGCTGAGTTGCACAGTTCTCTACCATTGCTGATAATGAGAGGTGATTCATCTTCCCAATTCAAAGGATGTGACTGAACACAGCAAATTCGATTGGTTAACTCATTATATAGCCTACCAGGATTGTCCACAATTTATGAATTGTGCCCCATTTCATTCATCAATTATATATTTAATTAACTTGGCCACATCCTGGAAGATGTTCAATACAGAAAACATAATTTAATTCATTTTGATTCAATGCAATTCAATGCAATCACACAACACAAAAATGTCATTTAATCTTGCAAGATGGTAGATGTATACATTGACCTTATATTTCTGCTAATGAGTGAACTTTATTTTTACGTGATTGTAAGATGAAAATTGTGTAATTGTTTTAGCCTATTCTAACATTTGGTTTATATTGGCCCTCTAAGTCCTTTTGCAGGGGCATATATATACTGTTTTGCATATTTAATTGCTTATGTCTGTTAGCGTTTGTCAGGATTTGGCAGTAGCTCTTCTTGTGGGTATGGACAGGGTTGTGAGGGCTGTGACAGGGTTACCTGTATGATTGTGTGAAGTGCTCTTCCACCATGGTAGACAAAATGACAGTTAAATTATTTATTCTATAGGCGACACTTCAAATGAGGCATTTTTTCATTCGCAATAACAGTGACATGCAGACTTTTCAGGCCGGTGCTTAAACGGGGAGGCATGGCAGACAGGTACTTTTTGCTGCTGTAAATATTTGTGATCGTTTGAGTGTGTGTGTGTTGTGGGGGGGAGGGGGGGGCGTGATGCAGTGCATGCTGTTTATGTTACCAGGGTGTGTAATTCATTACACTATGTACAGTCGTCCCTTGGTTATCGCGTTTAATAATTAATAATTTAATAATTAATCCGTTCCAGACTCTACCGCGAAAAGTGAATTTCCGCGAAGTAGGATTCTTTATTTATAAATCGAATATTTTCGTAGTTAGACAAAATAAGAGAAAATAAGACATATTAGACGTTACAAATATCATATTATTATTATACATTTAATTACACACACACACAGTTCTTACACAGAACCACTAACCTATGAAAATAAGAAGAAGCAGAAGGCTTAGAAGAAGCAGCACGTTTAGGAGCCATCGTGGGGCTTAGATAAAAGTTCTCAGAAATCGCAAACAAAGATGCTTCTGATGCGTAGTGAAGTAGAAGCATGTATGAGAGAAACGACCCTACGAGAGGCTGAGCCAATCAGTGGCCAGGATAGGAAGAGGATATCTGAGGATAGCTGAGCGTGCGCTGTATCATTTTCACTGTCTTGATCAACTTTTTAATGAACATTCAGTACTGTACATACTTTAATGAGCACAGTACTGTATTTGAATAAACCGCGATAGAGTGAAGCCGCGAAAGTCGAAGCGCAAAGTGCCGAGGGACAACTGTATATGAATTTTGTTAAGTCAATTACTTTTTTCATTCAACTTCCTTATACTCAACGTCGTATCACGATTCTGCGCCGTCTTTTCAACCAATTTTTTTACTTGAATTTGATTTTCACGGACGTTCTCTGAATATTACAACAACAAGCCCATTTTGCGCTAATTTGTAGTCTACATCATAGTTCTATATTGCAATATTGACTTCTTATTATATCATCAGCATTATTGACCTATTGTCCAAAGAAGACAGTCAGCGTGTTTTTGTCATCTATTTTGGCCGATCTCTGTGTATCTGTGACAGGACAGCAGGCAAATGTTCAAATAATGAATGACGTAAAAAATAACGAGTAGGTCGGAGCACTCGTAAATCTACGAACGAGGTTGCGAACTACTTTAGTTACGAAGGGTTTTGGTAAAGGCGCGTTGATCAGTGACCAGACAATAAAAAACAACATGGAAAAAGTCGTTGGAGAGTTTTAGCATTTCCGCTCACTAGTATTTCATAAGCCAATGACATACACTTCGTATTTATACATCCATAATGAACCATACTGCATTATTCAGTTAGAACAGGTAAATTCCGGTTTGATTTCTTTTGAGCACGGCTCCTCTCTTTGATTCCAGCTGTAAAATAACTAATATTGAAGCAGGCATGATATGCAGGCAACCTGGCAGAATTGGCTACATGACGTATGTATTTTGGTGCTGTTGACATGTAGCGAAAGACAGCGACCACTGAAAGGATTAACAGCTTTAACAGCGTGTGGCACATCAGCACAGAGGCTAAGTTTGTTTGTTGAAAACGATAGCCAGTTTCTTGTGTTTTTTTATTGATGTCAGTATGTTTTTTGTGGCAATGTGACATAGGCCTACTGAAAGGTGATTTGGAATACCTGGCACGTGATATTTGGCACTCCGTCTAAAGTACTTCCATTAAGAATTTTAAGAAAAAGTATCTCATTACCAACATTTCTAGTAGCCTAAGGTCTAGCTGTCCAGCACTTTATGATAAATGGGGACTTCTCTTCAGTGCGAGGTAAGGCTCTGCAGATGTATTCGGTGTAAACAGGACTTTTCCTTTCCGTAGATCATATACATTCCTGTACACTCAAACTGTAATGAAGGGCTCCTTTTAAAGTGTGTAACATTTTCTCTTATACTATGGTGTGATTATGTTGAAAGTAACCCATTCTTCGGTCTCATGCCTATGCCAACTTACCCCATGCCAAAAAGAGAGAAACCTTTTCGGTTAATCGCAAATAAAACATATCCCTGATTTAACTTAAATTCAAATAACCATGTTCTAAACCTTCTATGATATTATATGAGAATCCTAGTTTCACTTGCTAGCTCTTTACTGAACAACTGTCGGCCTGTATGAGCACATGTCATATGCATAATTAAACTAGGGGTTACTCAGAAAACGTATTTCCATTTCATTTTTCAGTTTTTGCAGTTTCTATAAAAGCCAATTTGTTCTTGAATTATTACAGTTATTTAAAGTTATTTTAGTATTTAAAAATATAAAAATATAAAAATAACTCTGGATGTCCATCATAACAGTGTTGTTCGTTATCAGTCTCAGTTATGGCAACACTGGTATAATTGTACTTTTTTACGTTTTTTTTTTTTCTCTTCTCCATTGTGGTGTATTTAATGTGCTGTTATTGTTTGCTGGACTTCGAGTCTGTAATAAAGTATATCTATCTATCTATCTGTAACTGGTCATATTTTAAATAAAACACATTTCATCATTCATAGATTCACTGCATGTTTAAAATACAATATTGGACCATAATTAATTCTCAGCGTCTTACAATTATACCAGTAGCTCGGGATTCCCCTCTCCTCGCCGAGGCGCCGCCGCCCCAGTGCTCTGCCGGGCGCAGGCCCCGCTAACCTCCACCCCGACTAACTGTCAGAGCTTGTTTACCAATCAATGGCTACTTTTCCCAGACAGGAAATTGCGTAGTTGCTGACAGTCGATTTAAAACACACCATGCTATCCCCTCATTGGAATCGTTTGCTGTCATAAGTATATTTCCATGGTTTCATTTAATTCGTCGATTTATTAAAATTAAATGGCGAAGTTCGTTTTAGGAACAGAAGTATGATTTCGAGCTGAATAATGTCGCAGGATAAACTTTGTACGAATGTAATATTCAAGTCGCACCAATCCCTTTAAAACGGTGTTTTTATAACACTGAGACAGCGTAATCCCTAGAAGATAGTGAACAGACCTTCAGACTAACAGTCATGCACATGTCATCAGAGCGCCGCTGAAAATAATCGCATCGCCAGGGTACAGTCCAGCCGCGACCCACCTCTTCCACAGCCTGAGAAAGTTTCTTTTTGGAATGTGTTGCGTGGGATTCATCTTTCATTTTTTCATACTGCGGTCAGAAAGGAAGCACGTCTCCGAGCGATTCATCAGCACACTTGGAATTAATCCCCCTCCGTATGTGTGCAATATGCATGTTTGCTTAAATACAGTATAGCTGAGGAGGGTCCTCCGGCTTGTCCAAGGGACCCCCCCTCCTTCTCCGTCTTCTGCGGCCGCTCCTTTGCCCGGATCGCCGGTCATGCCGAGACATACAGAGGGGAACTCCTTTGCTCCTTTTGAGTTTTAACAAAGAAAAGCCGAAGAGCACAATAAAAATATCTACGGTGAACGGAGTCAAAACCAAGACAACGCACTACTTAAATGTTTGATCAAGCCACGAGTATGGGCGATGCAGTCGCCGAAGATCGAAAGCACGTCTCTGGATCCAGTTCGCTGTGTCGAGATCGGACGAGAAACCTTAAGTGCTACAGCGAATTAGGAAGCAGGTCTCCTGGCCACAACGCCGCTGACACCCCGGGAACATCTGCATCCACACCAACTTCTTCCAGTGAGGACGGACATGATAAGCCTTTAGGAGTGGACCCAGAGTACTGCAGAAGAATTTTAGTAAGGGGTAAGTTCACCAGCTTTTGTCGAAATATTTCTTTGAAAATAAGGCAACACTTCAATGTGAGATGTCAGTACAACACAAAGAAAAAAGCTTTGATATCAGTATTCGATAGTATTACTATTGTGGCAGGTGCGAGAATCATTGACGGATGCTATTATTAAAAGTACTCGTAACGTAACAGCGTAACAGCGCATGATAGTTATGTAGGTTTATATTATAAGTGCGAGTTGTTTCACATTGAGTTGCCACTATAGGAATTAATATTTCGACCCATCTTTTGCGACCTAGAAATGTTATTAAAATTCCTCTAGCCACCTTCAAATCACTTTTAGGCCTACGGTATAGGTGTATATGTTTTAATATCTAATATTACATAATTTCAAAATACATTAAAACAATCTAATCTAACTGACAAATTAAATATTAATAGCAAGTCATCATTTTCAAACATAGATATTGCAAACTGTGTTACTGCGGGTGCCTCACACAAGAAAAAAAATGTTAAAATGAGAAAGATTATTTTATATTGTTTAGATTTCAGTTATACTACATACCTTGAATTATATCTGCATATTTACATTATCAGTACTGGGAGAAACATGATTTTAATGGGTTTCTGCTTGCCTGGGCCTGAATTTGTCATTTATTAATTTAAGGAACTTGGATCCTACTGGGTGGCTCCCAGGTTTTTTCAGCCTGCTGTTACTGTTTGTTTATATTTTTATTCATAATTTAACTTGGTAACGTATACTGATTGTTTTATCTTTATTAATACTGTGGATTGAAAATCAGAGTAATTTTAATACAGTGGCAATTAAAATATTTCAATATGGGGTTTTAATCGCTATAAAGCTCTATAAAGCAGTATAACGTGATAAAATTATTTACACACTTTCTATCATGTAAAATATGAAAATAACATTATTCCACCTAAGTGATGAATAAGCTACTGTTGACTTATGTCGTGACCCACAATAATAAGACAAATCAGACCAAAAATATGACAGGAATATGACAATTCCTTTTAAACCAAATGCGTGTTTGTTTACATTTGTGGCATGACTTAATTGTAGAGACCCCGTTCCTGTAAAATTCCTTGCATGTTGCAGGGCATGGCTATGATTACGGTCACACCACGACATATCGCAGAAGCCTGTATATCTTACAGACGCAAATCAAAGTTTTCTAAATAAGGTCGATAGTGTCAAAACGGAGCCAGCACGAGACGACGCAGTGGTGGACAAAAAGGACATTTAAGCAAATCTGTTTTCTACATACCGTTTGTACAAACGCATAGCCTACTCTTTGTAGCGGGAAATATATAATTATGGGATCTAATTAAGGGATCTAAGCAAACATACGTAGGGGTCACTGTATGGACCCTGTAAGTTTGCGCAGTTTGGCGTCATGCTTACAGTGAAGGATAGCAGTGATAGGCCGCGCTCGCCGGCGAATGCTGATTGGACGTGTGGATTGGCCGCGCCGCTCGGAACGCGGAGTTAAGCCAGCAGTCAGCATTTGGTTTTAATCTGGAGACCAAATATGCTGAATTCATGAGAAGTCAACGAAACATGCTTGTGTATGTCATTCTAAGTGTCATTCGGTTGTGTTAAATATTAAAACGGCTCTCCCCAAGTCTCTGAGCAGGATACGCGGTTGTAAAATGGATGGATGGATGGATGCAGATAATCTTCCCGCTGTTAGTTAGATTAGGCAAAACTCTCAGAAGTAAAGCTACATTACGATGTGCGTTTTCATACGTGCAGTGTTTTACAGTCCGATTTGAATGGACTATTTGATTGTTTCTGTGGCCTGGATTGAACATTTGATCAAAATGCTAGTGTAATGATAAAGGGGAATTAGAGCAACAAATGACGACACTTTTGCTGACTATGGAGACACTTCTAGTATTGTAGAGTCGATCAAATATAAGAGTGACACAGTTATTATAAAGAGCAAGGAAGAGCCAATTCGTCTTGCCAAATCAGGCGCCTTGACAAGTTATACTGGCAAATTTCGTTTCGTCGTCTGACTTGCGAAAAAAAATATTTATAGGCCTAGATCGCTCGTTACAAAATTGCTGTTTTTAAATGTGAATTATAGTCTATAAATAATGTTACACAAAACTTGCAATAACTGAGCTTTTGTCAGGCTTCAGAAACTTGGGGGGGGGGGGGTCTTCCATTTTGGTTACATATTGATAATAGGCTATGGATATTCATATGCTATGCCAGAAATAGCGTGTTACTCTTAAAAACAAATACAACCGGCCCTCTCCTCTTTGCGTTTCTCTGATTGTGGTGAAACGGCTGTTTGGGTGTTTAGCTGCATTAACTGGATTGATAACTGTTATTGCGGCTCTTACATTGTACAATACTTAATAATAATAATCAAAAATTGTTGCTTAGGGAGCGCAGTTTATTTTTAACAGTTCTTTAGCATGTGACCAAGAACAAATGGCACTGGCGTTTTATCCTGCATAATTAAGTTCCTGACTAACTCTCGGCCGAAATGTAAAAATATATAAATAACAAGGACAAAAAAATCCCTCTAAAACTTGTTTCAACTGGAAGTAATTACAATAAATGCAAATTTGTCAAATTATGTTGTTAAGGATTAAAGCAGTCGTCTATTCGCTTATTAAATTCTGCAGAAACCCAATTGTACAGGTTTGGCCTCATTCTGTATTGTCTTGAGTAATGAATATCACAAGATACTTAGCCTCTTAAGTTAATCGCATGATTATTTCCGTTTTTTGGTGACAATATCATGGTGGGTTCTAAACCTAAGGAACCCCTATCTGAGCATTAAACATTAATTAAATTCCGACTTTTTAAAAAATCAATATGTGGACATTTCAGTAAATACACGGTCGAATTTGTAGACTATGTTCTAAACTATATGAATAGGCCTATGTCGCGACTGCATAACTGAGACTTCGAAATTAATCCTTTTACAGCACTGTCTCTCGAATAGACTTATGTCGATTTTTTAAATCGCTCAGGATTGTATGCCTTACTCTGTTTCTAAAAATAGCCAAAAGCTAAAAGCATTGCCGAATTGCTGTCCTTGTGTCACTATTACAAAAATGTGTTTTATATAGGCTATACGAATCGTCTGGGTTTCGCAGTCCTTTTAGCCCCGTTTTGTACCGTTTTCAGACGCCAAGGGGACTATCCGAGAGATTGTTCTGCCCAAGGGCCTGGACCTAGACCGCCCGAAGCGCACACGGACCTCGTTCACGGCAGAGCAGCTCTACCGGCTGGAGCTGGAGTTCCAGCGCTGCCAGTACGTGGTGGGCCGCGAGCGCACCGAGCTGGCCAGGCAGCTCAGCCTCTCCGAGACGCAGGTAAGAAAAAAACAAACAGAAGAACCAAACCATAGTACTCTTTTCGGCATCATTTCACCATGAAATACATTGTAGTATTTTGAGAGTTCAACGGCTGAAGGGTAAGTTTTGGTAGCAAATTGAATCACATTTAACAATGCACATGATTATTGCCATAACATTATAAAATTGGAAGACTGATAACCATCCCAAAGAATAATTTAAATAATTAACTGCGTTTCTTCGTGAACGCACAATAACAAATTATTCTATACAATTGTGTAGTTATTTTAACATCATTTATATGTATGAGTGTGTTCAAAGTATTATTCACGATAATAACAATAGGAGCCTACCCCAGTCCAGTATTAGTTGAAGAAAACTGTGTAATACATCGTAAACTGTGTTATAACATTGTATACAATCGATTGATTTGCATTCCTGAAAATAAATACGCACTCATTGTCAGTGAGCCGTAACAGCTGAAGTGCTCCCGAAATATTTTACACCACCATTCAGTTTTGAGGGTATATCACTCTGTATAGATTGGAACTCCAGATTATGTAATTAGTGCTCGAAATAAAAAAAAATACATTTTTTATATTATATGGGGGTGTTTATTTAATTATATTCCAATATTAAATGTACTTTATAAAAAGTGAGGAAATATGAGTTTTTATTTTTATCATGACATGACATTTAACACAAAACTCCGCGAATTTGGCCGAATTTAAATAGACCTGGATCTGGATTTAAACTTGTGCTGGTGGGTGTGTAGGTGAACGTTTGTCGATTAGGATAAATGCCTGATTATCTTACCAATCTTACTTTTTTTGTTAACAAACGTGACCAATCAGCATTGCAACCGTATGCGTGATGCTTCGTTGCCAGTTTCACAGAAATGTTTCTCAAATTACAGACGCATTTGAACCCGACAGACAATGAGGAATAGCCATGCACACAATATACCGAGTACCAGCTAATATCTTCAATGCAGCCGACGTGCTGTTGTGTATTCGGATCTCTCGTTAGATAACTAGATACAGTATCACCAAGATTTGTTTGACTCCGACTAATGTTTTATGTGCACTCCACTTTTGCCGTGGATGTTTTAAACACCTCCACTTTAATCAATAATGCTTAAGAAGAGTAAGAGCAAAATTGTAAAGACGAGATGCCTCGCGCTTCTAGCTAAACGGGGCCCAGAAGTTGGCCAGCGGATCATGTCACGTGACTCCGCAGTCCATGACATTTTTTCTGGGGGAAAAAAGCTCACACGAATATCATAGCGGGAATATGAAATATTTATATTTTTATCGTTTTTCGTATTATTTTGGCCAGGGGTCTAGAACCTATAAAGTACTTAAAAATGTCAATACCGTAATACAATAATAATAAGTCTGTTGGGGTAAATAGTGTTTAAACTGCATGGGCTAAACATGGAAATATGAGACAGAAATAATATTTATAAATAATGATCATGGTTATACGTATAGTCGATAATGGCACTATTCAGAGTGTTATGTGTTTTCAATTATAAAATTTAAATTATTACAATAAAAACTGTAGTATTCATACTTGCGATAATCGAGTATTCATTCTAGTATTCAGTACCTACATACACTGTCTAATATAGTACTTCACTGAAGAACAAACACGTTACTCCCACAATATTGGTAGGTGTCCTTACCGTCCATACCGAATCTACGCCCTTTCATGGAAGGTTTATTATAGGAAGCTTCTCTCAAAAGGCATCTTCTAGTGTGAGTGTGAGAGTTAGGAAATGTTAACTGGAACAAAGTCAATACGAAACTCATAACTGCTAATCAAGCCTGCGATCCCGGATCGAGTGAAAATAGCCGGACTCGTTACTGTTAGACTGTCAGTCGTTGCAGTTGATCGTTGAAGTTATGCGTTTTGTTTTATATGTCCATATCCATAATGTATCTTGCATGTGATACATTCACAGAAGTTCAACACACACTACATAAAAAAACGAATGTAGTTATTTGTACGATATACTCCTAGACTTGCAGTTTGGAACTTCATCTTAACATGTATGTCCAGTGCAACTATTAAATAAATAGGAAGGACAGTACCCGAAAATCACATTTAATTCCGTCCAGCACGGCTTAATAAACACAGGGACCGGATTGCTGCTTTGCACACTTCAAGGTGACCCGCAAAGGGGTGAGAAAGCAACAGCTACATTAACGCCGAAATTTCTGCTCTCTTAAAAATCGCGTCGGGTCGATTCTCATTAAAGTACATATTTGGCCTGTTGTCAAAACATCCCTTCCACCCATCGTATTTCTGATGGTGAACCGCAATTCCCCATATAGCTATAGTTACTCACCATAAAAGGTCATTGAGAGAAGAAAATTCTGAAAATCTAAAAATCCGAGTTTAGTTAATTTCCGTTTTGCGAAACACTGCACTGACCTATTTGGGGTGGTTCAGTATTAATCATATGGATCTGTTGTTGGATTATTTAGACTACATCACACAATGTAATTGTTCTAAATAAATGTATGTAAATTATAAAGTTTATTAAATATTTTCTGATTGTTGTACAATAATATTTTATATATTGCGATTTGCCATGGTTATCAAACTGAGAATATATGTATTTTACTTAATAATTAGTTCCATTTAGTGAATTTGATGAGTGGCATTCATAAGTAAGCATTGCAATTTGTAGACGTTAGTATTAAGCGAACATTCTAATGTTAAATTTAAGTTACGGAAAGGGCGCTAAGCCCGTCACACTGCGAGATTTAATGGTTTACCGCCACCAAATTTATTTTTCACGGTTCCAGGGTATTGGTTTACGTTGTGGAAATCAAGTGATGTGTGGCTAATTTCTGGTCATTTTTTTACGTGTGATTTGTTCACGTATTAGACATAGCCTAAAGAGAATTTGATTGATTCCAATATAGAAATTAAAGAAAAATGCTCTCGCGGCGCGAGCAAGAAAACTGCGATTTAAGTCGTAATTTAATAAAAAAAAACACAAGTAAATAAATAGTAAGATAACAGACGTAACAGTTTATTGGTACTGAAGAAATGCTGTGTAATGGTAAACGTCATATTTCTTTTCATGCATCATGGTCTATAACGAGTAGAGGAACAGCGATTGGTGCGCTTCGCTACTGCGTCACAGTCATTGAATCAGGCTGGCTTTCCACCATTCTAGACTTCAGCATATTCTCAAATATTCACAACTCCCCAAAATTGTTATTGCTTTCTTTGTGTAGTGGGACAGAACATTTCGCTGCTGTCGAAAGTATAATGTTGAATGTAGTCTTATTTGAGTCTTATTAAGAAAGGGTCTTATTTGTGAACAATAAGTGGGAAACTGTCTGTTTTGAACTTGAAATTTCACATAAATCACAGAATAAAAATAAACAAAAATGAAAAAATCATATTTCAGTTGTAGGTAATAACTCCACTGGTTACTATCTGCTTAGTGGCTGGAGGTGGTGCTTTTTGACACATATGTTAGATCGATGGTATTCATAGGCTTGGTTTTATTGAGCTAGAACTGGGGAAATTTCACTGTAGAGTCTTAAAGCACTTATGTAAGTCGCTCTGGTTAAGGGCGTCTGCCAAATGCTGTAAATGTAAATGTAAATATGTTAGATCCATATATCTCCATATTATGGATCTTTTAACACAGTGGTATGTTTAGTGGGCTCTTGTATTAAAATAGTTTGAAAATATGCTTGGTCTGAGACATTAAAACTTAAAACTTTGTTAAAACTTAACAAAGAGCAGGACACACCTACCCATCCAAATGAAGTCCGAATTGTACCCCTGACATTTGTATAAAGTGCACATTTTTAAAGTGTTTGTTTTGTCATTTTGCTGTGGGTTTCCAGTGTACTTTACATGAAGCAGGCCTACGTTGATCTGGGGTGCGTTTCCCAAAAGCTCCCGTTCACAACTTACGTAGTTGGATTCATTCAATTGCATGGGTGGGGCGGCACGGTGGCGCAGTGGGTAGCACTTCCGCCTCACACCTCTGGGACCAGGGTTCGAATCCGGCCCAGTT
>JAODKL010000017.1:13515128-13539000 GCA_026780765.1 Petrocephalus schoutedeni
GAAGCAATGGGCACGAGGCGGGGAACAACCCAGGATGGGGGGCCAGCCCATCGCAGGGCACACTCACACACCATTCATTCACACAACATGCACACCTACGGGCAATTTAGGAACGCCAATTAACCTCAGCATGTCTTTGGACTGTGGGGGGAAACCAGCTCCAGACATATACATGGTTTTTAGTGTAATAAGAAGGTTTCTATTATATATACAAGGACCTGTTTCACTTTCAGGAAGTTTCGGTTTCCACTTTGAAAATGAAAGGGAAATGAATATAAATGGGGAATTCAGGGGAATCCCAAGGTGGCAGCTAAAGGGTACCACCCTCTCGTCAAACTCATTTCACACAAATGAGACTGACTTCCCTCCCACCACGCAGGCTGTAGTCATGTATGGTCTTGTCTTCTTCCATGATTTGCCCTGAGAACAACAAGGTGACGATCAGAGGTTTATGGTGCTGTTCAGATACAATACTGAGCACTACAATAAGAATGACTTTCGTCATTGCTAGCATGATGGCTGACAAGCATTCCAGTGCTGCCTCTAATTCCCTCCCCCTCTGTGCCTGCGGAGGTTGGATGTTCTCCCAATATTGGACTGGTTACCTCTGCATATCTTGTCTCCATTCACATTTCATAGCAATGCAGCAAGATGAGCTGACCTTGCAACTGTACCCTTGGTAGTCCATGTTGCCCGTACTCTGCCTGTACTCTGTTGTCTACGGGGTGTGCCTGTGCCTGCCCCTTTCAATAGACTGGCATCCGATCCGGGGCTTCCCCTGGCTTTCCCTGTCACCTGGGATAGGCCCCACCTCCTTAAGAAAACAGATAGCTAAACTGGCCTTAGGCTATCTGCGTTCTCAGCATCTTAAAACTTTACCTTCATAGACAAGTTTGTAGTTGCTCGCCCTTATCTGGGCCTGTTGGCACGCATAATCTTTAAGGGCAGAGATCCTCTCCAGGGGGAACATATCGATGGTCTTCTTCTTCCCCCTGTACTTCACGATGATGTTCATGCTGCCCACCTCCTTAATTTCCTGCAGCTAATAGCAGAATAGGAAGTTTCAAGTTTTATTGTCACATGTGGGGGGGGGGGAGGCAGTGGGATCATAATTAGGGTCAGTGAATTGTAGTGAGTCCCCTATTGTGTAGTTTAATATATTACTTTCTTAAATTATGTTTTTATTAGAGTTGGGTTGGGTTGGGTTGGGTTGATCAATATACTGCAACTTTAGTTATGTTCAGAAAAAATGACCAAATTATGACCTTATTAAATAGCTGTTTGTAATCATACAGCTGTTTTCTATGTAGGAAACTTATATATATTAAGGATTTAAATACAGTGTTCAGTATAAGTAGAAGTAAAACAACAGCCTAATAATTGTCGTAGCATTTTATGTATGCATATAAAAACACGTGTATGGGATATTTCAGTCATAATTAATACTGGAATATCAAAATTTATTTATAGTTCAAATACTGATCAGTGTTCTCAATGCTAAAAGTGAACCTTACCTGTCCTGGTGACTGACTCTCCAATGCACATCCTGAGTTCTCTTTTGCCCCTAGTGACCTGTAGATATTGTGAACATGAAGGCAGAGCCAAAGTCAGAATTGTCAGTTATTCCAGGCTGAGGGTTGACAAGAGATACGTGCCTTTGATTTGTTACACAATGTGAAAGAGCCCAGTGCCTGGCCAAAAACAAGTGAATCAACGGGTCTTCTAGTTCAGCGAATTGTTCTGAACTGCAGTCACACTTCAGGTCCGTGAACCTTACCTGCTCTGGACTGGGCTTACGGTTCTATCGTCTCCTACTCTTTCTTCTGACTTTAAATCTTTGGTAATTCTTGAAGCTATAGAGGAAATGTTAATGTTCATCTTGAAGTATCTTTTAATAGACATGCGCACGTATGGAGTTCCTAAGAGGTCAAGGTGCGAAAAAATATTTTTAAAATAGTTTTGCGTTTTCCCGCAAAAGTTTACGAGGTTGAAGTTGGTTTCTTATTTAGCAGTTTCTTATTCAAAAAACCCATTCCACCTTAAATAGGCATAATGCGTGATCTGCCATATTCACAACAATTTATCTGGTCAAAATCGAAACGTCCGTTCAAAACATTAATTCCATTGAAACTATCGTATTATTACTATACTATTAGTAGTTTAATAGTAATCTGCTTCTGGGAAAATGCACTCCCATAGCCAGTAGGGGAGCTCTCACCTTCTCTCAGCCCTGATAAATAATATTATGCAGTCTAGCATCCAATTCAGTTAGTTTAATTAGACATGAGAGACTTGTGAAATTAACTCAACTTCTCAGAGCACGAAGTAAATTTTTCATTTTCAAAATAATCATTCTAGGTGTGTGGGACCACTGTACACGACTCAACTGAGTTTGTTCAAAGTAACTTTTTTTGTTCAGTGTAGTTGGTTGAAACAAAACCTTGGTCTGGATTTGAACTTTCTGGAACTGAACTTCCTACCTCTGTCTATAATGGTGAATGCGTGCCGGATCTTTTGCCTGTTCTGAATTAACTGGGATTGTCTATATGTAAGATTGCAGTATTTAGATGTTGCTTTTACTATAAGAAATTATTAATGCATCGAGAAACATTACATCATCAGCATCTTTTAAAGGGGGATTTACATAAAATTCTTTTAAATGACAGTGATGATGAGGCTTTTCTTACAGTGCAGAAGTAGTGGTTAAGGACGCATCCTTGTGATTGAAATTGAACATTTTTCAGTTCACTAATGTAGTTTTTTTTTTTGGTATTTTTCAGTGAAACTGAATAGGATTCATTGTACAATAAGCGATAACTGGATGTAAAGCTTATGGAAAGGATTGGTTTAATAGCATAAGTGTCATGTTAATTCAGCAGAAATACAGTATTGAATATACTTGTTTAAAAGACATAAAATTGGCATAATCTAATGTAAAATTACTGTGACAAACTATTTTAATTACGCAAAAATATCGTATTTTATGAGATTGTTCATTTCTGTTATTTTACTGCATTTTACTGGCGCCCCTGCTGCCAGAATACTTCAGTTTTTTATGGTGTTCATTTTTTTTACAGTGCAGATACGTTTCTGTGAATATGACAGACCACGCATTATGCCTATTTAAGGTGCAACGGAATTTGCGAACCAAAAACTGCTGAATAAAAAACCTACTTCAGCCTTGTAAACTATTGCAAGGGAACGCAAAACAAGGGAACGCTACACGTGCTTATATGATGTTTACCCCTGAAAAAAGCGTTTTGGTCTGGAGGACAGAAATTTCTTGCAAATTTCCAACACATTTATTTTTAATAATTTTAGCTATATGTGACTACAGAATGTTATAACATGCACTGTCGAAACACCTCCGATGGGTCCTGTTTATGTCCACTAAACTACAGAAACTGGAAGCTTGAACGTTTCTGCTTGGAAGCTTGGAAGCACAGTTTTGATGTCAAAGAAACGAAATGAACCAACCTGTTCTCTGACTGGTGTCCAGATCCTCGGAACCGTTTTCCTAAGCAAACAGACGAGCTCAGATGAATTGAATATGTGTAGCGTCAAAGGAGCTGGTTTATAACCTATGGGATTTTCACGGAACAGTGTAGACTACACGGACTTCAGTCTGCCCTGCACGTTTTATTTTACTTTCATTGATATCACGTTCAAATGTAGAACTGTAGAGTCACATTTGCAAATATAACTTTACATAATAAATGTATTAATTATATTGCATATTAGGCAATGCAAAACAAATATTACAGACGTATTAATATATTTAAATAATATAGTATCCAAAGCAATAAACAGACATCAAACACATTTCATGCATGAACTGAGAAATGCTGCAATATATCTCACCTCTGGGTAGAAGAAAAAACGAAACAAACTGACGAGCAGCCCCATACCTGAGCGTTCTTTGTAGACCTAATGTGATAAGTAAGGGTCAGTATATCTCAGGGTCAGTATTTATACTCAAGGATTTGCTTTCAGAATGTTACGTGAAAGTGAAAGTTCTTGGGAGTTTCTGGTAAATCACACGTGTACTGGATAGTGTCACTGCCACACTGGGGAGAGACTGGGAGGGGCAGGAACGCAGGGCATGATAAACATAAAGATGCATTTCCAGACAGCATTTCCAGCTGTTGTTCCAGTTGGTGCTGTTGCTTGTCACCCTTCAAAATCCATTCAATATTCCGTTATCCATCACATACCCACGGTGTGTATAAATGGTCGGGGAAGATGACAGAGGTGTTGACATATTTTAGGAGAGCGACATACATCTTCATTAATAACACTGGTTTATGAAGATTGTGTGGCCTTTATAATTTTCGGTGTGCCAGATAGATTTTGTGATGCTGATCTTTTTTGAGAAACAACCAACTTTGCTATTTCTGTAAATACTTGTAAAACAATATTTTGCATAACAAAATTTATGTTATAAATATTTTGGTCAACAAGATTTTTTCATGTGACAACTAAGGGGTGTCTTTTATGTACTTCTAGTGACTGACTCTGTCGACTGTAGAATTTTACTCTCATGCATAGTTTTTCGGTCATTTTAGGCTATATTAATATTATATTATTCCTTACTAAGAACGTATGGGCATGTTTAAGAGTAATTTAGGAAGAATTATTTTATTTCTATTTCTGAACATTTTTTGGGACTTCACAGAAGTCTGTAAGTCTGTTTTGCCAGAGTTTATGGGCTGTAGCAGGTTTCGACATGCAGAGACGTACTGGTGTCTCGCTGATACAGAAGAATGATATCAAAATAAGTGCTGGACCCTTAAGAAGCGATTTCTGTTTGAATTATACGTTAAACAACAACAGCAAAGTCTAAGCCAGCTAAGGTAAACAGCCTGTCCCAGCTGAGCACATATGAAACATCTACTTGTTTACATTGTATGAATTTGTTTCTGGCCACTGGACTTTTTTTAGGGCTGTGATAAAATTTCAGTACGTGGTTATTTTATTTCATATGTTTAACCACACTGAGCTGTACAGAAATATGCTGGTGGAGTTTTACAGTGATTGTCTTGCTTTTGGGTGCCTTTTCCTTGTTATTTGAACAGTCAAACATGGTGTGTCAAACTTTGGCTCCCTCTGTGTCGTCCTATAGTTTAGAATAGAATAGTGATACTTCATTAATCTCTGTGGGGACATTTTCTTTGTGTCCATGAGACCCACAGAGACAATTACAGGTTGGGGGGGGGGCGCACAGACAGCACTGGGTCAGTCAGTGTGCAGCAAAAATGCTACTTTCCTACTGCAGTCACAAACCTGCTTTTGAGCTCCATCATCATTTAACTGAGGTAAGAACTTGGAAGTTGAAGTTGGAATGGTTATGGTGTGTCTCCGAAGGCTGCAGTCTTACTGACATGCTCCAGGGTGGATGTTCCAGGATGAGCTTGGTCTTTGTATTAAGATTTGCTTTGATTTGCCTTCTCCTCTACATGGTGTGTGGGATTATTAGGCAAGTGTGTATTTTATTTGGATCTTTTCTTCTGAACAATATTTTCAGTCCAGGTGAATCTCTATTTAAGAATGAGCTGTTTAAAAGCAGAGCACTTCAATATTTGGTTACAGTGTAACCACTGTAACCACTTCAATATTTGGTCTGAGTACTTTCTGTTTGGAGAAAAATCGGGAAAAATAGATACTTTGATGCGCAGAATTATTAAGCAAGTTATTATTAGTATTAAAATGGGCCAGAAAAGGACCTTGCAGAGAGCACAAAAAAAACAAAATAGTAAAGTGCCAGTGAGAGGGATGCAAAACAATTGAAACTGCTAAACCTTTCAAATGTGAGTACCGTACAATCGAGTGTTTCGTGGTCGACAAAGAGGAGGGAAGAAGCATGTAGAGAGAAGAAAACATTAACTTCCAATGATTTGTGTCGAAGTAAAGGGGAGATTTTGTGTTTGTATTGTAAAATGATGATTGTGCTTGTGAAATTTAGGCATGAGGCCTAGGCACACTTTTCAAACTCTGAATATGGGTTTGCATTGCATAAAAGCACAATATTAATTTAAGTACAGTTACTTTCAAGTTAAATGAATCTCCTAAAAGTCTCTGCTCAGGCATAAAACATAATTACAGTAGTAGACATTTAAATTGATATTTATAAAATCGTGATAATCTATAAATTGGCAACTAGCGATTTGTAACTGAGTCAATCTTTCAGCGCACCCATATTACTCCAGGGCCTCGGCGATAACATTGAATGCATTAGTCTGTTTCATCCAGCAGGTGTCGCTGTCAAATCAGGCATCGCCAGCTTAAACGTGCCTTTTCATGCACGTCTATGAAAGTAGAACAAAACAAAAGACCAGGAATGTTGCAGGCCCAGGCATCTCACCTTCTTGTGAGAAGTTCCTTCCTGCTTCAAACACTCCTGTGTCATGCCAATTTCCAATAAATAATGTGAATGTGTTGTCAAGGAACTATCAAGGTCTGGGGAAGGGATTTCCCCTACACCTAACAGTGTAGGTACACAGGCACCTGGAAAGTGCTATGGTGGCTTGAAAAGAATGATACCTATACATAGTTTAATAGTGTGGATTCATTAATACTAGACTAATAGTACTGTTTCTGTCTATGGATTGATATTAATTAATACTACACTAATAGTGAGCATTGTAGCATACAGAACCCTTTAATGAACAGCGGGGGTGTTATACGGTAATCAGGTCATCCTTCACTCTGCTCAGCAAGCAGACCCAAATATGTGTGTTGCATACCAAACAAAACACACAGGCCCAAATGCATGTTCCCCATGACGAAGTTATCTGGCTGGTCTTTCAGGGCATACTTAGAAGTCAAGGTAAATCAAAGCAAATCTTAAAACAAAGCCCTTCTGGGTGACCATGCTCATCCCACTCTGGAGCATGTCAGTCTTGGTGAGACTGCAGCCTTCGGAGACACACCATAACCATTCCAACTTCAACTTCCAAGTTCTTACCTCAGTTAAATGATGATGGAGCTCAAAAGCTGGTTTGTGACTGCAGTAGGAAATTAGCATTGCCAGAAGCCCCCCCGCTTGGGGTGGTGTTTGGCTCAGTGGGCTAAGTCTCTATATGTCTGTGATCAGAAGGTCACAGTCCAAACCTTGGCAGAGCAGTCACATGTCTGTGGGCCCTTGAGAAAGGCCTTTAACCCCCAGTTCCAGGGCTGCTGCACACTGGCTGACCCTGTGCTGTCTGCCCCCCCCCACCTGTAATTGTGTCTGTGGGTCTCATGCACACAAAAAGATAATTTCCCCACAGATTAATAAAGTATCGCTATTCTAAACTATAGGACGACACAGAGGGAGCCAAAGGCAGGCCTGACCCAGAACTTTGGCAATTTGAGCCTATAGTGATAATCACTGAGCCACCACACCATGACTGTTCAACAACTTTTCAAATAAGACTGTTCAGACAACAGGCATCCAAAAGCTCCAGCATATTTCTGTACAGCTCAGTGTGGTTAAACAAATGAAATAAAAATAACCACATGCTGAAATTTTATCACAGCCCTTAAAAATGTAGTCCAGTGCCCAGAATCATAAATCCATATAATGTTCACAAGCAGATGTTGCAGTTTTTGTGTTCTTTCAGTATTCTCATATCCAGAACAGTGCTGGACATTAAAAACTGAAATTCTTAACATGTTTTTCTTTCCAATATTTTTCTGTACTTTGAGTGCAGTATGTCACATCAGATGCATGTCTGAATATTATATTAATATTGTTTTGAAATGTTTCTAGCTGAAAAAGACGTAATTTCGTGTCAGCCATCCACCTTTTGGCTTTACAGCTGCACTGGGCTGGATTAGCAGTCCTTACGCAAGAATATAGAAGACCGATAGTCTGACCACAGATTTCAGGCTGGCTTTTCTGGGTCAGGCTGTTTACCCTGGCTGACTTAGGATTTGTTTATGTTTACTGCGGAAATCCGAAAGGACAAACAGAAAGCCTAGATGCGGGGCTCAATGAGGAAAAGCTGACATAAGTAGGTATGGTCCCTTTTGGTGCCGGCACGGCGCAGTTTTACTTATTGATTATACACAGATGTACAAATGTTTTTACCAGCACTTCAGCTCTATTTCAGCATTTGATGACTGAATGGGAACAGCCATTTCCCCTGCTGTTGTTCTACATCCCAAACCTGAAATGGTGTGCAGCACCCAAATAACCTAAAAACAACTAATTTACCTGCCATCTAAGCACTACACATACACACTGGACACCACAGAAGCCTGCTATTGCTTTGGGTTTGCTAGGGTTTTCCAATGTAGTTACTTCATTGACACAGAATACCCGTATGTTACACCACATTGCATATCCATAGGTCTCGTAATTCTTGGTAGCAATGCTGGTATACGATCCGTTGGTCCACGTTTATCACCATCGTTTTAACAGTTCAGGCAAGCTGAATTAACCAAATTCCTGCTGAGCAAAATGACCACTATCAATAAAAAATAAAAATCACTGCTTATGTTTTAATATACATTTTTATGCATTTTCTTAAGCTCTTACGCAAACCACGCGGCTACTTTACTGACATCTGCTGTCCAAAAGCATGTAAACGACAATAAGGACAGAATTAAAACCACGTCTACAATTACAAAACCAGTTTTAGAACCATTGACAAATACAAACCATGTGTAGTGTATCACATACAAAAAAAAATAAAATACAAAATTACAGAAGGGTTCTGATTGGGGGGGAGACACACCACAATACCTTCCTGTAATAAAGGCACATGTAAGTGGAAATCATTTAAGGGACCTCAAGACTGATTTATAGCTTTTATAATTTGGCCGGTTTAATTAACACATACAGACTGGTTCCTGACAGTGAAAAAGACGCTGCAGAAGAATTAAAATTAGGCTGCACGTTTCAACAGTAGATCCGAGTACAGGAACATATCCGTTTACATTAATTACCAAAACGAAACACGTTGACCCTAACCCATCGTCCTGTCTGACAGCACATTTACAGTCAAACTCAAGATGAGAAAAATACAATTTAAACAGCAATTAGCATGTATCTTTCATCGTAGTGGTACAAATCGATCCTCCCAAATCGAGAGCGCTTTTCCGGCTCAGCACTCTAATGTCTGTGCCTTTTCGTCGTCTTCCGCCTTCTCAGAGAGAGGAAAACTCTCCTCTTTTCCGGCTCCTTCTTGGCTATCTTCCTCCGCTGGGTAAACCACCACGCAAAATTTCTGGCCTACGTAAGTCAGCTTGTCTGTGGAAAGGAAACAAACCCAGGAGCAGTCTATGAGGCTCACTTAACAGAAGTCTAGTACGGGACATTTTAAATGAGACCTATTTGTATAAGCAAAGTACATCATGCATTTATAAAACAGTGTGTAGGTTTAGTAGATTTCCTCTTAAAACAAGGTTCAAGCTTGGGTTAAGCTCTACATTTAGAATCAGTGACTAGTGATTTCTATTACTCATTATATATTGATGGTTAAGAACAATAGCATGAACAATAAGAAATATAAATCAAAAGCAGGTGCCATACCAACAAATGTGTTGAAACACTGGGGCTTTTTGTCCCAGTAGACACCAAGGAAGTAGACTGGGACGCCAGTGAGCATGATTGCTAGACCAATGCCGCAGACCACCGGCTCAGAATACAGAGAGAAGATGAGCAGGAACGCCCAGAAGAGCAGGTAGATAACTGGCCAAATCAGGCTTATCTAGCGGGGGAAAAAAAACACATTATACAAATGCACACAGCAAAACCCTTCTACAAACCTCAATGCAATATGCTGGCACGCATAAGTGCTGCATGCACACAGTTCCGAGTATGGCACCTCTTAGTACTGCTTACTGTGTACTGACAGAGACAGTGATGGGAAGCCTATGCCTACATTATCTTGAATTGTCTATTTAAAAGACATGAAGGAACAAAATTTTAATTATTATAGGTCCAATTCACTTAATATGAATGGAGGACAAAATGTAATTTATTAAATTTTTTATTCCAAAGATTTATAGAAAAAAATAAAAATTCATTCCAGAGATTTAATTTATTCCAAAGAATTTTTTATTCATCCGTATGTAAGTGAGGTGGGCAGCCTTAACCCTTTTGTTAAAGCACTAATCGGCCCGAGGGACTCGGCTGATCTGCGCTCCGTAACTTTAGCCTTGCTTGGATGAGAAGAAATGCTAGCTGACATTCACGTTGCTAATGCCAAGTTCACAGTACACGACTGTTCTGTTCTTTAAACTGTACCTCTGTTTTAGAGAAAGGCTTAGGGTTAGGGCTGCCCACCTCATTTACATGCAGATGAATACAAAAAAAAATCTTTGGAATTAAAACTGAATCATAAATAAATAAATAAAAAGTCATGTTTTGTCTTCCAATAGGATTTTGCAATTTAAAAAAAATTGATGTCACTTCGTCAAAGAAATCTGTGAATGCTTTTATTTGCTAGGCAAGTATGTATAGACTATTCATACCTTTAAGCAAAAATAACTCAATAATAAGCAAATCAAATTTTAACACTCAAAATACCTCATATATACAAATTAGGGATCCTGGATTCGGGTCCCAGAATGGTCAGAATCCAATACAGTTTGCAGTTTCCCCTGCTCAAACATCTTAATCTGCCAACTACGTGGTTTAGCAGCTGTGTTTGACAAGGGAAATCTGCAAACTTTGTTGGATTCCAGCCCTCCAGAACTGAAATTTTTACCAAAGCACTAATTAACCAGGCACATTGTCTTAAAGACAAAGTGGATTGCAAACTAGCATCTGTATTAACCAGAATCTGACCTGGACCATCAAAAGAGAGAAAGACCGATTGAGCAATGAGAGGTCTGTTCACCTTTATTGGCCGATGCATATTTGGCTCTTTGATGCGCAGAACAATCTGTCCGGCAACTGTGACGCCGTAAAAGAGGTAGTTTATGAAACCCACATAGTTGATGAGAGTGTACATGTCGCTGGTGCAGAGCATCAGCAAGGTGGACACACACTGAAAAGGAAAAAGTCGAGCATGAGCCAAGGGGCGGATTCTTCGGGACAGATAGAATGGAAACTAGCAATATTAGATTATCTAGCCAGCCAAGAGGTCAAAACAAATTAGGCGGAATAGCAAGTGAGAATGGAAAATAAACTGCATATTTAAAATATGCATCTACTGTGCTTTAGTTGCTGTGAATACTGGATCATTATACTGCTGCCGTGACAAAGTACTACAGTGCTGAAAACAGCAGTAGGGTGATACAGAACGTACAGTGAAGAGGAGAGCAGGGATGGGGGTGCAGCGTTTCACATGAATCATTGCCAGGAGACTGGGCAGGTGTCCCTCTCTCGCTCCTGCAAAAAACAGCCTGTGGGAACCAAAGTGAAAAGAAAACTCAGATATCACCTTTATATAAACCCAGCTAGGCCCGGCCGGAGCGGGCGGAAGGGAGAAATGGGTAAACCAACAGCCGTCTTAACTCCCCAAGATAATCCAAGAGAAGCATTTACGTGCCAGCATAACTGGAGGAGAGACCCAGAAGTAGCGCTACTGGAGAGGCAGAGGGCAGTGTGGTAAGAGGGCAATGGGCTGGGAGAGACCTTTCATGCTCCCGTGAGGTCAGGAAAGGCCGGACGAATGGCGAACAGGGAGAGAGACAGAAATAAGGGAGTAGAGAGAAAGAGCCGGTGTAATGGGGTGGGAATAGATGGACTGACCGGGACGAAGTGAAGAGGGATCCATTGACCCCTCCGAATGTAGAAAGAGCCACAGAGATGGGCATGATCCATGACATCACTCCCAGCAGCTTCTCACCAAACGTCTGGGAGGTAGGTGGAAAGAGAGGGTGGTTAGACAGACAAATGCAGAATGCACACGTGTATGCCGTTATCGCCTACATTAGGAAACCAACGTCAGACAACAGAGCGTATTCATAGCCAGAGATCAGAGAAGGAGCAGGAACAGAGGCATGTAGATAGCTGGCGCTCCGGGAAAGGCCAACAAATTTGTACGAGCATCCGAGATTCATGAAATGACAAAAAAACGCGTACATGAAATTAACTGTATAAGCAAGACAAGCATGGGAATGGCAGAGTAGAAAGAGAAAGGCATGTATGCTCACCACGGCGACTGCATTGGATGCCAGCAGCTCCTGGGGGCTCATCGCCGTTACATACGCAATGTTGGCAAAGACGTAAACGAACGTCACAAGAGGTATTGAGATATAGATGGCTCGTGGCAGATTCCTGCGCGGGAGGAAGGCAGACTGTCACACCAATCGATTACCATACCTTAGGGCACAGCAGGACACAGAGAATTAGAGGAACTCACGTGTACGGATCGACAAGCTCCTCTGTGACATAATTGAGGAAATTCCAACCACCATAGGCGAAGGAGCCCTGTAAGAAGGCTAGAGCTATCAGGCCGACATCATAGTCCTGAAAACTCTCAAAGGCATGTGCTGGTTCCAGCCAGTAGTACTGCCCTAGGGATAAAACAACACCGGGTCATTCACAACAGCCAGAAGTTATCCTATAATCAGATCTGACTCGATGCACTTTTAGTGTTCCAACTGGGCACATTCTGTTCTGTAATATTACGCAGAATTAATACTGCTTGCAAGTGTGCAAGGAAGGGGATATGGTCTTGCATGACAGAGTTAAAAGGAGTTGGGGGGGGGGGGGGCAGAGTGGCCGTGAAGAGGCATGTGGACTTTAATCCCCTGCCCAGTCACCTGGCAGTAATACCAATCGCGAGGGAATCATGCGAGCCCGTTTGCGTCTATAGCTTCTCTCACAGACCCCTGTCTGATCTAATGTTCTCCTCTCAGACTAAAAAATTAACTTTGAAATTTTTTGATGTGCTTCAGAGCTCTACAGATTTTATGAAAGCAATGCACAGATGGAAAGAAACCATTCAACCCAGGCAATAACATTTAGAAAACAGATTAGGTACAACAGGGGCTAATGTATTTTTCAAAGATAAAAAAGTAAAAAAAAAAAAACAGAAGATAAGAAGGCAGCAAGACTTTTCTTTGCAAGGGCTTTATAAGGTGGCTGCCAGGGACAATTATATATGCTTCACATCTAAAGCCAATACAATGAGAACTATGGATTGTACATTTACACCAAATTCATTGACATTTCAGAGGCCACTAAAATGCCAATGATATCATCAGACAAGGGATTCACCATGGAGGCCAACATAAATTAGTGATCGTTCAGTGTCACAAGCATGCATGTGGCCAGACACTTGCAGTTTTCCCTTAGCTTGTGTTAAAAGCATTAAAGTAAGCGTTTAAAGATGTTGCCTTTAATTATCCTCTTAATTCTTAGCCAACCTGAAACACATGCCTGTATTGTACAGCTTCTTTTTTGATAGGCGGATTGCCTTAGCATCAGTTAAATGCACACAGGTGGACATGAACTAGTGCTGTTGACATTCTAAGGACTACCACAGAAACCAAACCAAACCAGGTGCATGGTGTCAGACAGGCACATGCTGCAGACATGGGTAACCACATGCATCTTTGCACACGAGGGCCGAGAGGCCAGGTACGGCGATAAGGAGCCAGGTGCTGGAGGATGCCAAAGGCGTACCCTTGCAGATCTGCACAATGCCCATGATGATGATGAGCGCCAGGGCCAGCAGCTTGCCGGCGGTGAAGATGTCCTGGACACGGGTCGCCCAGCGGACACTCGAGCAGTTCACCCAGGTCAGCAGCACTGAAAGCGACAGGCAGAGGCATGGTAAGGGGCTGACATGGCCACAGTCTAAGTAGCACTGACCAATTAACCAAAACCTAACCTAGGCTTGATTGGTCACATTCTTTAAACTCAGTGTTTTTTTTAACCCCCATAAGAGCTGCTCTTTTTTCCCCCCATTGTAGTTCTCCAAAGGCATCACAGTTCACTCAGAATATAAGCATCAGAAAACTACAATGACCATAATCCTACAGATGGCACTGAACGCTGACGCCACGCTGGATGCCAGTTTTATAAGAGGTATAATATATAATGTATGACTGCACCACATATTTCATAACAACACTCCGCGCACTTAATTTGTACTCAGCAGCATGTCACCTGCCTCAGAAATACACTGTAAAATAGAATTAAAGTTACACTTATTCACCATCACATATTCATATTACTTAGAGAATACTGCACTTGTTGCTTTCTATTGTCTATTTTTTAAATCATTGCCACTTTAAATTATATATTTAACATTTTTATTGGATGAATTTATAACATTTTCCAGGCTATCAGACTTTTCAACTTTCACCGATAGAAAAGGTTTCCAGCTACATATTTGCACTGTTACTCTGCACTGTCTACCATCTGCATGTATATGCTGTCTGCATGTATATGCTGTCTGCATGTATATGCCGTCAATATGAGTCTTGCACCATTTACTTGCAGAGTCATTATAAATAATAATAAAAAAAAAAACAAATCAAAAAAGACCTAATGGAAAAAAAAGTACTCAGCAGTATTTCTAAAAATCGGTTCATATTCTGACATGGCTGAATGCTGACACACAGGAAAGTGCAATGTAGCTGACAAGTTGTTTCCTGAACTGAAAATAACACCCATTTCCTCTTGCTAGTCCGACCCCAACAATTTCAGAAGGCATACTGGTGCAATTTGTCTCTGGGCCCCATTAATTGATGACCACTTCAATACCACTCCTGTCCAGAAGGGGTCAGCAATGTCCACAAAAAATTGTGACAGGACCAGAAGAAAGAGGAACTGTTAATTCAGTAATTAGGTAAACGGCGTTTGATTAGAAATGACTCAGAATGACAACGACAGTACAGAGAGATGGCATTAATATACACACTCCAATTAAGTGGATGCTACAGAACTGAGGTTGTGCGAGGGTGTGTGTAGCAACCACGTGATTTGCGATAAAATAATAAAGTTCTGTCCTTTGCTCATTCACTGTTCCATTCTGACGAACTTTATCATTCTTTATTGTTTACAGCAGCAAACCGTCACTTTATGACCAATGAACTTTCAACGTTCACTCTTCAAAGTATTAGCCTTTGTACTTCAGCCAAGGTCATTGGTTATTATTGCTATTAATTCTACTATAAACTACACATTCCTGAACTGCTCCTGCACCACATGCTTTTAAGTAAGCAAACAGAAGCAATTTATCACGCTTGAGATCCGTGGTTGAAAGCCACACACTAGTGCAGTACACCTGGAGAGAATATTTAAGAAAGTGATTGTGACGTGCAGCATATAGGCCTACAGCAAAAAGCTACAAAACATGCCACCATCACCACGTTGGCCTTTCATTGAGGACTGAGGATGCCTTTGTTGCAGCCTGGCAGACATGTGAACACCCTGCGCTCATTTACAACTTCTGTATTATTAATAAAATCCCTTGGTTGTTTGAACAATCAACAACTATCGGCGTAACATGACAAAGTCTTCTTAAGAGGTCACCTCCTTATAACATATCACAGAGCAGTCCTTCAGCAGAGCAAACGAATGCCATTTATCTGACAACAATATGATAATCTCATAATGAAGTCTACCTGTGGGATTTCAGTACCCTACTTTGTGTGACCAGTAAGACAGACAGAGCAGCCACTGAGGTTAATCCACCTCCACAATTCTGCTGTGCTGCCAAATTCCACAATTTTAGGTCACGCTCACGATTAAAATAGGCACCCCTTTGAAGATCTGAATCAACAAGGAACAAAGCATAGCAGAGACAGTATGGGGGGGAAGGAAGTGTCCTTTGTGCTCAGGAGTAACTTTTCACCTACTTTCTGGAGTGGGGGGGTATATTTAAAATGTACTACTCAGCTTCTTTCTATCCATATCCAAAAACTGGACAAACAGAACCTATCCAATTAAAAGCCAGCACTCTACTGCCCAAGCCAATCAGAACTAGGTGTTCCATGAGTTACACTAATCCACTGGTTCCACTAATCTACAATTTAGAAAGCTAAAAACAACATTGCATTGTTAGCTTATCAGAACAAGTACCTCTAAATCAATGTCCATGTTAATCTGGCCGGAGGGGGGAAAAAAACAGAAATGAAAGAACAAACCCAGGCTGAGGCACATGAACACAGAACTTTTAAGCGCTGCAGGATACGCATGTTCTAGCAGGGATCATAAAGGCATGGATAAGAGCCTGGGGGCATACCCCCCCCTCCCCCCCCTCAAAGTCCTCATGTGATCAAGGGCCTCTTTACTGCGAATCACACTGGTTGTTTGGCGGTTGTTTAAATTTACAGGCTGTGGGGTTTGTGCAAAGGCTAGACATCTTTAATGATGATAATGGGATTCCACCGGCAAATTACTAATGATGCTACGCTAACATCACATTGTCTCCGTCAGCTCAGCTTCTCTCTGTGATATTCTTACATGTGTGAAATTTTCAGATGCCAAAACATCACAGCCAGGCGTGAAAGACAGACTGTCCATAGAGTCTCGCTCACACACACGGTCTCTCACAGACACTGGCTGGGAGAAACACAGGGCTTAATAAGGCCAGGCCAGGCTGGTTTGGGGAGCAGGGTGGGTCTGGTCATGGCGACCAGCAGCACTTAATACAGACACGTTTGAATCCCTATCTTAATGAAGACCGTACATTCATTTCTATGGGGAAAAACCCTAATCCCAGTCACGATATCCTTAACCCCTCCCCAACCTTAATCTTAACCATAAGTAACCAAACTAAATATATGACCTTTGGCAGTTTTACTTTTTTGATTGCATACATACATTTCCATAAAATTGAGGTTATCCAAATGGGGACCTGAAAAGATCCCCTTATGGATATCCCCACACACACCTATCCTTTCCAGGCTTAACCCAACCGGCCTTTTAGCACCTCTTTTAACATCCCTATCCCCTTCCAAACAAACCCCAGCAACGTCCCCCATCACTCACACAGGCAGATGGCGGCCAGCAGCCGGAGCCCGGTCTCGGGCGGAAAGCAGGTCGGGAAGAGGGGCTGCAGGACGTAGTTTGAGAAGGTGAGGGCGATCACAGCCTGGTTGGTGGGGTAGATCACGAGCACGGCAATCCACAGGCGCAGGAATCTGAGAGGAGTCCGAGCACAATGACATTCAAAAAGGAAAGCAGCAGGTCGGGGGACACATTATTCGGGGAAACAAGTGCTTCTAAATAAACAATCAAAGAACAAGCAAACAAAAACAAAAATTATTCACACTAACAAATTTTATTCAGTGTTCCATAATGGTTATTCAAATGTTTAGACTTGAGTCTGATTTTTGTAATCACCCCCTAACAGCCTTTCACTCTCACCCAGCAAGTCCTCCAAAGATATCCTTTACATAGGAGTAGTCTCCTCCAGACTTTGGGATCGTGACCCCTAGCTCAGCGTAACACAGGGCCCCGATGGCTGTGATAATTCCCGTTACGATCCAGACAATCAGCGCCAGGCCCACTGAACTTGCATTCTCCAGAACTCCTTTTGGGCTCACAAAGATTCCTGACCCAATGATGTTACCTACAAGAGAAAAAAAAAAGTTAAGGAAAAAAAAGGGTGATGATAAGGCACACACACACTGTAAACGGCCCAGTGGCACGAGCTGGTGTATAGCCCTGCAGCAGCTGTGCGTTTGCGGCTCCTGGTGTAAATCTTCTTACCACGGAGGATTTTATCCTCAGGTGCCCTAACCCCCAGGCAGTTTTAGGGGGTCTGCAGCAACATATCATAATTTATGAAAAGCAGTTCTCCACATTAAGTGCTCTACGGAACATGAGTAATATTCTCAGACAGACTGTCCTTGTTTGGCTCTAAAACATCGAAGGCAGAAGCTCCTCGACCACGTTTGGAGCCAAAAAAAAGAAAAGAAATAAAAACAGAACATTCAAGGCTGAGGTTACATTTAATCACACATTTGTAATGGAGGGCTCCTAGCATTGGTGCATTTGTTTGGAAGTTTGAGGATGTTTAAAAAAGAATTCCCTTAACAAATGTAGGACTATGTGCCCATTACCCATAACCTATATGCATAATGAAAGGAAACTGTTTAAGAAAAAAATAAAGAAGGGCAGATGGCGAGTTGTAGGGAATAAAGGGTTAGGACTGGCAGACACAAAGCCCATGAAGGAGATTCCCTCTTTCCCTCATAAGGTGCCCTAAATGCCCGAAAGGAAGCAGGACAAGCAACAGGAGGCAAGTGCTTTGGAAAAAACCGTCAATCTGATCTTGAAAGAAGAGAACAAAACAGTGAGACTGGGCGATATGAGGCCGAGAGAAGGGGTGGCAGAATCCAGACAGAAGATTCACAGAGAACGCAGCTGAAATGCAGGCCCTGCTCAAGCAGAAGGAAGAGGGGGTCAAGTCACATGACGCAGGGCAGGGGGGAGCCGCAAAAGTGCACAGACAAGTGATTAGTATTGACATGGCGGAGATAGTGTGGCTGGGCAGCAGGTCAAAGGGGCAAGAGCAGTCTGGCAGGCAGAAGAAATGCGAACTTATTCTGCTGACCTGACGTTAAAAGACAAGAGAAAAGGGGGATCCGAATTTCAGCTTCCATCACAGAGTGGTGGGTGATTTCAAGTGCTTTGCATTTCAGAAAATGGGGGAGCTATAAATCTACACCCAGAAGGGGAGAAGAGTGCCCAGGGGGCAATTACAATGAGGTCAAAGCCGCAGGCCCACAAGCAGGGCTGGGCATTTGTAAAACACGTGTTGAGAAACAGTAGCATTGGTATTAACATTAAGTATATTCGATTTCCTTGACTGAATTATAAAATCTGCACAGTGATGCCACAAAATTTAGTGGAATGACTGCAACACATTATCTCACACTAACAGTAGACATCGACTATTTGCCTTGTCACAGTTACACTATACTACAGAAATGGCTGTTTTATAATTCACTTAAGCAGATGTTTATTTTAGCTAGCAAACGGCAATAGAGTTGACAAGAACTACTTGCCTGTAGTTCTACCAGCTCTGATATATTTTTATGGAAACCCACTACTCCAAGAACTTAATGAATTAAGCTTAATCCCAACCACAGCAATAAAAAATAAGTTTAAATAGACTCAAATCTCTGTACTGGGTCCCCCTACACCACCAAAAACTTCACCCATATGACATTAATGGTCTCTAGTTAAAAACACAATGATTTAATAAAATATTATGGCAATAATATAATACAAATTACCCCACTTGCTTATGTAACCATATGCCTTACTTAGCTATGGAAATTTGTATTGTGCTTAGGTTCCCAGTTGGGTTGCTGGTAAGAGATTGGGGATTAACATTTAATTTCCTTAAAAATACAAAATCTCCAAGCAAATTCCAGGCTATAAACCATTACAAAACCCATCATGGTGGTGTAATAAAATTTTAATCGTAGAGTGCACCAACTAACAGAATGAGCAAGCTGAAATTCCATCATCAGTGCCAAACCCTTTTGATTGGATTTCTTCGAGACATTTTGGCCTCCTTTCATTCTGCTCCTGGAATTACTACTGACTCAGTAGATATTCTACAAGTTGCTGACATCACATTTCATGCCCTGTTGTCCAGCACTGTAAGAAGTGTGGCAGAAAGTTTGATAGGGCACATGTAGGTACTGAAAGCACCTTGGGCTGTCAGCAGGCCAGATCGGATAAAGACCATGGAGACTAATTACCCCAATGTTTGCCAAGGTCAGAAAAAGGGCTCCAGGTACTCTGACAGTCAGCACTCAGCCAGATAGGCCCGGTTCATTTAGCTAAATTTATTCATTCTCTGTGGTACACCATGCAGTGGGTACAGGTGTTAGCCATCAGCTCCCACTGGCTGCTTCCCAAGAGCAACACAGCACCAGTCCTGAACCAAACCATTTCACCAGCCGCCTCGTGACTGACAACCTATAGTCACAGTCAGCATTGTGGTTTGCATTGGGTCCAGAGTGCAGAGCCGACACTGCTGTGGCCGTCCACCGGCGTGAGGTGGAGGATGTCACTTAAACAGTGTCAGCATCCCTAGACACGCAGCTGTAACTGAGGCAAGAGACATTACTGCCAGCAGACCATTCTATGCGGCAGGGGCTGGCCATAATGTCATTTATCAGTCACAGCTTACAGACAGCCAAAGAAACACTGCGGGGCGATTGCAAAGAAATGCAACTCGTGATAAGAATAAATGATTAAGGCTGATTGATGGCATCAATCAGTTTTAATTAGTCCTAATACCAGTGTAGTTAAAAAAAGAAAAGCTGAATCAATAATGGCTTCCGACTGAGCAGAAGTGATCTGTACAGCTGCTCTTAGAAAGCGGCGGATTGAATTTCCCATCTGCCAGGCTTCCAGGGAAACGTCTACTGAGAGACGCGGAATAACGGGACACGGCCGGATCGTGAGCGCTATTTAAAACGCATGGAATACATCACAACAAACGGACACCGCCGCCAGGGAGCTCGGCAAGGCGTGTTTCTCATAGAGACTCACCTACAATAATGCCACAGGCGCTGACCAGGCCGATCTCCTTCTTGAGAGCGACGCCGCCGCCGCCGCCACCAGAGTCCCTGCCGGAGCCGGAGGCTCCGTCCCCGCTGCCGGCGGCAGCCGCGCTCCCTCGGTGCCTCGTCCCCTCCATATCTCCGTTATTCCCCCGCTTACTGACCGATACGCCTCCGCTTCCAGTACCAAACGCGTGCTATCCTACCGCTCCGGCGCCCAAAGCTGCAGAGTCTTAATTGTTACTAGTGTTTTCGGCGTAATTCTCCATAACATAAATATCCATCAAAGCTGCACGTTCTCTTCGCTCGCCTGGGAAGCCGAGGACGCGGCGTCTAACAGGCAGCTTTTTCGCCAGACAACAAGCGAGAGATAAGGAATACAATTTGGCAATAACACGTAAAACGCGGAATATTCTCACGGATTAATATTACGCGAGTATTACATAAGGCATTTTGTCGGTGGCTGTCTTTAAATAGCTGGTTTACTATACTTCAGTATAGTACAATGACCCTGGGAAGCGAGACCCTGTGTGTTTTAATTTTACTAATAACGCACCATTAGTGAGGCAAGCTTTGTCTTCCCAGAAAAAAGGCTGGAAGGCAGTACTAACATTCGGCAGTCTTGATGTTTTAACGCCTAAAAGGTTTATCTCACCGACTATGATACAACTTGTAACCGAGAAAGGAAACTAATAGCCTAGTCGCTTTGAATCACCACGCACAGACCTAATTCTAGCACCAGTGTCACCGGCTTTTTCTGCTACTGTCTCTTCTTAGTGATGTTTTACTAAAGTGAATCCAAAAATGAAAATACGAAAAATACGGATAATCATTATATTGCCGTGTAATCGGGAGACGCGAACGGCGTTTTCTGGATCTGCAGCCTCCGGCTTCAACCTGTCACCGCGTCTAAATCCCAGGAGTCCCGAAACAATGCGTCAGCACTGCACCCGCATAAAATGCGAGGAAAGGAACTGAAATATATATATATATATGTACTCAGTCGTTTCCAAAACCAATTCCCATATTAGAAAATGGAAAAAAAATCTGCCCCGCTTGCTACGTGCGACGTGATCGCCAAAATATTAAGGAGAACGATTAATTTCTTATATATGTGTATCCTTTCCTCCACGCTCCGCCCACTTTATTTATCACTCCGCCCTCCACCTCCATGCTCTCCATGCTGTTAACCAGATATGCGTTTTAAGCGTCTCAGATTCTCACTCTTTATGTTTAATTGTACTTGGTCTGGAGAGGGCACCTAAATAATATAGCAGCTTCTGATTGTGCTTGCAGTGCCATGTGAATGAAAATTTCTTGACCCCTGGAAAGCGGCTTGGGCCTTTGATGCGATGAAGAATAGGGATACACAAATACATAGAGACATGTGTGTGAGAGGAAGATGCAATCAATTATAATTTTCAAGTTATAGATCTTTTTGGATAAAGGTGATATACAGCAGAAGTGCACAGTATCTTAGTGATACTGGCAGAGGTATAAAAATGCCCATGTGCGTTACGCTCAATCATCAAGAACGTGCTATTTGGACCTTGTATTTATTCCTCGCAGACACTGGATGCCATTCATTTTCATACAGTGGTGCTAGCTAGGAGGACAAAGGTCTGTAATAATTATTTGGCAGCATGGAATTCTTAAGAGTCCCTGACAAATGATAGGCTGAGAGACATGCCAGTCACAACCAATATGATATATGCAGCACCCACACCAGCAATTTGATCTGAGGGTGTAAAAATGTAAAGGGAATTGGATGGGAAGGGTCTATAAGTCTGCACGCAACATGAGAGAATCAGTCTCAGGCAAACAGACTATTACCAGACCTTGCTTTTGGTGTTTTGTCCACTAGTTTGGACAATTTTGTGCCTCTGTGGACAGAGGCATAGGAACAGGACAGGCAAGGCAAGCAGTTGTCTGGGGCCCCCAAGGACGACCAATTGCATAGTACATTGCAACAACAAATCTGCTTTGTTTGTGTATCCCGTTTTTCACAAAACGTGAAAAAGTGAAAATAAGGGAATTGCGTTATTAATTTATGTTTGTGGATATTTTTTATTTACACTTCACACTAAAATAATGGCCATAAATTTGACCTTGTCGGGGGAGGGGGAGTTGGTGGGCCCCATGGAGTTTTTTTCCTCCCCTGTACGCCCCCAGAGTACCTAGAATTGCCTCTGTAGGTAGTCATAGCTGCGAGCGGTCTTCTCCTCCCGGAAGTTCTGGATCAGGTGGATCCTGTTTTGCTCCGGGGTCTGGAGCTTAAAACCAGCCTGGAGTTTAACAATATCCTAACACTCCTAGTGAGCGGATGGGATGTATGGCAGAGCCAGTGGTGGTTTGTTTAACTTGTTTCTGAATGTGTTTGATCTTTTTAGTCAAGAAGACTGGATGAGTGGTTCAATGATGAGGATGTTCCTGATTAAACACAGTCACCCAACTTAGAGGGGGGAGGATCAACTGTGTTTCTGCACTTCATTGTTCGGGGCGCTAGATAAGCTGGGAAAATATGTGTTTATAGGCTGGGGGGAAAGATGCATTTAGGGAAAACAATTGATTGAACAAAGCAAGTAAGTCCATTGAGAAACTGGGGAGAGATTGTTAGAAATATGGATGAATAGGAGAATGTCAATCCTGGGTAGTGGACTTTGCTAATTTACTCTTAGCTAAAACTGCATTACTCCAATCAAAAGACGAAGGTTAAAAAACCTTTCCTGACACTACTATCAGGCAATATTCTGCTTCTCTGCTGCAGTACTAGCATGCAGATTTATACAGTAGTATTACTTACAAAGACACAATTGAACTAAAAATATATCACTTTTGAGACAATCACTGTGCACGTCTAAAAATCGTTGATTGAGAAAAGTAAGCGAGGGAAATACAACTTTATACATGCTCACACTTCTCCGTCTATGATAAGACCACAATAGAGAGAACGCAGAAGGTACTGGAGTTTATTTGTAGTGGAGTCTCTTTTGCCTGTTAACAGTAGGTTGTAAACACATGGGCAATGAGAGCAGAGTGACTGAGCCAGCACTAGGGGGTATGATGGCTCTATGGGCTGTGGTGCAGCAGCAACACTACAGTCCACATATTTGGCCCGTGTGTCGGCCACTCCTGCTGTCATCTTTGCGATTTCCCGTCCTCTTCTCCTCCAGCGTTTCCTTTTCCCTCTCCTACTCTCTCTGATCATTCTTCTTCCTCACTTGTTTTCTCTGGGCCGTTTGCACGGTGCTGGGCTGTTTATCACGTATTCTGGAATTAATGATGTTAGTCCATAAACTTTATATGCTGCAACACGATATGGGCAAGAGCTCACTGTGACTGTTGCACAACAGAGCAGGGATCTGCCGGCAGGGCCGAGGGGGAAGACGGGGCGAGGAATTTGAGTTTGCGAAGGAAGTCAGATGAGAGAGGACACATATTGGGGTGC
>JAODKL010000017.1:13539010-13550811 GCA_026780765.1 Petrocephalus schoutedeni
TGTGGGGTGGGGGGGGGGGGGGGGGGGGGGGGTCGCATAGTAGGGAAGCAGAAGTTATGAGAAAAGCAAAAACATGTTGTGGCTGTAGAGTGAGATGGAGAGAATCGGGGGAAGGCTGCATACTCACACGGATGGGACTGCAGAGTGGGCCGGAGCAGTGGGAGGGGATGAGGAGTGGGGGGGGGCGTGTGTACTCCAGGCTCAGTGTAACACGAGTCGCGTGTTTACCAGGCACACTGAAACACATGGCCTGCCAGTAGAGAACAATGTGTTCAGGCATGTGGAGCTTCTGCGAACGTCGGCTCACAACAAACCCGCGTCGATCCGCTCGTTTCTCCCTCTTTGTTTTCCTCTCCGTGTCTGTGCCTCTGCTAGCCGGTCTGCCTGCCCCCGCACGTGTAATGGACCATTCGCTGCCCCCTTTCACGCCGCTGTTACGACGTGCTGGTTTGCGAAAGACGTACAGTCACTGCCCCAGCATCTCCGTGCTCGTTCTCTAGCTGTTGCCAGCTGCTTCGGTGATAAAGAAAATAATTGCTCAGTTGCATTTGTGTGTCTGTAACTTTGCCACATGACTGTTAACCATGGCTAACACGTGGTTTCCTTCCAGGCTGATTTCCACTATCACATTTTAATAGCATCCCTTAGGGTACATGTCCATGACAACAACGGATGCTTCTGAACACAGTGAAAGAACCACTCAGTTTCAGGTGACATCTCAAAAACAACCGATAGATGTTTGTTAAAAAAAAAAAAAAAGAAATACAGACACATAGGCCCGGACACATGCAGTAATGTACGTCATTGCAGTTTCAGCTAATTTCACTGGTACTTCCCCTCAAAGTCAAACCCCTCCCATGACAAACAGTTTTACATGACTGTTTTTATGGAAGTCTGGCTGGATCCAGTTCTTACCGCCTTCCCTACCTCCCCTCTCTCCCTCCCTCTCATGCTATGTGACTTTTGCACCACTGTGAAGATCTCTTGAGTCAGCAATTTGACAAAGTCTATTCCTTGACAAAGAGACAAAGAAAACGAGGGATACACAATTTAATCCACTGTTTTTTTTTGTGCATTACTGGACAGTAAGCCTGCTGACAGTAGTACTGCAGCATGTGGCTCTCTGTACTTGGTTCAGTTATCTGAGGCATGTTTCTGAGCTGGGGCTTGTTATGAATTTAAACATGCCAGATTTACTCCAGAACATCTTTATCTCTCGATAAGTGGGTGCCCCTGCAATTGCGCTGTTTTCACGTTTGACTACTTTTGGGTGCCAAATCTTCCTTAGTGTTTATGTATGTTTTTGCGTGTCACAATATGCCATGCTTTGCCCTTCCAACCCACCAATGAAATATTCCAGCCATGGGCGTAAATTACGGGGGGGTTGGGGGGGTCGCAACCCCTCCAATAATCAAAACTGGCTAATGCAACCCCCCCAATAATCATGTCACCCCCTTAATGGGTGAGGACCTCAACCCCCCCAATGTTCAAACCAAAATTACGCCCTTGTTTCCAGCTGTCCTCTGACCAAAATCCTAGGAGAGCTCTATATCTGACCTTTGTGAGGGAATCTGTTGCCTGATTCTCATTATGTCCCTTGTTTGCTTTCATGATTAGTCTTAATACATTATTGCTTTTTACAAGAGGTGTAACATCTGTCTTTCCTGGTTTCGGCTTCTTCTCACCCTTGTTCATTATATTTGCTTTGCTTTTCATTTTTTTTCCAGTTTAAATTCTTTCCACATGTGCTTAGCTTCACTTCTGCTTCCTACAGCTCCTCATGCTGCCATGTTGTTCCTCATTACATTTCACTGCAGACTCATGCGAGAAATTTAATTTATTATAATATACTAGAATATTTGAATTGCTGTTCAGTAAAACTCATTTTAGATTTTTGGGAGGGGGTGGGGAGGGGCTCTTAGTTTACTGTTAAAGCAACAACAACAAAGCTACAGCCTTTAGCCTTCCGAATACGTCAGGCTTTTGCAAACACTCGTTTTCCTTAAATGTCATCTAGTGGAAATTGCGTGTTACTGCATCAAAGGAGTACAACAGCTGTAATAGTGGATTCTGTACTATAATTATCAAAATGTTTCTTTTTCTCAGTATGTTGCTTGTGTTTTGTTATTTTCAATGGTCTAATTGTTATTTTACTCATTCTTACATTTTTTTTGATCCCTCCATACAAACACGGATGTCTCTCCCTTATGGCGAGGTGCCAGCTTCAAAGAGCTCACCACATGCACCTCTGACTGTACAGCCCTTCAAAGTCAGCACGTTCCGTCTTTTGCAGGATGTCAGACCTGAACACGATGCCTGTCAGCCTGCACAGCCACCCTTTCTCCCTCCTCCCTCCTGCCAGACAGTAGAAAAAGACACACACTCAGAAACGTCACCTCGTTCCCTCAATTTTACCTCCAATACACCCCTTGTACATAGAGCTCTGGAAAAAAATTGAGACCACAGCACAATTTTTTGCTTCACTTATTTCTCAGTTTATGGTTATGCATCTGTGTAGAATATATGTTTTTGTTTATTTTTTTTGCAAACTGCACCCTGGTTCTCTGTTTCTCTTTAATTAAGTGCTTCTTCCTTTCTTTATGGGACTTCAGTCCTGCTTCTAGCAGCCTGATACTAACTGTCCTAGCTGTGCATGTCACACCACTTAATGTTCCCCATTCCTTTTGATGGTCCCTTGATGCCATCCTCTGCTTCATGAGGCACTGCTCATCTCTGGCATTAGAAAGTCGCTTCCCCCCTCTACCTGGCAGGTTTCTGGTCATTGCCAGTTTCTCCTGCTTCACCTTGTTCTTGTGTACTGCTCTCTTAGAAACTTTGAGCCTGGAATCAGCCTGCCGCTCAGTGTAGCCTTCTGCCAGCAGAACCGGGATTAAACCAGGATTTAACAAAAAAATATATAGAGTGGTCTCTTAATTTTTTCCAGAGCTGCATATCTGCTGTTTGTCTGTGGTGGTGATATTGTGTTTTGTTATTGTTGGCAACTATATTTATTGTTTTGTATGGTGTATTTTGCTTTACATTTCTCTGCAATATGGCCTAGGAATCAACAAGTAGGAATTTATTGTACTTTGCACACATCAAAATGAAATACCTTGAACCTTGGACTGCTGACTGAATTCTAATTGCATGCATGAGGCAGTTAGGGTGCGGCGAGGTTGCCTTTGTCTTTTGTTTGATGTGGTCATTATCCGCACTAATATGCAAATCAATTTTCAGATAAGTTCACACAAATATTACTTTTTAGAAAGGAAATTAAACACAGAAAAAGATTAAGCCCGTGACCCTGACCAGGATAAGCAGTTAGAAAATGGATGGGGGCGTCAGGACAGTACTTGCATGTTTAGTTTACATCGAGTTCTTGCACGGCCATCGTGTCTTTGTGTCACTTTTGCACTTATATAGTGCAGTATGTAGCTTATCATCTAAACAGTGTGTCAATACGGTATGTGAAATATATTGCCTAGTTGATGTGTAAATGATAGTATATCAGAGTATATTGCTTAGTTAATGTGTGAATGTAGCACCACAGAGAGACAATATTGCATCCTAGATTTACACATGCGTATTAATGGATTGACAAAAAGATGTCTTGAATGTTGAAACTTCGGGAAAATGTTTATCAGTATTGTAACAATGTGCCCTACACGTCTAAGTACACGTCCCATGGGTATTTTCTCTTGCACTCCTTGCTAATACAGAATCTCACCCAGGTTCTCCTTTACCTTGTACCCAGTGTTTCATGGGAAAGAGTCCTAGCTCACCGCAGCCATCTACTTGATAAGCATCAGATCCATGGATGGGCAGAATTGTTCATAATGTTGTCTGATTTTGCCACCATCCTCTTCTGAGCTCTTCCTCAGCCTCATTCCCTCTGCTTCTCTGCACAAGGTCAGACCTGTGATGGAGCTGGCCTTCCTAATGACTGGGAAAACTCTTGGTCAGCAGCTTTCTACATGCACCAAAATACCTGAGCTTTCTAAAAACAGTAGAGTTTTTCCTGTTGGCTATTTGCCTCAGGTTGCACTTCAGGTGGACTGCCAGGTACTTGTATCCCTGCACCACGTCCTCTTCCTCCCCCTGTAGGGTCGCTGGTCTCAGGGGCTCCCTGTTATGCTGGAAGTCCACCACCAGCTCCTTTGTCTTGCTGATGCTGAGCTGCAGGTTGTTCTCCCTGCACCACAAGACAAAGTCCTCTACTAGTCCTCTGTACTCTGACTCACCTCCACTGTTGAATGCATTCTACAATGGGCATGAAACAGGATAGGGATAGGACAGTTCCCTGGGGCGCGCCAGTGTTGCTCACCACCGTCTCTGACATACAGTCCTGGAGCCTCGCTAACTGCCATCTGTTAGTCAGGTAGTCCCTGATCCAGGAAACTGCGGGGGCATTGAGCTGCATTTTCCTGAGCTTGTGTAGCAGTCCAAGAGGCTGGATGGTGTTAAAGGCACTGATGTCAAAGAACATGACCCTGACTGCAGTACCAGCTTTGTCATTCTCACATTCTCTTTGTTTGTTTCTCACAACATTCCATTTAAACTCTACAGACTGTTGAATGTGACAATCCCTGATAGTTTCTGAATTATTAAACCAAAGCATAATGCCACCAACAACCGTGTCATGGTCAAAGTCACTGAGCTGTCATACCTCAATACCCTTGCTCATGCTTGAACTGACCAGTAGTTTAAGTCCTTGACCTTTATCTGCATGATTATATGCATTGAGCTGCTTCTAAATGCAATGCTATGCCAATAATGCTATGCAAATACATACACTATGCAGTTGCTTCATATGCAACCATAGTCACAACATGGTCAACATTCTCTGTTACCTCCGTAACCTTTTGTTTTTTATTTTTTGTATGAGTTGTTACAAAGAGTAACTTGAAGCCACTCTTTGGTTTAAGAACATGTGGACTTGGAATTCCAGGCGCTCATATGGCAATGCTTAGGTCGATTGGCTACCAAAGACCTCACACTACATGTTCTTTGGGCACTGGAATTTGGAGGCTGCTTGCCAGCCTAAGGACCAGGTCAATTGTCCTGTCCGTCACATCAGAGGCCCACCCATCTGCACATGTTGTACTGTGTTGTACTGCCCCGATGACCACTGAATAAAGAATATGGGAGTGGCCAGTGAGTGTAATGGAATGAAATATATTTTTATATCTTACTGAAACTATTTTTCTGAGGTTACCCATATAAATAGAATGAAAAAACTATTATTAGTCCACAAAGTTCTTTTTTGTGGGTAGCTAAGCGGGTAGTACTCTTATTGGCCACCTGCAGGGTTGGGTGTTCGAATCCTGCCTCTGTTCTATGTGTGTGAGGAGTTTGCATGTTCTTTCGGTGTTGTGTTAATTTTCTCTGGGTTCTCTGCTTTCCGTCTTCTGTGCAAAGACATGCAGTAGACTAATTGAGGTCTCAAAATTGTCCACGGTGTAAGAATATGTCATGCCCTGCAAAAGACTCACATCCCATCCAGAGACTACCTCAGACTTTTGCCCTAAGCTGCCTGTGGTGTAACTCCAGATCCCTGTTCCTGACCACGGTCAGTGATCTGAAGATAGAAGGAAAGAATGGAAGTTCACTTTGTCACGTATAATGAGAAGAGAAAGTGCATGGCTTCCTCACAAAGGTCATTGTTCTCAACAGTTATGTTATTCCCTCGTATAATGCCTGTTAGCCTTCCTATACAAGGCATGAAAGGTGTGATCTAAGGAGATTAATATATTAGTACCCAAGTCCAATACAATGCGGAGTTGCATTTGCATTTATGTGATTTTCAGTTGGAAAGAACAGCACTAAGCAAACTACAATGCTAAATGATATTAGTCAAAAATTATGGCCTACATGAACCATTTGCTGTATTTTGTAACCCCACTAGATGGTGCTATCTATTCAAAAAAAGACTCAAGCATGAAGTGCACCTTCTAGTGGGGTTAGAAAATACAGTAAGCGGTACATGGAGTGTTGTTTTTACCGTCGATACTCCATATTCAAGGCAACTGATACGATTTGGCATGTTCAGTTGAAGCGGTTGCTGTACAATTCTTGTGAGACTCATAGGAAATGTTTGTGATGGAATTTATTACTGTATTGTAATTTCTTATCAAAAATACATACTATTACATTAATGGCCACAGTCTTTATTTTTTAATTAGTTTTGTTTGGCGTAATTTACCAAGTTTTAGAGTTGCATTTCCCTAACTGTATGTTTCCCAGTGGATTTGTGTATTTTAGTACAGGATTTTAGTGAAGGCAGGGTTTTTCCAGGAATGCATTAGTCACGTTGTAGCAGGACTGACTGTAACATTCCAGTTAAATGATATGAAAACTTTTGTATAAGTAATGGATATCATTCATTTATTTTTAAGCAAAAGAAGATTTATTTAGACAAATTACAAAGTACGCAATACTCTAATCTTCCAAATGATTTTGAGCCTCTTTGAAAGTGGATGGTGACAGTGCCACCTTCAGAGTCACTTAGATCAAATGCATAGATTGTGACACACAGGGCATGTGTATGGCAGAAGCCGGAGCCCAGGAATCCACAGCACAATAATGTGTCTCTTACTGTTACCAGTTGAATGCAAAAAGCTCACATTGTGACCTATGATGATCACACATTCCCGCCTTGTGTCCTGTGATTCCTGGAATAGGCTCCAGTATCATGGCAACCTTGTACAGGATAAGCAGTTATGAAAAATGGATGGATACAAAGCATATATGACATGCACCCTATTTGTTTTTACCTTAACATTTAATGATTAAAATTTTACAGGACACACTGGATTTTTGTTTGTTGTAGATGTAACTATTTGATATAGGGTGTCTCATGCCCACTTATTCAGAATGCTGTTAGGAAGCTGGAATTATTGAGGCATCCCATGCAGTTACACAGCATTATGCAACAGCTACAGACTGTTGTCATGTTCCCACTTATATGCTAGGTTTCACAAGGCAAGGCTTTAGGCTATTCTAAATGAAGATTTGGCAGAATCATTTTCAATTTCTGTCATCCCAGTCTCCATGAATTTCTATTTTGTTATTGTTAGTAGCTTTCACCTCAGTTAAGATACTGGAGAAAATGCAATGGTGCTGAGGAGGTGTTATAGGTGCAGAAAAAAAAAACGAAGCATGAATGTGGAAGCAAATAGCGGTCAGGATATCTGTCAGTGTGACCTGATGGTGTCACACCCCGTCCTCAGAGCTTTGGATGTTCACATCCACATGCCCATACACCTGCCTCAAAGCGGCACAGTCAAGGCTGGCAATCAGCCAGGCTGGGCCAGGCCTCCGGGGGCTGAAGGGCTCTGTCCAAGTCAGGGAAGAGTTTGGAGGGATCACACTGGAATAGAACCATGTATGAGTTAGAAGGTATTTGGGTATAGATGGTGGGTTTAGTCCACCCTTAGATTAAAAGTCAAATGTGTGATATGGACTAGCTATTGATTATAGACTGTTCATTTAAAAACTGAGGTATCATTTGAGTCAAGCACCTTGCACAGGGGAAGAACAGCAATTTCCAGATAAAGGAATAGTCAAAACCTTAGCTCATCCCATAACACTACTGGTTTGATGGCTGAAGTTTACCTGTAATGTTTGCTTTTAGCCTTCATCAAGCCTGGCCCTTCCACACGCAAGGACACATTCTCCAGATTGAACTTGAAGGGGTTGGTGAACTCCACTGTGACCAACATTTCTTCACTGACCTTGGGCAAACCGGTGACCTTCAAGGATATAAGTGAAATGTCAGGTGACTTCAAGAAACTATTGACTGGATCACTAAAACTCTGTCAAAATGAGCTATCCATAAATGTGCCAGAGGCATCTGTAACAATATTTAGTGGACTCACCTTGATAGAGAGTTTAGGGGTGTGGAGGGCGACCACCCTCATGGCACTGATGATTTGGCCACTCTCAGAAATACGCCCTGTGATGATGAAGTTGAGGTTGGCCTGCTCCACCAGTTTGCTTAAGTACTCTTTGGAGCTCACATCCAGAGTTACCGTTTTATCTGAAACGTGAAGAGCGATACACACTTGACAATGATAACGAAAGCTGTAACCTAAGCATGGCTCGGCATGTGTTTTTTTCCCTGTATACCAATGACCCCTGCAAATGCAGTGGGAATGTTATACAAACTTTCCACTTCCATTTACAGATTAAGCTTCTAACTATCATGCCCCTCCTTCCTGATCCTCTCATTCTCTCCCTAGTGTGGTTCCAAGGAGCCAAGCCTGTTGCCTTTCATTTCAGCCCTCATGTGGATCACTCCAGCTACCCCTAGTTTACTCCCTCATCAGCCCTGTGTAGGAGTGCTTCCCAGTGCCATGGTCCCCAGTTTGGTTATTGATGTCATCCCCTGTACATGCCTGAGATTTTCCCCGTATTAGAGTGCCCCTGTTTTTGACACCTTGCAGTCCGTTTCCCTGTGTCTGTTTTGAGCTAAATAAAGCTCATTTTGCTTGCCCCTATGCCTGCCTCTGGTTCTGTTTGTGACACTAACTGGTGTTTTTCCAGATCTCTACATAATGAATAAATAATTCCATTTAAAGCAGAATAAAATTATGTATATTCTTGAATCAGAAATATTTCCCTTTAATCAATTCCACTGTGGTCTTTGAAAGTCAAAAGAGAAAGAACTGTTTTATGTAGATGGTTCCAACTCACATTCATATGGCTCCAGTTTCACCTTTTGGGTCTTGAACTTGAACTCGGAGCTGGTGACACCAGTGTAGTAGACTATATTCCCACTGATGTACACACTGGCTGTGCGTTTCAACTCACTCAAGTTCTTGAACTCCAGGCCGAGCTGAAAATCATTGCCCACCATCACATCCTGCACAGCAATGCTCAGCTCTACATCAGCGGGTGGCAGCGTGGACTGTGCCCGGCTGCAACCAAACTCCTCTGCCTTTTCCAGCACCGTTCGCTCCTCCTCTGTGCCTGTGTGACCATACTAACAGTTAACATGGTCGTTGTAAAGCAGACACTTAATACAGGAAATGGCCCGTGAAGTCACAGGGTTATCCCAGGCTACTCGTTTGATTTTTTTGTATGTCTTAAAATGAACTATTTTAACCCTGTAAAAAAATCTGGTTACTCACAGAGAACAGATCCACATGACATGGTTACCTTATTTGCACCATCAGAATATTTTGGGCAGTTGAAACCAACACACAAAACTATTTTTTTGCTCTCTAATTTAAACCAGGCAACTCATACAGCCATGAGAACCAGATTTGCTTCCAGTCTCTCCAAACACACAGTAAACTTGCTTTACACGCTGTGGTTGCATGTCTGCCACTTGTGAATGTCCTGCAGGTATTCCTCTCTGTATTCCTCTCATGGTCAAAGACATGTAGCTCGGGGAACAGGCAACTCTACATCACTCCTAGTGTGTGACTGTGTGAATGTTCCTCTTCCCTTTGAAATATGCCAGTATATGTTCTAGGCCCAATGCCCTCATCTGACCCTGTACTGAATTCAAGATTCAATAACTTTATTGTGATTGTGCAAGCACAATGAAAAATGGTGAATTTTACTTAAAACCACACATATATACAGAGAATAAGTCAGAAGTATAACAATATTAAATCAGTAAATCAGTAAATAGTATTTAAATAGTAAATCAGAACTGTAAAGTACAGTGAGTAATAAATACAACTTACAGCTAATGTAAAATATGAATGCAACTAAGCATCGGGGTCCAAAGGAACATCAGCAGTAGTAGTACAGTAACAGCGTATTAGATTGATTCTATGTAAAAGTGATGTTGATGAGCAGCTTATAATAATAATAGATGGAGATGGAAAAATTGAAGCTGCTAAATTACATTTGGAATGTGCAGATGCAGCAGCCACTCTGGGTATATTAACCAGCATTCAATGTTTGTTAGAATTTCTCTTAGCTAGTTGTTTATATGCACAAAAAAAGCACCTGGAAACATGTATATGACCACAAGACAGCAATTGCACCCCCTACTGGTCAGATGAAAATGCTCTTTGAAAATATTGAGTTCAAACAAAATAAATAACATTGTAAAATTATATTTGACAATGTGGCTTGTGTTAGTCACTTCAATGTAAAGTAAGTTATTGGCAATGGATCTACTATTTTTTTTATTTATTATTTTTTTAATGTATTTATCTAGGCTTATTTATTTATGTAGGCTGTGTCTGAATTCAGGGGCTGCATCCTTGGAAGCCTGCATTTGAAGACTGAATGCATTTTGAAGGCTCCTTTAAGCCCAACATATCCCAAGATTCATTGCTCAGACGTAAAGTGAGTGTGTCCTGGCCTGGCAATAGGAGCAGAGCTTCATGACTGTAGGGCTGGTGACACAACAGGAAATTATCCGCTGGCCAGACCGTCCCTTTTAACAAGGCTTTCTGTTAGACCTTTAAAGAATGCAGTCTACAAAGGTTACACCTTCGCAGACCGCATCCTTCCTCCCCTGAATTCGGACCCAGCCCCAGATGAATGACTGGTTGGCCTCTCTCACCTTGCATCCCTTGAGAAAAGAGCCTAGAGTCGCCTCTGTCTGAGGTTGTCAAGACACGCAACAGTCAGCTTCCCTCCTTCCCACCAGCCCAATCCTAAGAATACTCACACCTCCCTAGTGTTCTACCTTCCCACCCTTGTGTCCAGATCCTCTGTTTCATAGTATCTAGTGTCCTTGCACTTTAGGTATTGTGTTACTTGCTGTTTGTATGTCACACTCTGGTCCAGGGAATGTGCTGCTGTATACTTCTGCATGCATGGTATGACAATAAAGTCCACTTGACTCAAATTGACTTGACTTGATATACCATACTCAAGCCACCTAAAGGTATCTAGAGGAAATGTGACAAAATGATAAATTATACCTTCTGGAAATTTGTACTGGCTTGTAATATCCCTTTGGTTGTCACTACCAATCTCTTTGGTCAGCACCAAGCGGCCCACGTGAGTCTTGTCCACTTTGACTTGTTCAAGAGTACCATTCTTGTTCCGCTTATAGAACACAACGTCACTGTTCACCTGGAGGGACAGGTTGAGAATTCCATAAATTGATTCAGTTTCCTTGTAATCAATATACTCGAATAACTGGATTACAAAAAATCCTCGATGCAAATTCTTTGCTTCGATGTTTCATTTAATCCACACGACTATGTACTGCTCAGTGATCACTGTGTTTCACACGGAGGATTATTCTCCTCTACGTGTAGCAGAGCTGTAGAAAGAAAAAGTAGCATGGCTGTACAGATCAGGCAGCAACAAGGCTGGACAGATCGGGTAGCAATAGCGACACTCCCATAGGGACTCATTATAAAAAATGGCGGAGAAAACTTCTGAGACGATGAATTGTTCGCAACATTGACATTCACTGCATGGAATCACGGTCATTTCAATTGCTTACCAAGTACTTTAAGCGGAATGTTGATAAAATAACAGATTAAAAAAAATAATATACTGGCTTTCATTAATATACTAAATAATATTTTGTTTTTATATTGGCGCAGCATTAGCTGCTAATGGTTATCATAATTAATAGTTATGACGGCTTCATAATTACAGTTAGCACCATGTTACCATGCTACACCATGTTAATACAGCCGATTAAAATATCAGTTTACAGCTCTCCTCGTGTCACATGGGTCAATGTAAATTTACTACCAAATTTGTGGCAAAATAAATTACCATGAAATAATTTAAGCCATTTGCCAAAAAATACTGTATTGCGGTAAAGTGTCTGCATTATTACGTGCGCTTTTTAAGTACTGCATTTGCGAACA
>JAODKL010000017.1:13583263-13646484 GCA_026780765.1 Petrocephalus schoutedeni
CAAACTCCACACACATGGAACTGGGCAGGATTCGAACCCCGGTCCCAGAGGTGTGAGGCGACAGTGCTAACCACCGCTGAAGGTGACATTGAAAAAGCAAATTCAATTGTCATACTTAAAACAAATAAAACTAAGGAAATGACATTCGGTCCAAAAACAAACAAAACCATTCACCTTGACTAGTCCTTTTAATAGCATATCCATTTGGATTGATCAGAAGCTACATTATCTGCGTAAATGACAGGGCTTTTTAGTGAAATTGTACACATTGTTCTATTTCACTGAACATTCCTCTTTATGGCTTCCCAGCTTGCAGCGTGAGTGTGCATCACGTTGAATGAGAAGTGCAAAGTGAACAGCAGCAAGGAATCACATTCAAACCATTAATATACTAAGCAACGTCTGCAGTAATTATTGGTTTGAATCAGTTTGGGCCTTCGGGAAAATGTCTGGGGAATATTAAGGCAAGCTTGTGCCAGAGAAATTAAAGTTTATCTTGAAGTGGAATATGCATTCATGTGTTCAGAAATAATTACCCCTAACATCATAACACAACTACAAATACCCAAAATCTGCAGCTGAACATGATGCAGCAGGTTGAACACAGACCTCCTGCTCATACTAATTGTTTGGCTTTTGTATTGGATACAAGGTATTCTACTATACTTTGATAGATAATTAAATTGAATTCATTATTATTTTTTACAAAGGCTCCTAGCTGGTATGCCAATGAGAAGACCAAGTTCAGTACCCCTAGCAGGCACTTGCAATATCTGGTCCTTCCTTTTGGGTTGCATAGAGCGCATGTCAACACACACACACACACACCCACACACACACACAGACATTGTTACACAATGAGCAATATAGAGATGCCACGTAGCCTAAATACATGTCTTTGGGCTGGTGCACCTGGATGAAACCCACATAACACAGGGAGAACATGGATCTCTAACACTGGAGGTCCTTAGTGTTATCCACTGATCAAATTAATGTAAAATAAATTATAATTTATTGTAACTCAAGGACTGATAGCTTGGTACTCCACACAAAATTTCCCTGCTCATTATGTTTGATGAGATGAGTAAGTACTTGTTTATGGATTTTAAGAATACTGGATTTTATGTCACTGCAGTATAATAGATAGAATAGAATACCTTTGTCATCATTGTAAAATACTGCAATGAAACCCAAGTCGTGTGATTCCCCAGCAATTCTTTAATGTACATGTCCATGCAGATGGACAGATGGGTGGATGGTTTTTGTAATTCTTTTTTTGAATGGTCTTCTTTGTTTTTTCCCCCCTGAGTTCTTACTAGCCTAGTCATATTAGTAGGACCATGGTGTTGAGGGCTGTTGAGTTGACTTTTTGAGTTGACACAATGAAAGAGCAGATGTAACTCAGCCTTTTCTGAACGTGGTCATCTTATTCCCATTAAATCCTTTCCTGTGCTAATTTAAAATATTGTGTAAAATGAATTAAATCTGACCACCATGAATATTTGATTGAATCCCATTAATATTCACCCATCAAGGGTATTCGACTCAACAAGTAATAGGTTTCCCTGAGTTAGAAAATACAGCTATTGTACAGTATTTTTCTAATTAAAATACCATTCAGAGCTGTTCTTTATTTATAATTATACTTCTGTCTCTAGAATATTTATTTACAATTCCATTTAATATTCCAGTTCTGAAAGAATAACACACATGGGGCTACTAGTAAGGCCTGTTCCAAAGTATCGTAATCCAACCTCTTACAGTGCCTTGCAAAAGTATTCACCCCCCCATGGCATTCTCTCTATTTTGTTCCCTTACAACCTGGAATTTAAATGGATTTTCAATTTGATTTTAAGTGATGGACCTACAAAAGAAAACTACAGATTAATGAAGTTAAAAGGGAAAAAACTTGTTTTAAATAATTCAAAAAAAAATATTAAACTGAAAAGTGGTGCGTGCATATGTTTTTTTGTTTTTATGCCCCAACAACTACCTTCAAAAGCCACTTAATTTGTTAAATAAGATCTACCTGTGTGCAGTCTGAGTGTCAAATGTTCTCAGTATATATACACCTGTTCTGATAGCCCCCAGAGTCAACACCAGTGCAACACCCCTAAGTAGGGGCTACCACCAAGCAAGTGACAGCATGAAGACCAAGGAACTCTCCACACAGGTTAGGGACAAAGTTGTAAAGAAGTACAGAAGTGGGTTATAAAAAATATCACAAACCATGAAAATCCCATGGAGCACCATTAAATGCATTATTAGAAAAGATGATGAAGATTATGGCACTACAGCAAACCTGCCTAGAGAGGGTCATCCACCAAAACTCACAGACCGGGAAAGGAGGGCATTAATCAGAGCAGCAACCAAGAGGCGAACGATAACCCTGAAGGAGCTGGGTGGCTCTACTGCAGAGATTGGAGTCCATAGGACCACAATAAGCCACACTGCACAGAGCTGGGCTTCATGGAAGAGGGGCCAAGAAAAAGCCTGCCTGCCAGGCACACCGTTTGAAATTTGCTAAAAGGCCTATTGGAGATTCCCCAAACATGTGGAAGAAGGTGCTGTGGTCAGATCACTAGGTCACTAAAATAGAACTTTTTGGCCATCAAGGGCAACACCATGTCTGGCGCAAACCTAACACCTCTCATCATGCTGAGAACACCATCCCCACAGTGAAGCATGATGGGGGCAGCATCATGCTGTGGGGATGTTTTTCATTGTCAGGGAAACTCGTTAGAATTGAAGGAAAGATGGATGGTGCAAAATATACAGAAATTCTTAAAGGAAACCTGTATGAGTCTTCCAGAGATTTGAGACTGAGACGGAGGTTCACCTTCCAGCAGGACAATGACCCTAAACACACTGCTAAAGCAACACTCCAGTGGTTTAAAGAGAAACAGGTAAATTCAAGATTCAAGATTCAAAAAACTTTATTAATCCCAGAGGGAAATTGCTTTGGCTTGGTTATACAGTTGCTCAATTTATAAATTAAATAAAATACAAATAAAAATTAAAATACCTGGAGAAGGAAATTTAGATTAGACAGGATTAAAAGAGAGTGAAATAAGATCAAAGAAATAAAATAAAATTAAAGAGAAATAACAATAAAAATAGAATTATAATAAAAATAAAAATAGTTCAATAAAATAAATAGTAAAAATAGAATTAAATATAGCACACCAGTTACCTATTGCAATAAAAATAATTACTATACCAATATTGCACTTAAATGAAATGAAAGGGAAGAAAAATTGCATAAATGTTCTGGTACCCAGATATTACACTTGTAACTTATCTAGAAAAGTGGGAACAGTAGTGACACAAAGTATTATTATTATTAAACAGTGACTACTGCCAGTCTCTATCCCGTAGTGAAAACGTTACAGAGATGAGTTATATAATTTTATGGCCATTGGGAGAAAAGATCTCCTGTGGCGTTCTGTAGAACACCTGGTCATAATCAGTCTCTGGCTGAAATTGCTCCTCTGGTCGGAAAGAATTCTGTATAGCGGGTGAGAAGGATTGTTCAGGATTGTGTGTATTTTGGAGAGAATCCTCCTCCTTGCCACGACCTCAACAGAGTCCAGATCCATGCCCAGGACAGGTCCGGCCCTCTTGATGACCTTGTCCAGTCTGTTTCTGTCTGTTTATGTTGCAGCCCCAGCAGACCACAGCATAGAAAACGACACTCGCTACAATAGATTAATAAAACATCCGAAGAATGGTATTACAGCTCTTGTTGGGGTTGTTCCCTGCCTTGTGGCTGTAGCCTCTGGGATAGGCAGTGACACTGGTGAAGGATGGATGAATGGGAATAGCAGTCGGTTTCATAAAAGATGTTAAACCCATTCAAACACTGCAGGTTTAAATCCCTGGGTGCACCCTGTTCAGGGATAATCTAAAACTGATGAATGTCTGTTAAAATGTCTTGAGGAGTAACTACTGAAAATCTCTATGGATAAAATTATAATATGAGTTCCATAACCAGGTTTACTACCATGTGTTTTTGTTCTAACCAATCACAACAGAAAACTAGCAGCAGAATCTGCATGGTAGGACTCAGTAGTACCATTCTACTTAAAAAACGAAGTGATGCAGTTAAACTATAATATTGCCATGTTTGAATATTATAATTGTGTTATTATTAAAATGCTTACTGAATCAATTAAGTGTAATACCCCTTTAAAACTGACTGGGGCACACTGACAGATGGTGATTAAGCCTTAAACATAAATGTGCTGACTCTGGACAAGGATGCATAATTTCTCAGAAAGAGAAGCAAGATGTTCTGCAGTATTTAGCCAGGTTGTTTGGCATTAAGAGAGACTCAGCATTCTGTGACTCTGTTTCAGAACCCTAAGGACCAGATGGAGGTGGAAAAGCTCATGAAGGACCTAGACTACAATGGAGACTCGGAGGTGGATTTCAATGAGTTTGTGGTCTTCATCGCTGCCCTGACCTCTGCATGTCACAGCTGCCCCAGGAAGAAGTGACTGCGAAGGAGGAGCCGCTCCCCGGCTTGCCGTTTTGCTTTGTTGGGTGGCTCTGGGTTTCACTGCCTCGGAGAGAGGCAAGAAATATCTCAGCACGTATACGCTGTCCTAATCTGAAAGAATCTGATTTAATTAATGCAATAAAATAACCATTCAAAATGAATAATGAGCAGTCTTTCATTTTGCCGTCTTCAATGATTTTATTATTTGTCGTGAGAATAACCTATCAAAACTACTTTAGTCCTCGGGAATAGGCGCCGGGCCCCCCCCCCCCCCCCCAACGGTTCCAGAAATGGACGGATATTAGCGACTCATGCTTGTGACACAATTGCTGTATGTCGTTTATTAGAAGAAAACTGTTCCTACATTAAACTACTCACTACAAAGTCTGTGGAAAATTCTCTTGAGTAACCAGGTCATGATTTCTGTTAAAACACATTGCTGTATATTAGAGAGAATACTGACATGGTTGATACCTCCAAAACTCCCAGCAGAACAACTTAGATGGATAGATGGCGGTAAAGCTCCCCAAAAGCATATTTCTCAGTTCATAAATTGTTTTATTTAATTATTATTATACTTTTTCTTTTTTTGTGGGGGGGGGGGGGATGTCGAGAACTTGTTTGGGTGTTAGTAATCGCCAACAATGAGGAACACTAAAAAACAAATTACAAAATAAAGTACTATACTCTCCCGGACAGCCAAAATGTTCCCACATCGAGACCGCTGATTTGATAGTTTGCTGGGTTAAAGCTTTAACCCAGTTGTTGGGTTATTTTAACAAGACTATTCAGTTAAATTTACATAATGGTTGAGTTTCTATTTCAATCCAATATTTTGGTTATATTAACTGCAGTGATGGGTTAAATTTACTTAATTTATGAGTTATTTTTTGGCATTTTTCATCCTTAATTAGGCTTTAGACAAATCATTATTTATTCTTAATCATTATTGATTATCAATAATAGGTTATTACAGATCACTATTAAAATGAATGTATTTTATTTGTATGTGTTTGCATCTATATTGGATATTGTGGCCTGTGGTAAAATATCTTAAAGATTTGACCAAAGATGTGCAAGAAATACATGTTTATAGTACCATTTTTTAATAAATCATGCAATATAGATAGAAATAATAGTGTATTAAAAACATTGAGATAAAAGAGAACATTAAAATAAAAGAGAACAATATATTAAAAACACTGAAACAACACTCATGATTTCTAAATTATTTGCTGGTACAGGGTTTGTGGTACAGGCCTGTAATTATGCATGGACGAACTTCACAGATGCAGGGGCGAGACTAGAAAATTTTTGATGGGGGGGCCAGACTGGGACAGAGAATCAAACAGGGGTGGCAGTGGAGAGAGTTTAGCTTTTAACTTCAACCAGGAAGTATAAACTAGCTACTCAGAAAATGTGAATCAAATTTTGAGCACATTGTATGAATATTGAAAAGGCTACCAAACACACTGTTCAGGAAACCAATTTTATTTCAGAAATAGTTCACATTACGTGTAGTCCTGACTTTGTTAGTACTCAAGCCATTTGTGCTGAGTGTACCACATCTTGTTGAAGGCCCTCTTCCTGCTACCCTGCTGTGTTCGAGGAAAGACCTTCAAATTTGGCTGTTTTGGCCCATCTCCAGGATGCAGGGATATAGGTTACTAGTTTCAGCATTCCCCTCTCTGCATACACTAATTCACGTACCTTAATTTCGGTATTTATGGAACTCCAATATTTTGCAGTACAAACCGGAACCGGAAGGATTTGCTCAACTAGAAGACCAGTTGATTCACCAGGGCCGGTATGCATAAAACTTCTTAAGAATGGTCTTAAGATTGGTCGTACACTGATTTAAGAGTTAAAAAATTCTTAGCAAAAAGTAGGACCTAAAAGCGTTGCATAAAGATGCTTTCAGCAAAGTCTAAGCCCAATTCCTAAGTGCTGACAGAACCAGCATCGTATCGTAAGTATCGTGAAATGAGGACTACAAATAAAATCCCGCCCCAAGTACTGAGTTCAACCAATAGAGGAGCTGCAGGGTGAATATATTAGTGACATCAAACCGTTAATGTAGGGCTTTATACGACACACTTTCCTCGGCTCAAAGCATTTAATAAGTTAATACGAATCGAAATACTGAAGCTCTGAACATAAGCCTCGGTAAATAAGCCCTCCTAGAGGCGCAAGAGCATAATTGCAATTGGTTGCGAAGCATTTAAGGTGGACCGAAAAATCCGAATAAGGAGCTGCGAATAAGGAACCGACTTCAGCCTCGTGGCCGTTCGGGTGTTCTCGGCACCAGACGGAAGTCTACGAACGCAGAAGTGGCGAATGTAAGTGACGAACAAAAGAATGAACGTAAAAATGGTAAGACAAGCGCTGACGGAACATGAAAAATAAATCTAAAATCACGGGGGATGCTTTTGGATGTTGAATAGCCAAAGATCAGTTTTAAAAACGTTTTAAGATAATTAAAAAAAATTAATTCGTCCAAACTTACGAATCGGTTCGACCCGTTCACTAAAAAACGAGTTAAAAAGAACGATTCGTTCGTTTTGCACCAGTGCAAAACCAAAGCTTGAAGTACCGTAATTTTTGTGCTTTCTTGAAGTATAGAACGTATGGTACCTGGTGCGGTGGAAAAGCACCCTTTGACTCTGTGACGGAAAATATCAGATAAAACGAACATCTTACCACAATGATCAATGTGTATCATCTGGAATCTTTAAGCAAGGCGATCTGTGGCCGCCCAAAGACATCATGAGAGGTCTGGCAAAGACCCAGCCACATAACTGCCCGTTTACCCATGATAGATTTAAATATAGCAAACGAAGCAATTAATTAACAAATAATTAACTAACTTAACTAATAAAGCATATTTAACATCATTTACTTACCGCGTTTGTGTCTGCAGACGACGGTCCAGGACCGCTACACCCAGAGGCGATCCTAGGGTCTGTTGGGGCCCCAAGCAAAATTTCACTGGGGGCCCCCCCTCTTCATTTTCTTCTAGTTGTCATTTGTTTTGATAACCGATAATAATGCGCACGATTTGCAGGTTAATAAATTCTCTGATAAAGTTCAAATGAATGAACGTTCAAAACGTAATTGCCACTACCGTAGTTTAAAGTGTCAATTCTCGTTCGCCATCTAGTGGCTTGGGGGCCCCAAGCAGCTGCCTGCCCTGCCTGCTGACAAGATACGCCTCGATATATACGTCATCAATATGCAAATATGCGCATGACGTCATCTAGCGACATTTGGCGACTTTTCGAGCAGACTCTAGCTACTTTCCATTGAAAATAGTTGGCAACACTGAGTGAAACACCGCCGCTAGGTCTGGAGCGTGTGGCCGCACTGTAGTCCTGCCGACTGTATACATTTACTAAGGCGGCTGTTAAAAACGTTTCACTTGTTCGTCTCGCACAACACAAATGCAGGTATAAAACGCCGGACGCCGGCTTTTTGGTCATTTACTTAAGCCCACAGTAGGAGATTAGTAGTACGGCTAAATAGAGGCATATAATGATGCCCAAAAGTTAGTAATCGGTATAAATTCGCAAGCATACTAAACCCGTCTTGTCCTGTGCTCCACTAACCGAATTTAATAAACATAAAGATACACACAGTTTATGCAGATCATTAACTTTTGGATGTAATGAAATACATCTCATTATAATATTTAACCGTACTAGTAATCTTAAATTGTGGGCGAAATCCACACAGTACCAAAAGGCTGGGGTCTAGCCAAATGTTTTTCGCGCGTCGTCAAAAGCCCTGGTGAATATTGCGCATGCGCGATATAATAGTGACGTAATATCGCCCAGTCCTGTCTTAAAACGCCGTGATGCAGAAAGAAGTATTTGCGTTGTAGAACTTAACTCACTATATTGACGTACAAGTCTACTGCTCACCATTTAGGAAAAAAACAAGCAAGGGTAATGGAGGAGCCACACAGTTCTACAAGAATGAAGCTCTACAACATGGTGTGCTTGCCTTACCATATTCATATTTTCAATGACCTCCGGCTGCAGGGAGTGCTCTGTGATGCGGTCCTTGTGGTCGATGGTGTCAAATTTGAAGTCCACAAGATTATTTTGTGCGGATGCAGCTCCTATTTTCGGTGAGTAGCAGTGACCCATATAGTTTAGTGATGCCAAATGGACACAAAGCGATATTTTTCTCTTTAGCATTGACTAGTAAGCCTCTATAAGAGAAGGTTTCTAAAATTATCATGTTTTATTGTTGTAGTACTGGGTTGAAATATTCCCAAGCTACGGTTATTAAGTGTACAACATTAATTTTTGGCAACAAATGATAACTATAATTGTGTAATATTAGAAAAAGGGGACCACATCTGCAAAACAGGTTTATTGAATAAGTCATATCTCGATTTTTTTCAGAGCCCTGTTCAGCAGCAGCTGTAATGTCAAGGGGAAGCAGGAGTGTAATATCCCAGGCGTTTCTCCAAAAGGGATGAGGCTGATCATTGAATATGCCTACACGCACACTCTGGTCGTCACGGTCGATAACGTGGAGAGCCTCCTGGCGGCCGCTGATCAGTTTGACATCCCGGACATCGTGCAGTGCTGCAGCAACTTCCTGAAGGACCAGCTTTGCCTCGAGAACTGCACTGGCATTTACAGAACTGCCGACCTCTACTGCCGCCCTGAGCTGCGACAGCATGCCTTCCGCCTCATCCTGGAGAACTTCAAGGAGGTTGCCAGCACCTCAGAGGAGTTCCTGGAGCTCACCCTGCCCCAGCTCTGTGAAATCATTGAAAAGGATGAGCTCAACATCAGACAGGAGGATGTGGCGTTTGAAGCCATTCTCCGCTGGATCATGCACGAGCCTGCCAGCCGCAAGGCACACATTTCAGTGCTGTTGCCTAAGGTGACTATAATTATAGAATGTTCTTACTGACGTGGCCATAACAATGGAATGCTAATTCTGTGAAGTCCCAAGTCCTTATTACTATAGCTACAGTCTAAACCTCCATTTCTATATTCCATAAGTTTACAACTTAGACTTGTGCACGTATTATCACTGGCAGTACAGTCTAATGAACAAATTAACAGAAAGCAGAACACACAAGTGTCTAACGTTAAGCAAGCGTTAACTCACATATCTTAGACTTTCAAAGTACAGCAAATGGCTTCAGTTAAAGCATTAGGAAAATGAGAAATTATAATTTGGACTTGCTGTTGTATCCATTATGTCAAAAGTTTTTCATTTCCCGAGATACTCAAAAAAACACCAAGAAACTCATGAGAATTCTCTCCTTCGGGTTTCCTGTGTAGGTGCGAATGGCTCGCATGGATGAAGAATTCTTCATGAACAATGTGAAGAACCATGATCTAGTGAAGGCCAGCAAAGAGTGCAGGCCCATTGTTAGGGACGCCTTGAAGGCTGTGTATGACCTCAACATTCACAGGCCACCATATTCCAACTTTGAACACCCACTGATCCGCCCTCGCCTGCCTTCTGAGGTCTTGCTGGCAATTGGTGGCTTTACTCATTGCCGAAGTAGTTCGATTGAAGTGTACAACTCGAGAGCCGACCACTGGGTATATATGATGCAGTTCGGCGAGCCCCACTATCAGAACCATTCCACCGTTTATCTCCGTGGGTTTGTGTACTGGTTTGGGGGGTCTTATAACTTTGTGCGCAGGTTAAATCCCATTACACGGACGTGGCAACGGATGGCCCTGATGAAGTCAAGGCGCTGCTTTTTAAGTGTCGCCGTACTCGATGGCTTCATTTACGCCATGGGCGGCTTTGACGGCATCCGTCACCTTGAAACGGCCGAGAGGTATAATCCAAAAAAGAACTGCTGGAACTGCATCCAGACCATGAACACAGAGAGAACTGACGCCAGTGCCACCACACTGCATGGCAAGGTGGGTCAAAGGGGGAGAGAATCTGCCTGTTTACACCCTCATTTTCCCCTTGAAACTGATTATTTTACACATATTCAGCAGCTCTCTTTCTCTTCATATTACAGATTGTAGTGTCTAAGTGCCACGTTCCCTAAGCTGAAGTGTTTGGGTGAAACTTAAACGACTTTGCATTATTGGTCTGCATTAGTGGCACATTGGGTAGCACTACGTCATAGTTTAACAGTGTAGACACAGTCCTGACCTGGCTCTGTTTTGTGCAATTCCTGCCACAGTCCATGACTTGTGGGATAGACGAACTGGTGTTCACACACTATCCATAGGACAAAACTTTATCTGTAAATCTTCTAGCTTGTGCCTCATGCGTCTTTGGCTAGGTTCCCGGTTCACCACGACCCCGTACTGGATAAACTTTTCTGAATGATGGTTTATTCAGCTGCGCATTTAGTCTTTCTAGGTATCCATCACCAGTTATATAAAGCATAAGAGTTTTCACGTTAACACTGGTTTTCCTAGGTATACATCTGTGGGGGCTTCAATGATAGAGAGTACCTGTCTACCGCTGAGTGCTATGATCCGCTCACCAATGAATGGACCATGATCCCTCCCATGAGAAGTGCTCGACGTGGCCTTGGTGTTATTGCCTGTCATGGGAAAATCTATGCTGTGAGTGACTCAACACCAAACCACAAAGTTTACTTCAGTATCAGAAATATCCTTCTGTGAAAGCACATAAAAAATATGATACCCTCTTTAACCTCCCTGCATTTCCAGGTTATAAAGGAATACACTGGTGGGGATGTCTCTGCTGCGGGCAAAATGTACAAGCTTTCTGTCACTGTCAACGGGAGGTTCTAAAGAACCTCATTTATAAAAAATGTTTGTACATTCTTGCAGAATGAGAAACATTCGTACAAAAACTCGATGTTCATATAAACAGTAAAACTTCAAATACTGTCTTGACAGGGTCAGATTTCCCTGATCTGCCAGCCAGGTCCCGTTCTTATGTTCCTGTAAAATCCAAGTATTGTCAGTATTTAACGATGACAGGAACAGCATGATTTTGTCACTTAAGTCGCTCAAGAGCCAGGGCCAGTTCATCAGACAATTCAATGAGAATCACTCTTGACAGTCTAAACGGCGTATATGCCACAAATTTCTATTGGAAAATAACCATTGTGATCTCAGTACTCACTATATGGCCACGCGCAATATCTTCTAACAAAGCTAAATATGCCATAACGATGCTACGTGTCTCTCTATTTGTTAATGCCCATTTCACCAAGTATTATAAATGCAACTTAGATGCACATTTCTGTCGGAACGCTAGATGTCAGGTTCTCTGTTTTATCCAAAACGTTTGTATGCCTGCTCTGGACCACTCATACCTGTTCAGGATAAGTTTTACTTGGTACATTTCAAAATCGTCATGTAAATGTGCGTACGAATGTTTCTCATCTTTTTCCTTCATATGAATTAAAAATGAGCCTCTTGGTTTCTTAGACTTAAAAGTCCTAAAGCAAGGACTTCATGACATTGGGAATGTTGATGTTTGCACCTGCCCCCCCACCCTTTGGCATCCGGATGACCACTTGTCATCTTCCAGGTGGGCGGTGTCAACAGAATCGAGTGCCTGCAGAGCGTGGAGGCCTACGACCCTCAGACAAAACGCTGGTATGTTGTGGCCCCCATGTTCAACCAGCGCTGCAGCTTTGGCATCGAGGTGGTAGACGACCTGATCTTCGTGGTGGGTGGCAGAAAGGGAGGTGAACTCACCAGTGAAGTGGAGTGCTTCGATGCAGAGACGAGAAGCTGGTACCGTGCCCAGGACTTGTGCTTACCCCGCTGTGCCCTCAGCTGTTGTGTAATGCCTGCGTTCCCCAGCTTCAAGTACACTGCCTCTCACTAGTCCCTGATGGTCACCCAGCTAGAGATATTCCCATCTACCCCCAATAACATGCCCAATGGATAGCATCAAGTGCAGCCCCCCCCCATCCAGATTCTTACCTTTAAATAGAGCAAGACCTGAGTTACCCTTCATATCTGTTTTGTTCATTCTCCTGGAAGAAAATTACTTTTAAGTTTTTTTGTGGTGTTGTCTAATCCAGTGCAGCCTCAGGGTGAGCCTGAACTCTTTTACAGGAAGCACAGGGCACAACACGGGGAACAGAATGTATCAGGTACCAGTGAATTACAGGACAGACAAACACTCAAAATGGGCAGGTTACAAACTCACACAGCTTGGCCATCAGCGGAAAGTACACAGCATCGCCAAGGACTACAGCCACTCAGAACGCCAGCTGCAGCTGGGTGGTTCTGGGTTTCACTGCCTCGGAGAGGGGCAGGCAGTATCTCAGTGTTTATATGCTGTCCTAATCTGAAAGAATATGATTTCATTAATGCAATAAAACAACAATTCAAAATGAATAATGAGCAGTCTTTCTTTTTGCTGTCTACAATGATTTTATTACTTTTGATTTATTTTCTGTGAGAATAACCAATCAAAACTACTTTAGTCCTGATCTCTTTTACACAAGATACCACAGCATAGCCTCGATTTTATAAGCAGCAGCAGACGTCATAGAGAAAATTGTTGGGTTCCATTTGTGCCAAAATACACACTGTCCATGTCGTCTGAGCATGAAACAAAGCATTTTTCTGTGACATGTATTTTTACAATGAGATTGTCTATGTCGATTGCTCACCTGATGAAACATTTGCCTGTGTCAATTAAACCTTACACTGTACTTCTGTCGTTTTAACGCCCCCTATCACAGATGTGTCAATTTCAGGTCCAGAAAGTAAAAATCCAAACCAGGATTTTGTTTCAACCAACTAGTTGAGCATAAAGAGTCCCAGGGTGGCTTTCCCAAAAGCTTCGTACTCCTGCGTGCATTTTCAGTACATAACAGGGTTGTGCACCATTCAGAATTGACTTGAGAATGACCATGAAAATGAAATGCAATTCATAAAATTGGTTGAAAAAACGTTGCAGAATCGCAAGTAGAATTTGAATATAAGGAAGTAGAATTAAAATGGGAGTCATTTCACATACATAGTGTACTGTAAATGCAGCTATAACAATACAGCTTAGTATTTCAAATGGATTACACAGCACGTTACAAGTGTTAAATAATTGTACTCCATCGTCTATGTCACCAGTTAAATATGGAGTACCACAGGCATCAGTTCTGTACAGTGGCACTGAGGTGCAAAACACAAAAACAAGAAGAGGATACGTGAAAACAAAACCGAGCGGCCCTGAAGTGCAAATCCAGTCAGTAAATTACGGAAATACGTCATCAACTACCCCATGAATGGCATTAATTGGCATACTAAAATGACGATTTAAAATGATTTCACGATAACTCACCAGACTCGCCTGCCGCCTTTTTCCAACGTCTTCCAAGAAATATGGATATGCCAATCATGGGGTAGCTGATGACGTATTTCCGTAATTTACTGATAATTTACCGTAATTTACGTCGACCCTTACGGGCACTACCTCGGTTTTCTTTTGATGGCATTTTCAACTACCTACTTTTTGACATTAGTGCGTAAACTTTTAAAGAGTGCAAAAACTACAAATCTCTTGAAGCGCACAAACAGTTCACTGCCGGCTGGGTGCAAGACCTCTTTGTCATCAAGCATTTTATAGGACAGCAGAGATGGCCTGGGGAATACAGCACGAAGAACAGGCAAGAGCAACACACAGTGTTTACGGCACTTTATTTATTGGTCATTTATCGATGTTCACACTACTGCGGCATGTACACAAATGCCATTTTCCCAGCATTAAGAATCAACACTGATCTTAACTGTCTCAAGCTCATTGTTTACAAGTCCCTCAAGGTTTATACCACTTTGGTTTCAGGGCTCAGTATAAGCACTACATGCTTCATCAGTACTAGAAAATTCATGCTGGTCATTTCACGTTGACGCAGTCGTCTTCAAAAAACTTTTCCGTGATCTTAACTTTTTCTAGTTCTTGTTTTAGTCGCCAGCTATCATCCAACAAAAGGTTAATTTCAGCTCTCCTAATCTGAAGAACCACACTCATAAACACTTTCAGGTGGATGTGTCACCTCATCTGTCTCTTGCCCTGCCACCTCGAAGGGATGGACTCTGGTCGGGATGGATTTCCAGCATTTCTTATCCTGGCTGTCCTGTTTAGAGGCAAACACAAATAGCGAATGTCATACATTCAGCATAACATTAATGCACAAAGCTAATTCTAGTGGTAGAGGTAGGCATTTAGGGTTTAGAGGTGTACGTCTGCAAAACACACTAAATGACAGTCCAGGGGAAATTGGTACAAGATGCTAACGTGGCTAACAGTGACTTGGCTAAGTCGCTATACTTGCTACTATGGCTGTATTGATCTTGTAATGAGTTTGAAATTATTATAAGAGGTATGTACGTGATGGGTTTATAGTTTAGTCATGGTGTAGTTAGGACTCGCTGGATTTGGGTTAGAGACCTCAGATTTGTGACTCATGAGTTATTTAATAGATCTGGGTGATTCACCCAGGTGAGTCATGAATTGCTCAGTTGTACTCCAAAGCCATTTGCCATCCGATCATTATTGACGAATATACGTGTCTGTCATCACCATCTTTTACGTTTTCTTGTGGGATTTTAAGAAGGCGCAATGACACTCTTTGGGGTAAAACTTTACTCAAGGAGACGCAAATAATGCAGTAGTACACGCTTACTTAATGCATTAATTAACCAGTAATTAAGTGTTAGTTACATGGCTGTTCATCATTAATCATGACTTCAGATATTCGATTCAGGAACTATATTAGTTATCAATTAACTCATTAGTTAATGCTTAATTAATATAGTTCCTGCATAGAATACATGAACCATCACAATTTAATGGTTAAATAGCGCAAACCTGTACTACTACATTATTTGTGTTCCCTCAGGTAAAATGTTACCCTCATTGGTTCGCTTCATTTGCCCAGTTACTCACCTGCATGAGAACAAGAAAGTCTTCTAGATTTCCCTGAGCAACCTTTATAGAGTTTGACTTGAACTACATACAAAACTACTACAAAAAACACAGCATTACACATACACAAGCACAAGGTTGCTGTGGGTGAAGGTCATGGTTATGAGTGGGCAGAGGGTGGGCTTCCACACGAGTGCCACTCCTCACACACCATCCACTCTCTCCAGTGCATTCAGTAAACAGAAGCAAACATTAAACCATCTGCCAGTGGTCTGGACCTTAAGCTGCCCTATGTGCCTAGACAACAATTTTGCATTGGCTAAACACGAAATTGAAATACGACAACAAAATAGATCTGACCTGCTCCATAAAATAAAATAATATGCAGCCAATTAATACATGAAAACAAGTAATACAGAATAAAATAACATTAACCTAATTGCATGAAACTAAATATTACAGTGGAGTGGGCCAAATATAAGTGAAACACTGTCTTTTACTCATCAATGATTAATATAATTCATTGGCATAATGAGCAATGACTTAGCAAAAAAATAATAATAATAACATTCATATCACATAAAATATCATTTTAATATGTCATCACATTGACCTTTGCCACATTGAAAAAAAAGTCTGGTGTTAAAAAAGGAAAAAACCTGACAGTATTGTGCAAAACAGCACCACCCTTAGCTTGATAGAAGATACCTCAATGAAGCAAAGCATTTTCTGCCTCACTAATATATTTCTCATCACCTTGAATCTACTAGTTGATTGGATCATTATAGGATATAATGTGCTTTTAAACCCAACCAGTGAGGCAGTGTCTCACCTAGTCTTTGCAGTGATGTGCTGTCATGTACAATGGGGGGCAGGACACAGGAGCAGGAATCGGGGTAAACAAAATGGGGTCTATTTAGGAAAAAGTAAAGCAAAGGGATTCCGGGCGGGCATCAAACAAGGGAAGGCTGCGCAAACAAGAAGGGTAGGCACAATGACTGGACTGGGGAACACAGGACTGCTAGGCATTTGTAAGGATCACAACAGGAGGCAGCTGGGGTGAGTTAACGTGAAGGTTAGAACGAGACGTAAGACTAACACATACCAGCTCAGCCATCAAGCAAGTTAAACTCACGTGTTCACCAGTATTCCTCATTGGTTTGTGAACAAGGCATTGATACAGGCCTACTGTAAGTGAAAGAGCTAAGAGTTCTATTAAAAAATAATTTGATTTGCAAACAATGTTCATTTTGATTGTAGGTAATCATGTGTTTATACTATAAATGGGAATTGTTTTTGTTCTAGTTTTTTTTATTGTGCTAAATTAACATGTTAATGAAATCGTGCAATGAAGTCTTTTGGGAAAAGTGGGAATTAGTGTTCTCCATATATTATATATGTATATTAAATTATATTAATTCACATATTACAGGATTATCCAATATTGAAAAATAAAATGCTGAGTCCCATTCTGAGCCAATTCAGGATTTTTCCCACATTTTTGTACATTGCAATTGTTAAAAAAGTGTGTGTCGTGACTCAAAAAACCAAAGGACTCGAGAGCAGGCATCAGTAAAATAAAGGGGGCTTTATGGAACAAAACAGGAGCGGGGAAACAAAAAGGACTGTGTGGGTTCAAAACAGGAAGCTTAGCACTGGGCTGGGCACAGGCAACAGGAGGACTGGCTTCAGGGACTGGACTGGGAAACAGCACTGGGAAGAGCTACAGGACTAACAAGGGGCTGACATGATGCAGGTGTGGACGGTTAGCACAAAAGGGCTGGCGATAATGAAAGAAACACACCTGGGGAGAATCAGAAGGGATCCAGAGGACCAACAGCGACTCATGTTAGTCATACCGGGGATGGACCACACAGGTGGAGACAGGGTGCACCTGCTGAAAACTGTTAAAGACAACATTTTCGTTAGCATTACATTCTAAGCATCAGCTCACCAGGTTAATAATTACTGGCTAAAAATAAATAAAACTGGGCAGCTGCCTAGGGCCACAATGGCACAAGGGGGGCCAGGGAAAGTCATGATAAAATAAATAAATAGCATATATAGCCAGCTCTTGGATTGACTCTAGCTTTAAGTGGAACAGGCAGTTGCCTCGGGCTCCAGAATGACATGCGTTGTGGAGGAAGGGATTCCAATTCCAAGCAATTAATGACGTAATGCGGGGTATGCCTGTATACTACTAATCACAGTGTACGCGTCTCATATGGTGACAATCGGCCACGTGACAATCGGATGCTGCCCTCTAGTGTTCAGATGTAATACTGTCATTTTCTTACAGGATGACGCAGAAACATACCCATGTGAGAGATTATTCCTCCTGCATCACTCACCAAAAGACCTTGCGCAATATTATATAATCATCACACTATTGCTATGAAAATAATTTAACATGTGACGCACCATTAAAAAATAAATAAAATAAAATGTTTTCAGAAGTAATGGGATTAGTTAACATGATTGCAGATTTAAACTGGGATTAATTTTAGTGATGTACATAGCTGCTGGTATTGAATTAACATCCTGCAAATGACCTTTCAGTCAGAGCAGGGGTGGTGGTTTGTAGTAAAATATGTATTAAATTATTTTTATATTGGCTCCAGTTAGCTAAAGAAAATGCTAGTTAAGTAATAGTCCTCATTTATCCAGTCCAGCCAGGACTGATTTTGCAATGTTTTTGTTACTGTAATCAGAACATCTTTGCGCAATGACTGAACACACACCACTGCCTCTGTAGGTAATAGAAGCTTATCTGTGGATAAGGTTCTGAGGGAAAAGAAGGTTATTGGCAGGGATGAGGAAAGGTTAGGTTAGGGATTCTGGGAGTGTCCCCAATTCCAAAGCTAGGTAGGCAGTCTAACCTGGCTCCTTAGCCAAACTGCAGTCCATGGTATACACAATGCTACCACCCCGAGCAAGCCCACCCACATGAGAGAGCCGCCAGCGAGGCAGCAGGGACTCCAGACCTTGTTTAGAATGAAATTCTGCCCCAGTGTTCTAATAAAATACCATAGGGCTGGGATGAGATGCTCGAGTGAGAGTGCAGGCCCATGTAGCTACGTGTCTCAGCACAGCCCCTGATGTTCTTTCTCTTTCTGTTATTAGTGCAGTTCTCCAATCTGTTATTCAGGGAAAAAAATATGGCTTGTATGTTGTGTGTTAATTTTTCAAAAACTTTCTATCTACATGGGTCAACACTTTACTTTTGAACATGGTTTGAATTTTACCCCACTGCTGACTACACAACCAAAAACACTAGACCATCAGTTCAATCGTAGTGTTGCCTTAGTCACTGTTATGGTTGGCATTTTTTCCTTACAAAAAGAAAAACATTTAGCTTCAGAACCCCCAAACATCAGATCGTCTTGTGAAGATGCTGTTTCTCCGATTTTTGCCATTTAAAAGTGACTCTGTTGTGTTTTTTCCAAAAATAAATAAAATCAAGCTGACTCTTTTCTGCCACATCATCAGACATATCTAACATCATCTATTACGCCCTGTCCCATCCATGAGGACTCCTTAATGGTGGCTCTGCCTGCTGACCTATGACATCTGTGACTTTGTTCTCCCTTTGTTCTCCAGGCTGCCCAGTTTCTCCCCTCGTTTAGATGAAGCGGTGTGCATAAAACGCCCAAAAATGGAGTGAGGGGGACTAGCAATCTGTGCAGAGTGTTTCATTCCATATGTGTTATATTTCCTGGGATAACTGTGACCTTGTAATAGATAACTGGTATAGAAGACTGGTAAATGAATAACACAAACCTCATTGCCGGAAGGGGGGATGGGGCCCATGTCAGATAACTTTTCTTCTTTAGGGTTTTTGTTATCCTATACTCAAGTATGTTTCTCAAAAGCATAATTGTTAACAATCTTAGCGACTTACATAGTTGGAACCATTCAGTTGCATGGTTTTAACTCTGTAAGTTGCTAAAGGGAGCATTTGGGAAACATACCCCTGAATGCCATATACCCCTGAATAGCTACTGTAAATGCTTTAGTGTATCATTATTTGTACAACAGAGGTGCCGTAAGATAATTATCTGTCATGGCATGTAGCATTTCAAAGCACATGATCTGGTTTGTACACAAAATTGTGTACAACCCCAAAACAGTTGGGACAGTATGGAAAATGCAAAAAAGCATGCAGTGATTCTGAAATATATTTCATTGCAGACAGTATGAACCCAAGGCATTTCTTGTTTTGTCTGTATGTGCAGCAGTACGGGGTCGTCGTTGTCACTGGGGACAGGTGGGGACTGCAGGCAGGCCAGTTCGGTGTCCATTCCCTCTTCTTCTGAAGCCATGCCTTCGTGATGCGAGCAATATGGGGTTTCGCCTTGTCTTGTTGAAATATGCATGGTCGCCGCTGGAAAAGATATCACCTTGAGAGCAGCATATGTTGCTCTAAAATCTCACTGTACTTTTCTACATTACTGGTGCCATCACAGAAGTATAAATTACCTTTGCCAAGGGCACTGACACAACCCCACACCATGACAGGACTTGTTGCTGATGACAGTTGGGTTGGTCCTTTTCGTCTTTTGTCCAGAGCATACAGAGTCTATTTCTTCCAAAAAAGGTTTGCAGTACTGATTCATCTGACCACAATCCACCTTTCCACTGTGTGATGGCCCATCCCAGATGCCTCCAAGCCCAGAGAAGTTGACACCGCTTCTGGACATGGTTAACATAAGGCTTCTTTTTGCACAGTACAGTTTAAAGTACCATTTCTGAATGTACCTCCGTGTTGCAGAGCTTGACAAAGGTGCCAAAGTAATCCCTTGCCAGTGTGGTTATATCAGCTATTGATAAATGATGCCGTCTGAGGGATCGGAGATCATGGCTGTTCAGCTTAGGCTTGCACCCTTTATGCACTGAAATTCCTCCACATTCCTTGAATTGTTTAATGATATTATGCACTGAACAGGGAGAAATATGCAAATCCTTTCCAATCATTATTTGAGGAACATTGTTTTTAAACATTTCAATAAATTTCTCACACATTTGTCGCCAAACCAGAGATGCTCTGATCATCTTTGCTCCTCAAATACTCAGCCTTTCCTGTTTGAAATCACATCATTTATTATTTTTTTTTACCATATTACCAGCCCTAAATTACCCTCATCCCAAATTTTTTGGAATGTGTTGCAGGCCTGAAATGGAGAAATGGATGTACATTAACAAATGAAATTAAATTAAATGAAAGTTGACCAGACAAACATCTGTCTGCAATGAAAGAAAATTTAAATGGATAAAGTACAGAATCACTGCATTTTTTGCATTTGCATTTTCCATACCATCCCAACTTTTTGTGATTTGGGACTATAGTAGCAATCATTTTCTTTGATAAAAGTGCCCACACACCCAGTTCATTCCTCCAAACTATACGATTGCATGATATCTAATAGGATTTTATAGCATACTTGGTGACTGTTTTTAACAGGACATTTCTGCAAAATGAGATTGGAATGTTTTATGGTTTCCGATATAATCATCATTTCTCTGTTTCCATTTCTGACGTCAGACTTATTTGTCCTAGCACTGTTTATATGGCACTCGTATCACTGTAGCCAGACACTCTCAGAACATCCAACTGAAGACAGATTTTTGACTTCTGGCCTTCTGAGCCACTGCTCCCAGGCCTGCAGTGAGTAAATTGGTCAAGTCACTTTATTGTCATTTAATAAACATGTAACGGAATTATGATTCTTCAGAGCAGCAGACAGCTAGAATATCAGACAGCTGGAACAACAGATATTGAAGTGAGAAAGAATGGTCTCCACTGGTATTACAGAGGTCTTCGCTGGAAAATGACCAAGTTTCATGTATTGGAACTTGAATTAAAAAGCCTCACAGATATTAATATTTGAGAGATATTCTCTCAGTGGAATTAATCCTGGGTTGCATTTGTGACATGTATCAGGTATGTGTAACACAAAGGTATTATCAATACTTTTCCCAGAATCCACTGTAACACAAATGCTGGAGGTACAGGCATGAGCAAAGGTCTTCCACTTGTTTTTTTAACCCTAATTTGATTTGCTTTCCTTCCACATTTCCTTAAATTACACAGAGTCAAATGAGTCTAACTGAGTCAGTGGACTGGATGGGACATGGTGGGAGGGGTGTTTGTGGAGAGGTTACCGTGCCTGTCAATCTTAGTCACCTTAGACTTAGTCACCATTTAAAAGTGACTCTTGTGTTTTTTCCAAAAATAAATAAAATCAAGTAAAATTAAATAAGCCCTATTGTCGCACTTTTTGAGTCAAGTGTCAACCAAAATGGCTATCAATTAAGGGCCGGGATATTAGAGCCAATTTATTTGTGGATTAAGTTTCATACATAGATTGGTGTATGTTGTATCCCCGTTATGATGCTCCCATGATAAGTTAAATAAAGTAAGAAGTAAGACCTAGGGGTGAGGAAGTAGGGTGTTCAGGTAATTAGGATCTTGTGTGAAATGGGGTCAATGTATAGTATTCTTTTTTTTTAACTAATATTTTTCATTGGAAGTGTCAGTAACAAGAGTGAGTACAATGAACATTTGGCAGACATTTCCCCATTTTTCCCTTTAACACTGCATGAGCAACGAACAACCCTTCACCCCTCCCTCATAATATAGGGTACACTGAAATGGGCCATTAAAAAAATAAAAAATAACAGTAAAAGAATACAGAAATAAATAAAAGGGAAGCCACATACAGCGCTGTCTTATATGTATCTACTATCAAGCATATACAGGTGAAACTTGAAAAATTAGAATATCATGCAAAAGTTCATTTATTTCAGTAATTCAACTTAAAATGTGAAACTAATATATGATATAGACTCATGTAGAGATATTTCAAGCCTTCATTTGTTATAATTTTGATGATTATGGCTTACAGATTATGAAAACCCAAAATTCAAAAGCTCAGAAAATTAGAATATTATGTGAAATCAATAAAAAAATGATTTTAAATAGAGAAACGTCGGACCTCTGAAAAGTATAGTTATGCAAATGTACTGAGTATTTGGTTTGGGCCCCTTTTCCATGAATTACTGCCGCAATGCGGCGTGGCATGGATGCTATCAGCCTGTGGCACTGCTGAGGTGTTATGGAAGACCAGGATGCTTCAATAGCGGCCTTCAGCAATGCCCCACAGATTCTCTATAGGGTTCAGGTCAGCCAGGGGGTCCTCACTGCAGTCTCAAGAGCAATGTGAGGGTGATTTACATAGTTACATTAAAGCAATGGTTTCTTCACAGTTTTCATCTCTCTCTCTTTCTGTCCCGGTCTCTCTGTCCAATCGAGAGATTCTATCCATTGGAAGAAGTGGTACGGGGACAAATCAAGTTTTTTTCGGGTTCATCTTTCCTCCATATTTCGTACAATTTCCCTAAAGTGCAAAACCGCTTTTCAGTGTATTAAAACAGTAGTTTCAATGGTTTTGATACACTGTGTCAGAACAGTTTTATGTTTACAGTATTATTTTGCATCAGCAGTATTTGAAATGACATGACTGGTCGAATTGTTTTTGTGTGCATGTGTGTGTCACTGCCACCTGTTTCGGGTGGGATGGAGGGGGCCCAAAATTGTAAATCTCTCCTGGGCCCAGCCACATGAAACAACGGCCCCGGCACACACACGCATAAACTGAGACATACATATACACTGCCTGACCAAAAAAGTTGCACACTTTAATATTTCATATTTCATTGGACCACCATCATTCCTGGTCAAAATCGTGTATAGATGATAGATTGAACCACTTCGTAAAGTCTTCTTCAGCACATCTCAAAGACTTTCAATGGGGTTAAGGTCAAGACTCTGTGGTGCCAATTCATGTGTGAAAATGATTCCTCATGCTCCCTGAACCACTCATTCACAATTCAAGCCTGTTGAATCATGGCATTCTTGTTCTGGAATATGCCCATGCCATGAGAAAAGAAAAATCCATCGATGGGATAACCTGCCATTCAGTAGATTCAGATACTAAGTTGACTTCACTTTACTGCTGTATAATGTTCCTGAGCTGTAATAATGATCCAATCATTTGCACTTAAGTACTTGCTGATTTTAATTCAAATGGTGACTTTTTTTGATTTTGGTTTACAATTGAATACGTGTCAGAAAATCACGTCCAAGCATAGGCAGCAGTCTTGAAACATTTTGTGGTAAAACAAGCTGCTATATCTTTATGAGTATCTCTCATACTATACATGCCACTCTATTAAGTCCTGCTGCTCTTCCAAGATGACAGTTAGGGCTATAAGATTACATGGCATGCGTGGGGCTGTCACCTTGCCAACTTCCTCTTCCTGCAAAACCAAAAATTTCAATCAACATTAAAAACTTTTCCCCCCCAGATCTCTGAAGGACATAAAGAGAAATAATCGTTTTCAAATACTATTTAGATATTTTCCATAAACAAATGAGAAAAAAAACAACGGAAATTGTCAGAAATAATGACACAACCTTACAATGACAACAGTCATAGAATGGTGGAATGAAATTTTTGATTAGTGATAACATGCAGATCTGGCACTTACATGATTGAGCACCTTTGAGGCATATTTATTAACTAGTGAGGTGGAAAACAAAGATGATGCTCGCCTTTTCTAGCTCTGAACATAGTTCTTAGGCAATGCAAATCCCTTCCAGCCCAGCTAGGTTCTTTTGGCATCCACATTCAAAAGGCTCCGCCCACTGGTAAGAAATTAAAAGAATGGAAACCATGAGTGAGTCACTAGATTGGCATTTAGAACACGACTGTGGCACACTAGCCTGACTGAAGATGCTGTCTGGAAGACCAACTGTCTTGAGATAAGGATGTTTGGAGGGGTCAGGTTGAGAGATAACTGAAACTAAAATGTGTGGATGTTGATAGAAGTACAAAGTGATGTTGATTAGCTGGTTGTGCTGCAGTAAGTTCCACTGCATGGGGCCCCGTCAAGAAAGGTCATGAGACAGATGGGACCATAGGCTCCTAATCAGATCTAATCTTTATGTACCGAAATCTGTGTTGTACTCTTCTGACATGCGGTTTCTACTTTGCTGAATAAATCACAATCAGGTGTGGCTGATGTTTGCTTTAAACTATATTAATAGCAGCATTGATGCTATTGATTCTGATGTTTCTGTACAAATAGTCCAAAAAAAGAAAATCATAAAAACAGACCATTCATTACATGCTAGTGTATTTTGTCTGTTGAGAAACAAAATACTCCGACATGACAAGTCATGACTAGAACAATACATTAAAAGGAATGAGGAAGAGTAAGTTTATGAAAATGCTTCAGGAAGGATCCTTTTGAAATCCTGTAATATTAATCCGCCTACCTTTTTTTATTCTGTAAGAATGTCCTAAGGTAAGAAGTGTGTCAAGGCTTTCTGCATCAAAGATCTGTAATGACTGAGAGAACTTGTTATAATGTGACTACCAAAGCTACCAACACTGATCATATTTACCCTCTACAAAGGCACTCATTTTGTAAATATTACTAAGAAAATGTATTGCCAAAAATCTTAAAAGTTTAAAAATAGTGCATCCCAAAGACATTACAAATGTTCCAACCTCATATCTTAAACAAAATGTTGCCTATGCCAGGTAACAAGACACGAGGCTGGATGCCAGCCCATTGTAGGGCACACTCACGCAAATACACACACAGAGTCAAGCATTATGGGCAATTCAGAGATGCAAATTAGCCTAACTAAATGAGAACGTGCAGACTCCAGCTACACAGATGAGAGGGAGTCAAACACCCAGACCTGGAGGTGCGAGTGAACTGCTTACCAAGTAAGGAAATTATAAAACACATTTTAATTTAAGTGAGGCGGAAATGGAAAGTAAATGGGAAACCCGGGAAAATTAGCAACCTTCAAATTATGAGGATAAACCTGTTCAGCAGAAGATGGCAGATTGTGTGATACCTTTTTTCATAACTGCTGAGGGATATTTCACCACATTATATGTATTGTGCCAGGTAATTATCCATGACCATTGGTGGCTGAGTTCATCAACAGAGGTTATGACTTTGTGATCTAGAGGTCAAGTTAAGCAAACCAGAGAGAGAACCTACAGTCATTCTCATGAAAAAGGAACAAAGCGGAACTCTCATCAAACAACATTTCATCCTCCAGCTAACCACTGAAATGTACATTATTGAGAATGGACGCAGGGTGGGTGAATGTCGTGCAAACGAGCGACTTCTGTACCGATGATTAATGTTATTGACATGTTATGTGCAAGGTGGACACATTCTCCACATGGCTAATAATCCAGATTTACTTCTTCGCGGCACGTTGGATGCTTCTTTGCGGCACCGTTCCTCCATTATATCAAATGAGCGTAATTCTTATTCTTCTCAATAAACTTGGTAAAACGGAATATTAATAACAAGTCGTTCTAGCGAGCACAAAACACGGCTAGTCGGAGACATGCACACGTACGCGGCGCCAGCTAGTTAACAGCCGTGACGTTATAACCGGCAGCCGAATATTTGGAATGTGTTTAAGGGCGAAGGCTACATTGTTGTCTGAGTAATCGTTACAGATACTTTACTGCAGCAGAATTGGTAATTAAGGATTATAACTATGACGGTTCACCACACGGGGCCGAACCCCGCCTTATGTAGGTGTTTTCGCAGGCTACAACCCAAACGCATTTCGTAACAAGGACTACTTAGCCTTCTGATGCAATCGGAAGCGGAGGGATACAGCCTGGTAGTTGGCCGGGCGCAGTTTGTCCTGTTGCTTAGAGACGACTCGGGGGGAGGCGGGAATAAGAGCTTTGGCTGAGAAACTGGCCCGCGCTGTTTGTCATGTTGGTTCAGGCGGAAGCGGGATCCTGGAAGGGAGCGCGCATCCGCGACAGAGCCGGAATGTCGTCAGATTCGCGCAGCGCCGCCGCGAACGTAAAGCCGAGAGCGGGGCTAACGTGCGCTGCCGGCTGGCGTCCATGAAACGTGACGCTACTGCGGCGGATTCCGCAGCTCGAGCTGGGAGAGAAGCCGCCGCTCCTCTTCGTCGTCTTCGCCTCGAGTAGCGGCAGGTAAGCGAAGCGCTGGTCCGCGGGGAGCCGCGCCGCCGCCGTGCATTTTGACACCCGCGATAGTTGGGACTGCGGCCGCTGTACGTGGTGGAATTTAAACGCTGCAGTTGGTGGCGCATGTTTTTATTATTTCAGGACCGTCTCGGGTCCCGGCTGGGTCACTCAGCCGCTCCTCCTCCTCGTCGCCCGAGCACCCTCGCTCCACAACACCATTTTCCAGAAGTGGCCCTCTTGTGCCCAATTAGTGCGGAATCATTTTTGTCGCGCCCGCTAAACCGGGAGCGAGCCGGCGGTTCGCCTATTTGGAGCTTTAGCCGGTAGTAATTCAATGGCGTACATTTGGACCGGCGCTCCGGAGCGCACACGGCCGGCGGTCACCTGCCCACACGCTGACAATGACATTCAGCCGCGAATTGCACTCGGTGGCCCTGGAAAAGGCACCGCGGCCGGCTCGTTTTAGCGGTCCGTCTAACGATACGCCGGACTGACGAGTTATTAGCCGAGCCTTTTGATTTTGGGCGCTAATATGTAAATATGCCCGAACAAACACCCCCCCCCCCCCAAATGTCAAATCCGCGCTGTGGCTTTCGCTTTTTAATGTTTATCTGGAAGATGCACCCAGCTGCGTTTTTACAACAGCGACCCGTGTCCATTAAAGTACCTGCTAGTCGCGCTGTTTTGATTTGGTCTCATTTTATTACATTTTGTCAGGTGCCCGTTTTCTTTTCTTTTTTTTTGTTATGCTGTACGTTTACGGTTTAAATATGGCTCGACATTTTCAGATGTGCCGGGTTTATAACAAGCTGGCAAGCTAGTTTGGCGGCACTGTCAGTAAATGAGGAACGCTAAAGCTAGCTGCATGTATATTATTACTGTTATGTAATGCGGGATTCTTATCTCTCCCGGTTAAGACATGTACTGTTGGCAAGTACAGGGGGAATTAAAGAGTCTTAACAGGCCATTTTCACATTTCAATTTGAATTAACCTACGCTGAGGTAGTTATCATGCAAAAGGTAACAGATATGTCAGTGGCCATAGCTCGGGCCTAAGAGGACAAACATTTTAGTTATGCTGTGTCCGTTATTTGCTTTTCAGTTTCTTTCCGCTCTCACGGACGGTTTCTGTAATTCGCAGGGAGTTTCGCTTATTTGACAGATTAAAATATTTGGCACGGTGGCCTTAAAGCCACTTCTCTTGCCCTTTCGATGCCTGCCGCCGTAGGGCTGACCCATGACAGGCCCGTGTCTCTGACTGACAGGCGCTTCAGCCAATCACGCCACCGCAGCTACCATTTGCTCTTCTCGTTATTTCTATAAACCGGTGTCAGGCTGGGTGTGCGTTTGTCTGCTCGTTCTTGTGCCAAACAAATGGTTTTGACAGCGGCCGTGCCATGCCTGTCAAACGGCCCGTGCTGAAACTTCCGATGTCATATGGGTGATCTAGGTAACGCTGGTCATTTTAAAGCCCTGTTAACCCGGCTTTAAAAACTGGCGCATTGGATTGCATTCCAGTCGATAATCTAGCATTCCTGCAGTTTTACTAACAAACTATATGAACTTGTTGCAATTAAATCGACAGGGTGTGATTCTTTTGACATAACTAATAAATGGCACCCAGTATAACCTAGATTAATGAAGACAATGCAAGATTTAACAACCACCTTTATGGCTGAGTGTACATGTCTAGTTTAATTTCTGACCATGGATCAAATGTAGTGAGTTTTCATTCATTTAACATGCATCCATTTTTGATCTTCACAGAACAAGTGGCTTCCTATGAGGAACTAGTATCTGTCTTGTTTTCATGATTTTTGGGAGGGATGCATGCTATCTGGTAATGATTACTCTGTTGCACTGTTACATGTGAGCACTATGAGAGGCTTTTGGGGAGATACAACTAGACAATTAGAAAGATGGCTTTGGATGGTGAACAGAATTATTACTCTACCAGAATTTGCTTCCTCTTGTTTACTGTAGTGCAGTAAGGTCAGGGAACATGCAAATAAAGAAAAGCCTGTGTAATTTCTTGTGCTGAGCCCTGTCCATTGGGAGATGGCTCTCCAGTCCTGATCTGCACATCCCCAGAGCTATTCACTATACCTAACTCTGTGGTGACTCTCTCAGGAGCTCATTAACTGAATTTCTTGTCATTAAAATCCAGCCAGGGGAGGACCTGTAGAGAGAGACTGAGGCCTGTTGTCAAGAATATAGTGTTCAGTAGCTACTGCGCAGTTCTCCATTAACTTCTCGACAATTAAAAATATTTAATGCAGTGGTGTATTTGTGAGAGTGTCTACTTGAAGTATACCAATATGGCATAAATTAACTGATTCATATAAGCAAGATTTCTAAGGGATGCTTCAGTTATTTTGCCATGCACCTCAAGTTCATTTTCACTAGATTTCTTGAGTCTTTTTTGTGCACTTTGTCAACTTGTACTGTATTAACTTGTGGAGGGCAGATGGATGAGTGAATGGGAATTTTAGGTGCATTGCCAGAATTGTGCATGTCTTTTGAAAAAGTTATTTTAGTATTGCAAATTGTCTGTGGAGGGAGTATTTTGATATCAGTCAACAATAATATGTAGCCATGATTTGTTTTTTATATTGTAAAACAAAAATTCTTATGCTTTATGTAAATGTGTTTTTAAAAACCATTATCCCAAATTTGCCCTTGATGGTACATAAATGGTTGCTGGGGATAATACACTGTCACATACGGACTGCACACTCAAAAGTGAACCGTGAACATTGTCATTTGGGTTTTGTTTTTATTTAAAATTAATCTTAATTTTCACCCTTACCATTCCATTCAAGTGACAATTGGGCAAAAATCATGTTTTATGAATTATATGGGTATATGTGGTGTATTTGTATGTACAGCCCCATTTCCGAAAAAGTTGGGATGCTGTGTAAAATGTAAATAAAAACGGAATGCAGTGATTTGCAATTCATATAAAGCCATATTTAATTGAAAATGGAACAAAAACGACATCAGATGTTGAAACTGAGAAGTGGTACTGTTTTATGACAAATGCATGCTCAATTTGAATCTACCAGCAACATGTTTCAAAAGTTGGGACAGGTGCAGTAAAAAACTAGAAAAGTTGTTTAAGCTAAAACAAAACACCTAGCTGAATATCTCACAACTAATTAGGTTAATTGACAACAGGCAGTAAGGGCACTTTTACATCGCACCATGCTTTGGTACTTCAAGAACGTATCAAAAGTTCGGTATTTCTTGGTGTTGGTTTCTCACTGCCGTTAAAAACTGGTACCAGCTCTGAATGACGCATGAACATTTTCCTGAATTCAAAAAAACCTCTGTAGTATATTATAGGGCTGGACGATGTGTGATATTAAATCAGCATTGCATGTCATGCACATGCAATTCTTAAATCGCTAGTCAGCAAGATTAACATCATGCATTTTCTTACTTTCAATTCTGTATGGACGTTATAGCTCAGGTAGTTTACTTTTCGCTGAAACATTTGTTCTCTGTCATTGGTGGGGGAGCATGGCAAGTTTTGCAATTTTAATGATTATTCCCCTTTCAGGATTATCTAGAATACGTTTAAAAATCAGTCTAAAGTTTATTTCCGCAGCTTTTGTATGAACGCTTCATGCACTCTGAGACAGTCGTAATCATTTTCACCCTTGCTGTTTAAATCAGTCCTAGACAGGTTTGTGAGAAGTTTGTTGAAGTCCTTTTTTGTTTTATCAATACCCCAATATTTATTGCAACAAAATAATACCGTGCTGTCCAAGTATATTATAAAAAAAAACTTTTTCTTGTCCCTGCCATCCTGATTTTGTGTCTGTTCTTCCAACCAGATTGCAATTTAAGCTCGGGTCTTTCATTTGGCCACACATCAATCATTTTAGCTCTTGTATTTTTTACTGTATTATTGCCTTCTACTTCCTGTATTGTTTTTTTCAAGACAGCAGTTGTGTTATGTTTTAGAAGCAGGCTATTTGCATTAACAATCGACAAAGAATGCATTTAAAGTCACACCCCAAAGTACCCAATTGGTTTGGCACTTTTGGTACTGATACTCAACCGGAAGTCAGTGGGGGAAAAGATGAAAATTATGGTGCCTGGTGTGGTGGTAAAGTGCCCTAAGATGATTGGATATAAAAAGAGCCTCCCAGAGCGGCAGCATCACTGTGCATTGAAGATGGGGAGAGGTTTACCACTCTGTGAAAGTGGGCAAATTGTGCAGCAATTTCAAGAATAATGTTCCTCAATGTAATATTGTAAAGAATTTGGGAATCCTGAAATGCCGTTGACTTCTTTGTGCCAGAGCTCATTTCAGACGGATTGAGGCAAAATGGAAAACTGTGCTGTGGCCTAATGCAGGGCTGGGCAATTCCGGTCCTGGAGGGCCGTGGTCCAGCACGTTTTGGTGATTTTCCTGCTCAGAAACTCCTGGTTCACCTCACCAGTTAATTGTCAGGGTTCACTCAAACCTGACAATTAACTGGTGAGGTGAACCAGGTGTTTCTGAGCAGGGAAATCACCAAAATATGCTGGACCACAGCCCTCCAGGACCGGAATTGCCCACTCCTGGTCTAATGAATCAGAATTTCACATTATTTTTGGAAATTATGGATGCTGTGTCCTCCTGGCTAAAGAGGAGAGGGACCATCCAGCTTATCAGCAGGCAGTTTAAATCCAGATTCTGTGATAGTATGGGGGTGCAGTAGTGCCCATGACTTGGGAAGCATACACATCTGGGAAGGCACTGTTAAAGCTGAATGATGCATACAGGTTTTGGGGCAACATGTGGCAACCCTAATGGCAGCATATTTCATGCTGAAAAATAAAGTATGCCTACCCTAGTGGGGCCTTGCCACAACCATTATGTGCCAAGTGACGCACCAGTGATGGTAAATCAAAACTTAAACCATGTTCTCAAGAAAGTATTACGATTCATACTGAATATTTGAAGTACTTTATTATCAATGGACATAATAACTGAAAAGTTTTTCCATCCAGTTTATTTTTAACTCCTACTAGTAATGAAATTAGTTTTGACACATGAAATCAGTTGCTTTATATCAAAACTTAAGGTGCATAACACTTAACGCATTAAATTAATCTTCCGGATATACATTGCCAACTCATCCATAACTTAACTATAAATGACAAATTAATCAATCTAACAGCGTTTCCATACCAAATGTGGATGGGATGATGCTGCATTCATCACAACTCAGAAATACTGGACAAACCACATCCCATATTGATAAAAAACAGGACGCACAAGTTTATCAAATGCCGGATGATTCCATATTTTAAGGGACGTGTGGCAACCCTAGCTGCCATCCAGACAATATCTTTTTCAGAGAAGGCCTTGTATATTTCAGCAAGACAATGCCAAACTGCAGTCCAGACCTATCCCCCATTTAAAACCATTTCGCACACCAAGAAACAAAAAATACAACAAAGGAGCCCCAGAATGGTTGAGCAGTTTATATCCTATATCTGGCAGGAATGGGACAACATTTCACTTTCAAAACTCCAGCAGTTGGTCTCTTCCATTCCCAAACATTTACAGAGTGTTGTTAAAAGAAGAGGTGATGCAGCACAGTGGTAAAAATGCCCCTGTCCCAACTTTTTTTGAAACGCTTTGCTGGCATCAAATTCAAATTGAGTGCATGTTTATCAAATGTTTAAACAAAATTTTATGATGTCTGTTCCATTTTCAGTTAAATATGGGTTTATTTGATTTGTACGTCATTTTCTGTTTCTATTTACATTTTTTTTGGAAATGAGGTTGTATGTGTGTGTTGCTGCATTAAAATTCTCCTCTAACTTAATCTTATTGACACTGCTTCTGTATATCTCAGTGCTTTTCATTTCTAATGTACTACATGACATTTTCTGTTTTGGTGTTTTTCAGTAAAGAATGCAGTTAATCCCTGTCAGTTATAATAGAGTTACCATAGAGCAATTTTAGTATGACCAATATTATAGTTGTGTATGAAAGTTTGATGTTCATGATTTAAAAAAAAAAAGGTTTTGGAACAATTCCAAAGGTTTTAATTTTTTCTCCATCCAGCATTCCATGTGGAGAACTAGGGAGAAGCATAGTTTGTCACGAGTACACCCTAAAACACAATCTGTACCGTGCCCCAGCATGCTTGACCTCCAAGGTACTGTTCATTTGGCTAGTGTGATTATCAGAGAATGATTCCTTTGTGTACAACTCCACATGCATGCATGCCAAATGCATGAAAACAAAACTGATATGAGTTCCTCACAGGAGGTCACTTGTTCTGTGACTGTCAGAAATGGATGGATGTGACATTGTTGGATCCATGGTCAGAAATTAAACTGGACCTGAGTGTGTGACACTCTGCCATCACTCTGCTTGATGAGGGGGGTCAGACCACGGTTGATCGGACATCTAGTCTGATCGCATCCTGTGCCCAAATACAGAACAGGTGTGACATCAATGTTGTGTCTGACACAGCATGCGCATATGTACACTATACTTGAACCAAACCTGGAAGAAATGCATCGGGTGGGCTGTACAGAGTGCTTTTGAGAGAGTCGCCCTTTACCAATTTCACTGGTATTCGTTAAGATGTCGGCATTTGTCAGTCTTCCTGATATCACCCCCCCCCCCCAGTATCATTCAGCCCTAGTCAAAACATTCATATTCTGTAAGGTGATACGGCTAAGCAATGGGGCTAACACCGGAAATAAGTCAGTGATGACAGACAGCCTCTCTAAGTAGACTAGCATAAGTGGCACACATCTATGGCCACTGGCTAACCTCACATTATTGGTGAGTTTGTCAAGACAAGAATGTCTTCTTTTATGATATATTGCATTGCAGTCATGCTATGGTGGTATTTGAGTTCTGCTTTTCAATCCTGATAGATGACTGCATTCTCATTCACTTTTAGTGGAGTACTTTCACACAAATGATGCCTTCCATCTTTATTTGGACTCTTTTCCGCTATGCACTGTTGTATATTGCGGCGAAATCAAGAAGGAAATTTTTAATTGATGCTTTTAAATAATAGAGTGATATAATCAAGTAATCATGATGGCTGTGGTATTTTCTGTTTTAATAATGATAAGCTTAATTCTTCGTATTCCTCTAATACAGTGTGTAATTTCTGTGGTAGGTCTTCTATCAAAATAATTGAATAATCACTTTGGAGCTGATGATTTATACCCCTACTTGCTAGCGTACCTTGCTAAAGGAAGGGAGGGAATGCTGTTTGGATAAATTGCACTAACAAAGGAAATATGTCATGGTGGAGCAAATGATGTATAAATAAGTACTAGGGGTCGACCGATTATTGGCCTGGCCAGTTATTGGGGGGCGATGTTAGGCATTTTGCCGATTATCGGTAGCGGCGTTTTACTTTAACGCTCGCTGATACTAAGGAATTACAAGGTGCACTACTGTGGCTCCACTGCTGTCTTCCTCAGTGCTCTTTGATCTCATCCTGCTGCTTCATGCAATGTCCCGCCCCCAGCAATTTGATTGGCTATGTCACATGAGTAATGGCTAATCAATGCTCAAGCCTTACTGTCACTCACACCACACTCATACGAACGCTGCGTGTAGCCCCAAGGAGGGGAAGAGGAGAGAGGAGTTTCAGCTGAGCGTGGACTGTTGCTGAGATTGGTTGCTGATGTTTCCTCAAATTTAAAACATTACAGTCCTACTCACTGAAGTTACAAAACACCATAGAGCTCCTGTGAGCTGTTTCTGTAATGAAAACCATGCCAGTTTTCCCAGTTACACTGCTGAAACTGTCCGAAAAAATGACCCCTGTTGTGGTGATAGCATGAGCCTATGGAGGCGTCTATGTAAGTGTGTGTCTATGTAAGGTGTATCTCGTTAATTCAGAATTTTCTTTGGTGAATGCAGTACGCTGCTGTATGAGCCAGCAATGTTACCTATAATGACAGTGTTAATAGTTATGTAGTGGCAACAAGCTCCTAGCTAACAAATAGTATTATATTAAGAGAAAGTAAGAGCTTAAAACTAAAGTAATAAAAAAAAAAAATGGATACAGAAGTATATAAAATACAAATGGTTTAATAAGCTGATGGCACACAAAATGGTGAGAAATCCACAGGGTATAGAAACTCCTCATCATTACATTCGCATATGGTTCTAAGAAAAGTCTGACCAATAATTTCATTCGGATAAAATGAAATGATTGGCCGAGCGTCCTGCCAGTCATCAGTTACTGCCCCTCCAACTAAAGTCACCACTTGCGCGCTCCGGTCACGCCCACCAAGCGAGTGTGAGTCTGCGAGAGTGCCAGCATTGTGGTAAACAGATTTTTTCCCAAGGATGGCGGGTCTGCTATGGAATTCTCACATGTTATGTGTAACGTTAACTGACAACAACTTATATAACTGTTAACTTTTCATTTAAATGCGTTACTAAACTCTGTTATTAAGCAAAATGTATTAATGGATAATAAAATTAATAAAAAATCTATTAATTTGATTTATCCAGCTCAGGCATATATGCTTTATTAGATGCTTAATGTCTTATTCTTGCCGCAACTCTTATGAATACTTAGGAATCTGTAAAAAGTTTACACTGTTTTATATTGTATAATGAATCATTTGCCATTAATTTGAAAAGTAATATTCAACATTCAAATTAAATGGAGCAGCCTTACTCTTAATAGAGGACTTTATATCTCCAAATTCCCTTTGCAGATGGATGCAAAGAAAGCACATAAAAAGCCATATTGGTGCCAAATATCGGCCATCAGGCCCATTAACAACCAATAACCGGTATTGATATTGGCTCTGAAAAACCAATATCGGTAGACCTCTAATAAGTGCCTTGAAAAAAATGTCTTTGAAATTGTGCAAATGAAAGGAGGAGACTGTTTAGGGAAGCATTTATCAGCTACCTCGAGCTCTGTCAAGAACTCGGATGGATAACCACTGATGTCAGAATATCCATTCATTTAAATTGTGATGATGACGGACTAATCTAATAAAGAGGGCTCTCTCGATGTATCCAAGTTATGGCTGACACTAATTTTTTCTGTCGCTCAATCCATCAACTATTTCACCTTTTTTTTTAATTTTATTTAATTTTTAATCTGTGTTCCCTCAGAAAATCTGACAGTTTTGTTGAAATTAATTTTATTTTGACAACAACAAAGGGCTGGTAAAGGATACCGACTTTTTGGAGCAATACAAATGTTACTTATGCCCATGGTTTAATAAGCATAGTACTAGTACGCTAATTAGATTAATGAGAGGCGTATTCTGAAGTTGGCAATTTGTATATGCCATCCTTATTAAATTTGGTTAGTGGAGCATATTGGTGGTGTGGTGGTTCTTTTTGCAGTTTAACGTCTGATACCTTTTTTCTGTAAATGGTTTTCATTTTAATTTTTAATTTCATTTTAATGTTTTTGCCTGTTCTAGTTTATGATTGCAACACCGTTCCCAACAAACCAGAATAAGCAAAGATACTAGTCTGAACCCATTTCAAAAGCACGTATTCAATGGACATTCCTAAGTAGCAGGCAGATAACTTTAAGGATTTGCTAATTAGTGCATTTAGCAGTTACAAGGATAAAATATTAAAAAGCTCTCCATATTAATGGTACTTTGATGAACATGAAAAGACAACACTTCTGGTGGTTTTGCCTACTCTGTCAGTCCTTCATCCAGAATAGCACCTATGTGTTTTTTCAGGTGCTCGTGTGCAGTGCTAGTGTTGCTGTGGTATGCTATTGAAATTTTGCAGTGTACGAACCACCTTTTGTCAATTTGTGATATTAAAGGAAAATTGTTATATTGAATTGGTGAGTTTCTAAAGTCAAAATGGTCATTTCATTTATAAATTATTAAAAAAAACCAGTCAATTTTAAAATATTGACGACATTTTCAGCATCGTCGTCGACTGCGTCAGCTAATTGTGGCAGCCCTCAACTCGCTTTACACAACTAAGTGATTGAAAATTATGGAGAACTTCTAACTCTGAGAAACCTGAGAATCTTCATGAGAAATACAAAGGTTAATTTTTTATTTATTTTTTTAGATTTAATAAATATTACAGTTACAAGGAATAAAAGACGAAGATGTATTGATCAGTAATATTTTTTTTGTACAGCAGAAGTTGTTCTTTAGTCACAGATCTGTAGAGTGATTTGTAGTGGATTCCCCCCGCCCCAGCACTGTTTTGCGAAAGAGTAGGTTGCAGGATACTAAAACATGCCTCCACTGTTTTCCAATGGGATCAGAATGTGGCTAGTTGATGAAGAGCGCTCTCTTGGTGGATGGTCCTCGTTCCTGTCATAGAGCGCTGGGTGTCCCAGTGCGGTCAGGGGTGATAGTGGTGCAACTGTCGGTAATGGTCTGTCAGAGTTGAGAAGCAGAGCTAGCGGCATTTTCCTTTCATTCTCCTCTTACCTCTCCTTCTGGTCTGCCTTTTCGGTGCAGGCTGCCTTTAATCGGGATTGCCATGCAGCAATGCCAAGTCCCTGCTTTTGCTTGCCAGCACTGTGCTGACACCCCTGTGGTCATGCTGCTACGATATACGTGCACATAATGTCTGTTTGAGTGATATAATCAAGAGGGTGTACAGTTTCAGCAGCCAGACAAATGTGGTGATATATTTCTAGCATCCTGTCATGGGATTTAGTGACAGCAGAGCTGTGATAAGCAGTTAAAATGTCATGTTTGTTTGTATGTTTTGCTGCAAACTGACCTTAAGTGTTTTTTTTCTTTTTTCTTCCCCCAGTGAGTGCCGGTGGAGTTGTAGCTCAAAATGGAGCTCTTTGACTGAGAGGCAAACACAGTTTTACTGTTTTGCCACGTAGCTGATAACTTTTTACAGTAACACCATGCCGGAAGACTGAAGTTCATCCTTGCTTACAGCAATAAATAAATAAGTAAAGATCGCTACATGATTCTCCATGTAGTCGCCTCCTCGTGCATCCTGCTGGAGTGAATCTGCATCCAGATAGGCTTGCCCTGTCCCGTGGGCTCACCCCAAAAATGCAGATCCACCTCAGAATGCCTAACACCTAGAGTCCCATGCGTCCAGTCAGCGTGGAGTCGGACGGCTCTGCTCCCGAAAGCTACTTGAGCCCCTTCGGCCCGGGGCCCCTTCCTGCCTCTGAGATGTCACTCCTCCAGTCGCTGGGTCCTGTGCAGAGCTGGCTGGGCCAGGAGCTGGAGAAGTGCGGGATTGACGCTATGATCTACACCCGCTATGTCCTCAGCCTGCTCCTGCATGACAGCTACGACTACGAGCTGCAGGACCAGGTGAGCACAAAGGCCCCGGCTCTGTCTCTCTCTCTGTCTGTATGCACGTCCTCCCCCAAGGGCGGCACTTTGGCATGATATCATCAGTTATAGTAGAAGGTTTGATGCGTTTTCCTCTGCCCAAGTGTTTATATTCTGAGACCCTCAGACAAACCTTGGTTGAATGAAACAGAGGGTCCTTGATGGAAAGGTATGCCACTGTGCAGTGGTGATGCTCGCTCACAGTGCTGGGTTTATTAAGCTTGGCTCTGCTACTGGCCAGAGTTTGCTTAAAAAAAAAAAAAAAAGCAAACATGCATGTACACAAGAAGTTACCAGGTTTGACCAGACTTGACTACTATAGTCTACAGATATTTTTCCTATTGGTTTGTGAGCATAACCTGTAGCAGAAGAATTGTATTTTTGGAAACCATTATTAACGTTACCATTTTGGTTTAAAAAGGTCTTTACCTAGTTCAGTGTTTTTAGCAGTATATTAAAAACTTTGGTTTCCCTGACAGGAAAATGACATCTTCTTGGGCTGGGAGAAGGGAACTGGTAAGAAATGGGGAAAGGGCAAGAGGAAAGGAGGAGCAGACCTGAGTGTGGAGGAGCTGAAGAAACAAGCCGCCGTGCAATGCCTGCGTTCTGCATCTGATGAAGTGAGTGGCCTCTTCCTGTTACGGTGACTGTTCTAACATCTGTGCATCCCATCCATTGGCAGTTCCTGGATGGGTCGATTTTTGTGGAAGGTTCTCTGAAGTAGCTTTTAAAATTTTATGTCTAAATACATTTTGAATTTTTTTGGGGGGCACTGTGGTGCAGTGGTTAGCCACACACCTTGGGGACCTGGCTTCATGTCTCTGCCAGTGTTCCATATGTGGAGTTTGCATGTTCTCCCCATGTTGTTGTTCTCCAGTTTCTCCCACAGTCCAAAAACACGCTGAGCCTAATTGGAGTTGCCAAATTGCCTGCCGGTGTGCCTGTCATTGAATGATGTGTGCCCTGCAATGGGTTGGCTCCCCATCCTGGGTTGTTCCCTCCCTTTGTGCCCCTAGCCTATGGGATAGACCCTGGACGTCCTGCGACTCTGAATAGGACAAGCGGTTTCAGAAAATAGGTGGATGCTTGGATGGGTGAAACATGGAATGGTGCATTTTTATGGCTGTACAATTTTACGGCCAGTTTGTGTTCCCAAGCACTGTTCAACTTTACCCCATGTTGAATGCAGTAATAAGGTGTCTGTGGCATAACTTGAAGACATGGGTCCTTACTTAAACCCCTTTGTATAAAGCAGTACAGACTATTGCTTTCAGTGCTTTGTAAGAAGAGTGAACCTGTAGATCAAATTACTTTACAGATTGTGAAAAGCTCCTTATTTCTATGCATTACTGTTGGTTCTATGTGTGACTGCACATCTTCTCAGGCAGTTTGTGTTTGTGTTTTATCATACAACTGTATATGATATGCCATAACAGGGTGTGTTATGCACAGAAGTGTCCACTCATCTGTAATGTGCCCATAATTAAGCTTTACACCTTAAAGGCTGTGCAAATATATTCCCGTCTGCTTATGTTTTAAGTGCCACAATAGCGAGTGGTGATAATGAATAGGGGATTGGGTGCATCAAAACCATAGGATCAAAAACAGTATTTTATTTTGAGGTGTCTGGTTTTTATTGTGTGAGGCTACACATAAAGAGGAAAAAGTGGCAAACATTTTTCAAATCAAAATTATATATAAAGGACTGTTTATTAAAACCTTCCAGTACATATCGCAAATGCCAAAGGAGAACTGTTATTCACTTTTCAATACAATAAGGAATGACTACAAAAGCTGGTAAACAATAATCGAAGGAACCGACTTTCAGTTAGCAATATATTGGCTTTGTTGACTACGTTTTCAACTAAGTTGGTCTTCGTGAAAAATGTTGCGTTTGCAGTAATGTTGCAGTGGTACATCATGCACTGCAACACTTGTAGACTGGTAGGAAGACGACAGCAATTATTGTTGTATTATGAGCGCAAATCACCGGTCTTATGCCAAACAACTGTCGTTTGTCGTGTGTGTGGTTTCTGTGACTTAATTGATTGCAGTGATGGTTATGGAAGGACTGGTCTCTGGGTGTCTCGAGTTCTGCTTGATGTTGTTTAACTTGCTCTGTGATGCATGGGGTTCATGTACTGAGCGGTGTCCGTATGCTTGTCAGCTGACTAGCATTACTACAGTGATGCAAGAGGAAACGCTGGGAGCAGGTGACTGCTGTACATCTGACTTTAAAAGGATCTTAAGCATGTAAATAAAACTTATTTCGATTTAGATTTGGCTCCAAACGATTACAAATGGACAAAAAACGATTATTAAAATAAGAGAGTAATGCGGCAAAATTATTTTGCCTTGCATTTCGAATGACGCGCGCGCACACGCACTTCCGCCCCTTCTGAACGTGTATTCTGGTGGTGGTGTTTTAAAAAGTCAGTGCGAGTAAAGATGGCAGAAGGAGGAGAGGAGCAGCAGCAGTGTTTAGTCAGCAAGAAAAGTAAAAGTTTACAGGTGCGGTATAAATTTCGCCAACGGCAGAGATTTTGATTATTCCGACGTACCACGGTAGTGGTTGTTGATGATCAGTGCAAGGTTTGCTACTCTGTGGTGTCTTCAGCAACACGGCGAATGTCTTTAACCACCTAAATTTCAAACACCAAGTGATTTTTACAACCGTCTAATTCAGAAACAGAAAAGGCAACGCAGCAAACCCGCATCAACGTCCTTCGCAACACAGACGCACTATTTATTTTGTAATATTTTACTTTTCTCATTATTTATATTTTTGTATTTTATTTTTAATTTAGTACTTAATAATGATAATAATAATAAATTTAATTTATAATGCACTTTACATTTTACAAAAGATCTCAAAGCGCATACAGACAATGAGAGAATGTCACATTAAAAACAGCAATAAAAGAGGAATAAAACAGTCTTTGTTTCAAGAGACTGTGGAACTGTGCTACATTGCTGATTTTATTTACTTGTCTTTACTATTTTATATATTATTTGAAAATTTATACTTATTTTAAGGGAAAGTTCAACAGGAATGTATCAGTGAAAATTTCATGTTTGCTTCTTTATGTGCAGTAAATACAGTGCATTTCCAGAGTCAATGAGTAATCGTGATTTCAAAATTTATCAAAATAATCGTGATTATGATTTTTTAATGTAATCAAGCAGTCCTAATATATAGTAGATAATAATATTAGGTGACCTTGACATTTATCTTGTGCAATCTTTGTGGACTGCTGAGCAGTAATGCTTAGTCACTGCCTTGTGCAGTGGTTCTTTTGGTGTCTAAAATTATCACCTTTTGTGAGAGACCGTTAGCTCTAGAGGTTATCACAGTGAGTTGAGGCCTACATGCTTGATGTTGCATGCACGATGATTTGGATTAGGATGACTTTTTTTTTTTTTTTTCTTTGTCTTCCCCTGGAAATCCATGTAACCTTGCTCTATGAATCTGTCCTACACTTTGATATGTTGATGCCTGTTATAAGCATCAATCTTAATTGGGGCAGGCAGGTGGTGTAGTGGTTAGGGATGCAACCACATAATTGAAAGATCGCCAGTTCAAGTCCCCAACCCCCAAGTACCGTTGAGGTATCCTGATCAAGGTACCGTCCCCAAGCACTGCTCCCCGGGCGCTCACGTAGCTGTCCCCTGCTGTGTCACGATGTCACATGGGTTAAAAGCAATGATGATTAATCACCTTCACTTTAATGTTTCCTTGATTGTAAAATGCACTACATAGTGATTTTAGACCACTACAGTAAAGCTTAATTGTACTGCCTTGAATCGTAAATAACTATTTTCCAACACTTCTGACTGGTGCTGATCGAGCTTCTTGGAGCAGGCTGCTATTGTGAACTATGTGGTCTTTCCAATCAATCCAACACTGTGTTTTCACACAAAAACGTTGGTAAATAGAATGTCTACACTATAAAGTATCTACGTAGCTGTTTGGAATTATAAGGTTCATACGGTATTTTGGGGTAGGATTGTGTATAGTTGTCCCTGTGGACTGGTGGGTAGCACCTCCTGGTTTTTGTGCAGTCTGGTTAATTTTTATTTTTCAATTGCCCTGTGATGGGCTGACATTGTGTTTAGTTCCTCCCCTGCCTCATGTCCTGTCTTAAATTGACAAAAAAAAAAACGACTATGAAAAAATACATTTAGAACCACTTCAGTGTAAAATTGTTGACCGATTGGATGTAAATTTAAACACTGAAAAATAGTCTCCCTATATATGTATGCGTGTGTATGTATACATATATAAACAAATAGGTGTTGTGTGTGTGTGTGTGTGTGTGTGTGTGTGTGTGTATAATATGTATAGTGAGTGGTGGTTTTGTATTTTTGATTTTTATCTTTTGTGCCACAGAACTCTGGGATTGAGAGCTTGGTTGAGGAGCTTTGCTCCAAACTTAAGGATATCCAGAACAAACAGAAAGGTTTGTTTTTGCTTGTATTGTGTATGTATTGGCAGTATTAAAGCCACTTTTTAACTTTTTGTTAATTGATGAAGTGATTGAAACTTCAGTTAAGCGAAGATTAGGAGGAGAGAATGTTAACTGAAATTGGAGAATTTCCTCTTTTTTAATTGCCTTTTCCTTACAGAAGACAAACAAACAAGCAAGAAATCTGACGGATCTCAATCTCCTGAGCTTGCTGAATCCCCTTCATCAAAAGACCAGGTGGAAATGTAAGCGATTTACAGGGGATTATAGTACACAGGGAAGGGGAAATGTGTTTTATTGCATTAATGCAGTCTCTTGATAATGTAAAACATACAGGAAAATGTTTAACTTCGGCATATCCCTATGTGTATTAAATTCAATTAGCGATGCATGCCACTGTTTTATGCTATGGAAGCGATAAGCAAAAAGTGGCTGTGGACAAAGGGACAGCTCAGCAGCCACAGGGGAGAAATTGTGGATAAACGAGGTAAAAACATGTTGGTGGTGTGGCAGTACTTTTTTCAGTTTAAAGTCCAACATGCTTATTATTCATCAGGATATGCCAAATTTATATTCAACTTTTTGTGCATCACAATATGCCTCTCATTAGTATTTTAGCTGTACTACTAATCTACATACCAAATTGCGGGCATAAGTAGATGTCCATAAAGTACCGGAAAGTCAGTGTCTGTATAATGTTTACACTCTTCATCTGAAGCCCTGGTGATTTGTGTATGTAGCATATAATCGAAATGTGATATTGTGCAGCCATATTTCAGACATCCATGGTGGAGTCCTAATAAAGTTTAGTCCCGATATTCATTATTTTGAATGCAAGATGTAAAGAAATCTGTTAAAACTGTTTTTAAAAAATAAATAAATAAAATAAAATTAATTCCATTTGTAATGGCTGTACTGTGATGCAGTTAATAGCAGTAATAGCAAGTGAAGCTGCTAGTAACACTTGTATTTCTTTGTTTCAGGTACTACGAAGCCTTTCCTCCTCTGTCTGAGAAACCCGTTTGTCTTCAAGAGATTATGACGGTGTGGAACAAGGCCAAAGCATGTGCGTACTCCAGCTCGTCCTCATCTGCCGTCCCCCAGACGAGTACCGACACCTCCTCCCCAAAAGACTGCAACAGTGAGGGTGAAGCTGCCAAAGAGAAGACCACGGAGGGATGTGACACCGTCGGAGAAAAGGCCCCGCAGCGACGCAGCAAAAAGGAAAAGGAGAATCGTTACTACTGGGGTGCGGCCGAAGAAAGAACGTTCTCAAGCAAGAGGCAGACAAGACATCGGTCTGAAGGAAAGTGTCGCCATCGCTCCTGGTCATCCGGGTCCAGTGAGGCAGGCTCTAGTTCCAGTGGTAACCAGGGTGAGTTCAAAACGCCAGCTAAGTCAGTGAAGATCAGACACAAGTCCAGGGAGGCCGGCAGAAGCAAAAGAGGACGCAATGGACAGGTGAAGCTCGCACTGAAGGCCATCGAGAAAGAGGAACGAAAGAACTTGGGTGGAAGCAGCAGCAGTACTGGGGGTCCGACTAAACAACAGCAGGCCATTAAAAAGGGGAAGAGGCAGCTGAAGGAGAGCCGAAAAGATCCAGCCATTGGAGAAATGAAAGAGCACAGCTGTGAGACGCGGAACAAGAAAGAGTACATGGAAGAGCCTCTGTGGTATACAGAACCTATAACAGAATATTTTGTACCCTGCAGTATGAGGAGCAAGCTTGAGACAAAGTATCGTAACAGACTAGATTCCCCTGATGATTTTTCAGTGTCAGCTGATGTGGAACAACTGTCTGAGAGAATGCAGGGAATCTGCATTGGCAACTCTACCTTTCAGAGAGCGTATCTTGCGGCAGGCACGTTTATCGACGGGCACTTTGTAGAGATGCCTGTTGATGCTGAAGAGGCTGCTGAACTCAACGGGACCTCAAACTGCCCTCCACCAGAGGATAATAGAGATTTAGATGATGAGCATCTGTCTGAATTCACTCACTTCTATGAAGTTGACATTTATCAATCCATATTGGATCCTAGTGCCTCAGACTCCGTACAAGAGAGTCGGATTTTAAGCATGATCCGACAGAAGAGCAAAGAGCAAAGAGACTTTGAGGCAGAATGTTGTTTAGTGTTAGACGGCCCCAAGCTGCAAGGGGAAAGTGCAATAAGGACGGATTCGGAAAGATCTTTTGTTGCTGATGATTTCTTCACGCAAGATCTGGAAAACATAGCTCAAGTATGGGAATGTTATTCATCCTCTACTTCTGAAGATATTGATGGAGAAAGCTTCACAGGGGACTCTCCCGTTCATCTCTCCCCCGTACTCGATAGTGCAGTATTCAATGCGAGCCGGCTGCCTGGAACCCTGGAGGATTACATCTCAGAAGCGAAAGATGCTTCTGGTTTAAACTCTTGCTTTTCTCTCTTTGAGGTGCAATACAATAGTCCCACTCTTCATTTTCCCTGCGACTCACTTACCATTGGTCATGAAAACACAGATTCAAGTAGCTGTCTAGATCCGCTTGGATATAAACAGTCTCGTTTGCTAATATGGACCAAAAATAGTGCCTTTGATGAAACTGAACACTGTTCTAATCTTTCAACACGAACATGTAGTCCATGGTCTCATTCAGAAGAAACGCGTTCGGATAATGAGCAAATTAACACTCAGCCAGAGGAGTCTGGTCAGTTTCACTCAGTCAGTGAAAAAAATAATTGTATAGTCCCACCCATCCCTGATGGATATATAGAAAATGATCTCTTGGGCTTTTTAAAAGAGGATAGTAGTAGGAAAACTGAGGAGTGTAATGTAGGCCCAGTGTCCAGTCAAACCTTCAAAAAGAAATCCAAATTGGAGTCCATTTGTGGAATACCACTAGAGCAAGATGAGAGCAAACCACATACTGCTGGCGTTTTCACAGATGACACAAACCAACCGAGTGACAACTACAGCTCAGGGATAATCAAGGACATTTGGACAGCTATTGCAGACAGAGATTCCGTACCAGCTCGAGGAAGAAAAAGGCCAGATGGGGGCTTGTTCTCAGAGGAGGCAAACAACTATCATTGCTGCTGTTTAGATGTTGAGGCTAAAGGAGTACCAGTTCAGGAGCCTCAGAAGAAAGCAGTGCAGCGATTGGAGTACCACCTCTGGGAGGGCCAGAAGGAGGAGCAGGGACTAGCCAAAAATGAGCTGTCCAAGGTGGACGGTGGAGATTACACCTCGCCGTCCAAACCCTGGGACGTAAACCCTGAGAAAGACAATACGTTCATTCTGGGAGGGGTATATGGTGAGTTGAAGATGCTAGGCAGCAATGGGGACTGGGCTGTGGTACCACCCAGTGATACACAAGGCAGTTTGCTTCAGTGTGCTGCCACCTCTGATGTGGTCACCATTGCTGGCACTGACGTGTTCATGAACACGGGCAGCTGCTTTGCACCTGGTCACAAACCTCTCTGGAAGCCCTTGGTTTCTTTTGGGCAGTGTGACCCAATTGGGAAAGGAGGAGAGGATGGATTGAACAAGGGATTCTCTTTTATCTTCCATGAAGATTTACTAGGAACTTGTAGCGGCTTCCATGGGGAGGAACCAGGGCTTGACTACACGTTCTCGTCCTTAGACCTGAACTACCCCTTCTCTCAAGTCCTTCACGTGGAGTGCTCCTTTGAGCCTGAAGACATGGCGTCACTCAGCCCGGGGTTCAAGCCCAAATCCATATTATGCTCGGATTCAGAGAGTGAAACTTTCCAATCTCGCATATATGGCATCAATAGGACCCAGTATCGGGCTATCCGAATCTCACCTAGGACTCATTTTCGCCCGATATCTGCTTCGGAGCTTTCTCCTGGGGGTGGGAGTGAGTCTGAGGTAGAGTCGGAGAAAGAGGAGATGAGCCTTCCTGTCCTCCCTCAGGCGGACGTGTTTGATGATGCCCAGGCTGACCTCAAACCATTGGAGGAAGACGCAGAGTGTGAGGGCCCCTATTACGGGAAGTCGGAACTGGAATCTGGTAAATTTTTACCCAGGTTGAAGAAGTCTGGAATGGAAAAGAGTGCCCAGACTTCTTTAGATTCACAGGAGGGCACTGGCACCCTTCTGCCGATAGCTGAGCAAGACGTTTGCTTAGACTGCGAGACTGTGGTGCCAGTGGCAAGTGGGCAAGCTGAAGACTCTGTTGAAAAGATTAAAAAAGAAGAATCTTGCACCGAAAAGGATTCTTGCAGATGTCCAGTGGCTGGTAAAATTCCCCACTATGGGGAAGTCTTTGACTTTGCTGAAGACTTTCAGAGGGTAAGAAATTAATTTTTGAATGAGGGATTAATTGTTATCACTGCTTGCGGAAGACAGTTCATACTACACAACCTGTGCGATGGCTAGTCAAAGCTAAAATAGCCATTCATTATCCGGCTTTGTGAATATTGATATGTAGTGGGGGAAATAAATATTGAATGCATCAACTTTTTTTTCAGCGACTATATTTCCAATTAGGCTCTTCACTTGAAATTATCACCAGGCATCCAGGCATTGGTATTAACTCAAGCAATCTACAAATATAAATATGCAAATATAAAAAATTCACATCACTAAAGTCCGTAAATGAAGTTGTGTAATAAAGTGGAATGACCGAAGAAATAAGTATTGAACACACTAATTTTAATACTCTTGTGGAGAAGCCTTGGTAATGACAACTTCAAGCTGCCTCCTGTATGAAGAAAGTAATCGCCTGCAATTCTCAGGTGTGATTTTTGACCCATTCGTCTAGATAATTGTCTTTTAAATTTTGAAAATTCCGAGAGGCCCTCTTGTGAACCCTGATCTACCACAAATGTTCAGTTGGATTTAAATCTGGTGATTTGAATGGGCCATTTTAACAACTTGATTTTGTTTCTCTGAAACCAGTTGTTTCCTTTGCTGAATGTTTTGGATCATTGTCCTGCTCGAAGGTACACCCACGTCTCATCCTCTTCATCCTGGTGGATGGCAGCAGATTCATTTCTAGAATATCTCTGTACATGGCCCCATTCATTGTTCCTTAAATTATATGGAGCCTGCCAGTACCATGAGATGAGAAACAGCCCCACACCATGGTGCTTCCACCTCCAGACTGTTCACTGTTGGTATGGTGTTTTTGGGTTGATGCGCAGTGTCATTTCTCCTCTGGTCTTCTGACCAGAGTACATTCTCCCAGTATTTCATAGGCTTGTCCAAATCTTATGTAGCAAACTTTTAATGAACTTCAGTAATGGAGTCTTGCGTGGTGAGTGCAATAGATGCCATGCCTGCGGAGTTCATTGCTTGTTTACTTTGTAACAGTTGCGCTTGCTGCCTTCAAGTCTTTCTGGAGCTCTTTCTGAGTGGTCCTTGGCTCTTGGGCTACTCTTCTGACTCCCTGATCAAAAATTATGTGAGGAGCTCCTGCACATGGCCAGTTGATGGCAGCATGATATTCCTTAAACTTGCAGAAAATGGCCCCAGTGGTGCTTACTGGAAGATTCAGAAGTTTTAAAATATGTCAGTAACCAGTTCCATTGATATGTTTTGCAACAATCAGGTTGGGAAGGTCTTGGGAGAGCTCTTTGCTTTTAACCATCCTTCAAGTGTGTTTCTTGTGTGACACTTTGATAACAACAAACCTTTTTATAGCCCATTAATATGCACTAACACACCTGCTATTATTTTGCACAAATAGGAGGTAGAATTACTTTTTAACTACTTATGGATTTCAGCTGGTTCCTAGCCTCTCCTTGCCCTGGTGTACTGCTTTTGCTTAGTGTGTTCAATAGTTTTTTTTTTTTTTTGCCTAGGTGATTCCACTTTGACACACTTTGTTCATGGGCTTTAATTCAACAAGGTCTGGTGAAAATTTCATGCGAATAGCCTCATTGGAAATATACTGAAAAATGTTGATGTGTTCAATACTTATTTCTTCCACAGTTTTCTTTATCTGTTTGGTTTGTTGAATTTAAACGAACAAATACTTTGTAAAGACTTCCCATGATTGAACATTAATGAAGGCACCCTTAGTTAATTTCAGTGTAGTCACTTTATAGGGAGTTAAAAAACGCTCTGCTTTGTATGTTTTAAGGTTATGCAGTGGTGTGTGAATATTTTTAATGTCAATTTGCAGAAGCATCAGTTCAGCCAACCCCAAATGGCTTGTAGTGACTGTGTTGTGTTGATTTGTAAAGTGGGTGTTTCCCTACCCCTTTATACACTAGAGCTATGATCACTGGCCCTGCTCCTGGAGACCTGCCACCCTACAGAGCTTAGGTGCAGCCCTAATTTAACACACCTGATACACCCAATCCGAGCCTGCTGTGGTGAAGCTAAGCTGGCTCTAATATTGAGATGCGATTGAAAGCGTTTGCGTTTGTGGATGGTAGTAGTATCCCGTTGTAGGAACCAACAGTAGTCACCCATCATATTGGGATTAAAGTGGCCTTGATATCTTGTTTCCAAGAGCAAAACATCTTGGACTCTCTCTCCATGTTGATCGCTTACATCACCCAAATTTGGTGGAAAGAAATCTAGATGGGAGTGTAAAAAGTACATTTTTAGAGACATCCGGCTACCGAGTTTCTGATATGCTGTCAGCATGTTGTTACCGAGTTCAACATGGTTTTCAGCTCGCTCGTTTCCCTGGAGGTTTGCACTGCTAGCACAAATGCATCCCAAGCAGCAACTTCTGGTGGGCTGAATAATGTTCTGAAGGTGGTATCACGAATGACTTCGCGATTTTCCGGTCCAACCAAAATTTCCTGCTTTCAGTTTGGCATCAGTTTTTCTTGATCCAGATTTCTCCCATAGGTACTGAAAAGCATTTCCATCACAATCCATTGATACAACAAAATTTTTCATAAGGTCCAGTTTTATATGGAGTGGAGGAAGGTAAACTTTCTGCGGATCGACCAATGACTTATGCTGTACATTGTACCGGCCAACTGTGTGTTCAGCTCTAGGAGGCCAGTGTCTCTGTTGGTAATGATTTTTGTCATCACGATTATTCCACACGCACAAGAAGCACATATGTTTTGTGTAACCCAATTGTAAACCATGGAGAAGCAATATTACTTTCAGGTTCCTATGATCTTTACATGTATGTTATTATGCATGAATTTCCGTATAACTTAAGATACAGATGTGCTATGCTAATTCTGAGCTCAGATTTGGAATCCGCACGCTCAGTCTAGTATAAAACGGCTCTTTTTACTCTGGTAGCAAAATCTTTGTTGTCCAGTATTATCTGTCTCAGTTTTGGTAAATCTAAATTAGGACTGTGCCTAAGCCGTTCTGGGTGGTAGACCTTCAGGAGTAGGCCTGGTGGCCACTGCGATAGGGTTTTGTAAGAATGCATCCATATAAAAAAGAACAAATTTGCTTGTGCTAATTGATTTGAAATAGTGCCCCCCCCCCCCTTCGTCTAAGTTTACCATTTGAGAATCTGTTTTTTTTTTTTTTATTTATGCCATTTATCTTTAAGAAAGCACGATCCTGTTTTTATTTAACCCTGCACACTGTATTGTACTGAATCATGTTATCAGATATACCCTGAAATGTATGTTAACTTTTGTACGCATGTTAAGTAGTGGTTTATGGTATTCTCTTCATTTCGTTTCATTTTTGCTATGGCCATATTTTAGGGAAGTGACTGGTTAAAAATGATTAATGTACCTAACTAGGGTTTGTAACTGAGATTAAGCTTTTCTCCCGGATTGAGTATTTTACTTATTAGTTTATTATCTTGTGGCTTTTGAATAAGATTTGGGGTTCTCTCAACCCCCAAATTATGTATTTCAGTACATGACACTGCCTGTGCTTATTTAAAGTTGATGAGCGTTCTTTCCCCCTTCAGTTTCCCCTGCTAAGTGTTGGTTCGCAGGGAAGCTCTGCCAGTCAGAAAGAGGAATGCTGGTGGCAGAACACCCTGTGTGCTCCTCTGCTCCCAGGATCTCGCTGTACAGGTCAGTAGAGGAAGTCTAGCCACTGGCCGATCTTTGTGGTTCTGTAGGCAGATTTCCCATGAAATGCAATTTCATCCCTAAAGCTTAAACTGGTGGTAAAAGGTCCAGTGAGATGAACATGGAAAAGGCCCCTGCTATCACATCATTTGATCAAAGGAGGATCCATAGCTAGTTTGGCTCACAGTTATACATTTAAGAAATGCATCAGGCTTACCTTTTTGTGGTTCGTTAGTGACAGTTTGGGTGAATTATGGTCAGCTTTGAATACTTAAATTTACTGAGTGACAGGTTATACGTGACTTCATGTATTAGAATCAAGCCTTTTAAATGTAATGTTCCAACCCCTAGCCTCACGGAAAATATGACTGACAGCATTTTAATGAGAATCAAAGTTAGTGATGCTAGACCTGTTATAATACCTACCTTACCTTTATACCTACTGTAACCAGTTTCTCTTGTTGAACCTTAGTGATCAGTTAATGGTTTGCATACACACACCAGCCAGCCACCCATCTCGGTAAACTGATGTTCTGTGCTATTGGCAAATCAGCTAATTTGTAATCTAAAGTTCTGTGTTTTCCAGGGAGTAGCAACATGTGAGCTGCTCTGCTTCAGTAAGAGGAAGCCAGGGGGCCAGCCTGAAAGGCCCCCAGCTGTGGACCCAAACCCAGATAGGGCCTCTTTTGGACCCAGAACCCCCTAAACTGCCTGCGCCATGGATCTCTTCTTCAAAACACATCTCCAACCCTGCTGGTTTTCAGTATGTTGAAGCTAGTGTAATTTGAAAGAAAAAAAGAAAATGGAACAAAAAAGTATTCAAATTATGCAGCGTTAGAAGAGAAATTTTAGTTCTGTTTTACTTTGTTTCTTCAATTAATCTTGATTAAAGTTAAAAAAAAAATAAATAAAAAGTTAGGCATTAGGGACAGTTACTTTTTTCCGCATTGGTTTTCCCAGATTTTGCTTTTGAACTAGGATACTGGTAGTTGTGGTGTCCGAATGGTTGTGCATGTGCCCGTCTACTAGTCACACTGCTTCGTTTACTGTGTAACTGCTACAGTTTCCCCATCTATGATAAGTGTGCAGAAAACCATGCAAAAGCTGCCATCTTGGTACTTCATACCTGCCGCTCAGAAACAGCCAGCTGCCAGCACTGTTTTAGCTATTGAGGTGGCAGCCTGCTCCTTCCAAACATCGCTTGTCTGAATGGCTGGCAGAGGGAAGTTTTGTTTTTGCTGGAACTATATTGACCCTTATAATATCCCCAACAAAAATATAAGAATTATTTTCAACAGGAATATTTCACTGATGGTAGGGCCCTTTTTTCCCCCTTCAAACTGATGTAGTAGCCTTTAAGTTTGTGGTGGAGGATTGTAAATAACTGAAAAGCAACAAAAATTTTCAGGGGAAGCAAAAACATTTTGCATACTAAACAAAAGATAATAGAAATGAGCTTGATTGAGAGACTAATGATTCTTTAAGTCTTGTTTCTGTACTTAATGTTAAGAAGAAATTGGTGCTATAAGATAATTATTTGGGACAAACAACATCTGTAGCAGTTACAAATGGATATTGTGGCCGTGATTTTGTAGGTCATGTAGCTTTGTTTGTCGTTATTCCAGAGTGTGAGGATCAGTTAATACTACAACAAGCAAGTTTTAAAAAAAAGTGTGACTGCTGTAATGACTCGCTTTGTGTGGCTTGGTTTTCTTTAATACTGTTTAAGCTACCAAAATGCATATTTAAATGCCTCAACACAGGTACACGATTTCTTAAATTTAAACAAATAGTAACAAATTCAAACTTCCTACCTGAAAAGAGTTTTATGTACCAAATTCCTATTGGATCTGTTCTGCAGTGTCACACAATATATGCATTTTTTTTTGCCAGCAAACAAAGGTCAAAAGGCAACCACAATATAGACACTACTACGAAACATACATTTTTGGAGCTAAATTTAAACTTTATTTCAATATAAGTTCACCTTTGAGCAAAGAATTTAATTTTTGAGGTTATTTTTTAGTATGCAAAATATTTTTAAGTATGTATGTGTGTCTTAATGTATTGACACTGGTTCAGCAGTAGTGTGTGAGGCATCAAGTTCAAACAATTTGGATGTTTATTTGCATTGACATAAGTGTAAATCTATTCAACTCCATCACCCTACTTCACATTAGTTTTAAAAAATCAGGTGTGGTACAACAATAATTTACAGTCTGTGCAGCGGGAGTTGGGCCTTTATTATTAGTCTGTGCACAGTCCACATCCACGTCTTGTACATTTTCATGTTTTATTCTCTTTATAAATGGGTGAAAGTGTAAATTACATTTGTTCCTAGAACACAGTTTTGCATATTTTGAAACCAAAAACATTGAGGAAAAATAAGGTGACAACATAACTTTCACCCACCTCAAAGTCCATATGTCCTCTAAGTGTCTGTTGTATAGTCCCAGAACTTAATCGGTCATAAATGTATGGTCACTGGCCAAATATGGCTTCCCTTCATCTGGAACATAGATTCTATATTGAACTGTACACCTTTTAAGTGAATAACAATGGAATACAGTTTTACAAAAACATTCAGAAGGAGCCGTTAGTAGTTTGGTCATTGTAGTCAGTGATGGCTGGTGAGGCATTCCCATAGTTTGGAATGGAGCAAAATTGGCAGTTTTACAGTTTAATAAAGGACATGACTTTTAAATGAAGGGAATAGAATACTTCAGCCTATGACTGTACATTACTTTAAGAAGCATTATGGTGATTGTAACACTCAATATTTTGTATTTTATTTATTGACAGGTTTCCTTTAAGGTAGCATGTGCTTATTCTCAAAGCTTCCGAAATGAATTTGTGTTGCACTTAATGTTACCTTTTGGATCAGAAAGACTGCAAAGGAGTTGTGCTGGCACACGGCCTCTTGCCTGGCTGTGAGCAATGTGGCAGCGCATGCAATGGGGCGAAATGCAAACGGATGTATTGCAAATAGTGATCCACTCAGTTTATTTTGCATGAAGCTTATCTTTGATTGAGGGGGGAAATGAGAAATGAAGGTTAAGGAGTGTTTCTAATAGATGCCGCATGCCAACGTCACACTCCTGCAACATTCACTTCTGTTAGAAAAAGTATAGACTTTGAAAACAAAAACGTTAAGTACAAATGACAAGAGGGTATGGCAGTAATTGTTTAATTTTATTTTGTGCGTTTGAGAGTGTATTTTTGAGTGTGTGTGTTTATGTGAGTGAAAGAGACCAAGTCACAAAGCACTTAAAGGGGTAATTTGAAGGAATATACATTGAGACATTTTTTTCCCATTTATGGCTAAGGTTTTGTGTAAACACGTGGAGGAAAAATGAAGTATGCATGATAAAGCATATTTAAAAGGCTAACAGTTGAGATTTAACTTCTCTGTGACCTGAACAACAAAACATACCCAGCACTGAGAATCTGAATTGTCCTCGTACCTCCCTTCCTTCTTGGCAAACACCCCCATCCCTTCCTTCTCCTCCCCTTGTTTCAAGTGGTTGTATAGTTCTCAGTTCATGTGTGCCCCAGAGTAAATGATTTTGTTTCATTGTGGAGTTTCTTAACATCTAATAAAGGAATAAACCAGTCAATCTTGGGTGTTCATTTGACTTACAAAATTAATTCATTAATAAGTTTTATAATGGTATAATGAATCCTGAGCATTTCATTAGAGTACATCAACCTTGCAAGTGGAAAACTTTAATCGCCTGTTCAAGATACACGTTATATAGAAATTCTGTTGTAGGAAAGTAATCAATACTGAAGACAGACCTCCAAGAAAAAAGGCGTTGTAAATGTCTTTGTTTTAAATTGAATTTCGGAAAAATAAATACATGTAACATCCCTATAAAAAGTTAATATAAATATTTCCCCTATTTAGCATGATTTTCATTCTAGTCAATCATTACTGGTCTTACACGGGTTTTACACCTTTTATTGCCGTAACACGTTAAAATAAATTACAGTATAGCAATATGCCACAATAGACATGTATATTTAGGTTTATACAGCTTAATCTGCTCGTAATCATATTCTTGTACACAACCACGACCTGCGGTGAGGTTCGTGGCAGGTGAGGCACTGGCTCTTTCGGAACAAACAAAAACAAAAACACGGAGTGCTATAGCGAACGTGATCATCTAATTTTTAGCCAGTATAGCGGCAATAATAAGCTCATGAGCTCACGCGCGTCTCTTTCAGTGAGGCAGAGGTGCTGGCTGCCTCACCTGCTTTTTCGCAGCGGTTTTGCATCGGATCAGCAAGACTAACTTTGTCATGCACATACGCGAACTGCATAAGCTATTCTACGGAAAGTGCGGACATATAATATAGGGGTGTATAAACGTGACATTGGTGACATGATACAGTGAGAAAGCAGACGGCACGCGCGGTCAGTGAGGGGGCGCGGACCGGGAGATGAAGCTCCGCTCTGAGTGGGAAATACGCAGCGACTTTGATTAAAAATAATTCAAATGATTGGAATAATACAAAATAGGATTTATAGAGAGCAGAGCAGTAGACATTAATATTACTTTTATCTGGTCATTATTTGTTTTTTACTTCTCGTGATGACAGGTGACGCTCTGTCTCCCCTGGCCGCACGTCCCCCGCACACAGAAACGAGAAGTTTGTGACCAGGTGACTGCCAGCGAAGCGCGGCGCCGCCTCGGCCGCGCACTTTCAGAAGTGACGGGCTGCAGCTTCCTACTCCCGAGTTTCGCTGTTTTATCTCCCACGGAAAAGCCCACGGCGCAGTTTATTCCGGCGGCGGCGTCCGTCAGGTGAACCTGTCGGTTCCGGGTGTCTCCCGGCTTGATTGCGCTGCACTCCGGGACGGTGCGTTTAAAATGGCGACGGAGGCGGAGGAACAGGTAACGCTCATTTTATCCCCTAATTCGCAAACTTCTGCCGCGCCTCTTTAGTCGTCTTCTTAATTACTGGGCGTCGGTTTATCGCCGCAGCTTGAAAAGCCGCACTTTTCATTGTAAACAAGACGTCGAGTGGACGGTAATAGGTATTTCAGCCCGTGGCTGTGAGCGCCGGCTAGCCTGTTAGCGACGCTGCTAAGTTGCCGTGCGAAGTGACACTTTGCGAGCGGCTGCAGGTCACTGCTGGCGGCATAATGCTGTCCGCGCCCCCCGCCCCTCTCAGCTTCCTACTGCCTGACAGTGGATACCGCGCTGGTGTCACCCAGCCTCCTCCGCGCAGCTCCTTTAACTGGCTCATCTGTCTTTTTCCCGACGAAGCTGTGGTGACACTGGAGGCAACGCCGAGCGGCCGCTCGATATGGACCGATCGACGCGCCTCCTGGGTCCCGCGGCGCTGGCGGAGCGCCCATAGCTCCGGCGACATGGCGCTCGCCCCCGACGGGGCCGAAGGTAAGGCCGCGGCTCGGGGTGACGCGCGGCCGCGGGCGCGAGCAACAGGTGGAGCGGCGCGCGCCTCGGCGGACCGGCCGCGCGGTGCGCTCCCCCTGCGCGCGGCACTTCTCTATTTGTACAGATAGAAAGTTCTGCTGTCATTATTATTTATTTTAATCAACTTAGTAAGCCAATAAAGTGGAAAAGGTGATGTGACCGAAAACCTTAATTATAGTTTTTTTTTCCAGAGCAAAGGGGTCATTCTAAACATCCAGAGGTAGACAGTTGTATTTTCAGAGGGAAGAATAGACACGATCTCGAAAATGAGTATTATTGTTGGTGTGGTTGCTAAGGGATGCTAATGGAGGAAGTCCCCTAATTCAGCGCGGCGCATAAGTAGCTGAAAGTCCGGGCGCACGCCGCCTGTAAAAGCTGCCGAACCGATGTCGGCGAGGATCGCCCATGGCCACGCACATCGCCCTGTGATCTGTATGAAATCGAGTGCCGTCTGAGCCAGCTGGTAATGCATACTGAACCGGATTTCCCCGTTTCTGCTCGGCCCGTGTAGGAAACCCGGGTTACAACAATCTGCTTCTGTTTCGGTTCGTATTCTTCATTCGTGTTCCCTAATTACGGGTGGCGAATGCACGCCTTGCATTACGGTTTGTGGTCCAGCCAGTGCCTCAGTTTTCTGCGAATCACATTATTCCTGAATTTGTTGTTGTTGGCAGTAAGTTGTATTGTAAATTGAAATAAAGGGACGTTGTTTTGTTATCAATTGGCTGTAGTTTTAAGGTCCTGCGCCCTCCTTTAGTGCAGAACTGGCCGAGCAGGTCTGTGAAATGTCTGGCGATTGGGACACCGAGTAAGCACAATCTATACCCTTTTCACAGAACTACTTTAGGATTAGGAAATGCACTTTGAGGGGTGTGTGCACACGTGAGGGTATGCACTTAGCAGAAACTGGGCGTGTTTCATTGGACAGAATGTGGGCTGGTGCTCTGGGTTACAGCAGCATAGGCAGGCGTGTTAGGAGGGAGCCTCGGGACCAGTGTGTGTTGCAAATTCCTTGTGACATGGAGAAAGAGGCAACAGGAAATCAGCGGAAGAAGACCATGGTTCAAATGATGATGGACCAATGTCACACTACTGTCAAATAGAACTAGATGCCACAATATGTGTTCTGTGTAAGTCAATTAAATGAATGGTCAGAGTCTGCCCTTTGTTTAAACTTGTTGGTAAAGAACTTAGTGGTTTGCCCTGTGGTTTTCTCGCTGTAATGTAGCAATTGGTAAGGATTTAGTAATGGCGTCAGCTAAGTAATTTTGACGAATGATTGACTTGGTAAAACACCCATTTATAGCAGCAGTATTAGTGGAAATTAACTTTGTGTGGGTTTTATGTTAACTCTCCCCGTATGTGTGGAAGGCTGTAAATCGTTCGGGTCTTTAGGCACTTGTGTAAATGTGTGAAGTCAGGCACTGCTCTGGTTATAGGCCCTGTGACACTTTGTCATTCTCTTCCTTCCTCCACCCTGCTGCTTTTTTGCTGTGTGCCTGCACTACTATTGTTTTTATCTTTTAAACTGACTTTTATATGAATGCAAAGTATGCCGTCCCCTTTCCTGTGTATATATATCTTATGTATTTGTGGTGGAAATGCATGGAGCCAGTTCTGGATTGGGTCAGCGCCGGTTCCAACACTGTTGTAGGAAACGAGGCAATAGTGAACACTTTCCCCTGTTTTTGGTGAGGCTAATGGCGTCCTTGTAAGGGAGACGTAGCTGCATTTCACAGCAGAGTTCCGGATGATTTTCAGTCTTATCGTTTCAGATGTCAGATCACTTTGTCATTTCACACATATGAAACAGTAATGCAAGCGAACAGTGGTGCAGGCCTGTGCATGGAGCCATGAAATGTCTCACCACCCTTGCCATAGTTATGCACTGGCACCACATGCTCTGTGCTCCACCAGATGCTTTCACTTCTGCCTTTTTTCTTTCTGCCCCATCACTGGGGGCCCTTGTTAGGGGCGGCCTGGGTTTGTTTACAGCTGCACCTCAAACTCCCTTAATTCTTCCCAGTGGGTCCTGGATGGGTTTGCACATGAAAAAGCATCAATAGGATGCATAAAAGGGGAAACTCCTATATACTTAAGAAATTTTCTTTTAGCAAGTAGGCCCGCTCTTTATTTTTCACTAATGTTAGCATGCCCAGGGGGATTGGGCAGCCTGTTGACCTTGGACCCCCAGAGGTTTCTTTTCTCCCTACAAGGGAGTTTTTCTTGTCTCTCCTCCGTTTGTCATCTGGCTTTTTCTTTCATTTGTTCATCTTTTGTTTTCCCTGTTTTACATTATTCTCTGTTAATGATGTTGTAATGCTTCACAACACACCCATGTAAAGTACCTTGGGGCAACTCAATTGTGGAAGGCACTATATAAAAAATATGGGACACAGTGTATCCTTCTGCAACTGTTTTTGCATTAATATGAATTCTACATTTATTTGGACATACCTGCAATATCAGCGAAATAATAGCAAGCCAAATGGAGGCATGAAGTAGCTGCATATTTTTCTGTTTTTGCACCAGTTGCAGAACTGCCATTAACTCTCCACTCGCCCGCGCTGAATTCTCCAGAAAATTTCCTGCTCCATTCACACCTGTGGATCATTCGGATCCTGGCTTTATATTGGGGATTTAGCAGGGTAAAATCTGTTAAATGTCTGATACAACTGTTTCTGGGTAATGTCTAGAAAAGTACCGGGTGGCAGTGCATTTCTGAAAGGGGCTTAAGAGTGACATCAGCTAAACGCCCCCTTGTGGCCAAATTCTGCAATTTTTGCCAATGAGTGACACTTTTTTAAAGTAATGTAAATGATAATATAATCTTTCGCGATATTAAGACATTTTGGCGAGTTAGAAAACTGAATATCGCCCAACCCTAGTCTAGTGGATGGTTAATCATATGCCTTATTGTCCATAACTGTTTTCTGATGACTGTCTTCTCATGACAGGCTGTTCTGCTGTGACACTGATGGCCAATGGCTCTGTCACAGAGCACAGCCCCACTGTGCTGATAGGCGTTTCCAGCATCGTCCCACTCATCCCGGGGCTCCCAGATCATCCATGCTCCGTCCCGCCGTCCGGCTTCCAGCCTTTTGTCGAGACCCCAGAGGAGGATGGACAGAGTCTCACTTCCCAGGACTCTGGCATCCCAACACTGGAGATTAATGACTCAGAACCCTTCCGCTGTGTACGGCCCACTTCAAGCGTGGGGGTGGCGTCCCGGGCTCGGGACCCCGACGACGGCCCTGCCACGCTGACGCTGGAGCCAATGGACGATGGAGGGCTGCGCAAATCATCAACTTTCCCACGCAGTGGCTTCGACTCTGCACGACTGGCAAGCCCTGGAGTGCGCAGTGCCCTCCACCGCAGCGACGACATCTCCGTGTGCAGCACGTCCAGCCTGAGCACCGAGTTGTCCGCCACGCTCTCAGTCAGCCATGAGGACATACTGGACTTCATGGTCACTTGCGACTCCAGTGCCATCGTCACGCTGGAGACCGACGAGGGCCACTTCTCCGAGGTGTCGCTCTCCTCTCCTGCAGTGCTCGGTGACTCCTGGAACCCCTCACAGCACAACCCAGGGGCTGCGTCTCAGGAGGTTGAAGGTCGGCACAGGAGGCTGGGGCCCTTGGCCAACTTCTTCAGCAGGTATGGGATCCCAGAGGGACCGCAGACTCAGAAATGTGTATGACTTTAGCTGTTCGTGTGCAGTGTAATGGAGATGTCTATATATGCAGACTTTCACACACAAAACATAGAACAGTGTTTTTTCAGCCTATCCTTTGGGAGACCCTGACAGTCAATTTTTGCTCCTTCCCAGCTCCCAAGCACAACTGTGCCAGTTTTTTTTTTTTTAGATCAGCTGTGCTGGGTAAAGAAACTCTTTCACTGATTTTTATTAATATTTTTTTAACATAAGTTGGACTACCATAATATGCAAGTTATATCAGCGACGTGCATGTAACGCCACACTGAGACAGACATAGGGTTGTATGATGCCTGGTTGTTCCATCCATGCTGTCCTCTCTCAGAAGCTTAGACTCCATGTGCTCCACAGCCTTGCATGGATGGATTTAACATGGTTGCTATAATCACGCGTCTTTCTGCTGTGTGTCGCTAATGCAGGATGCACAGGCTCATTTGTGCTCATGTTGCCTCACGGTTGAGTTGTGACCATACACACCTTGCTGCTCGGGTCCATTTCCCTGCACCTGAATGGCTGTTGATTCATCCCAAGCTCTCATTTCCTACATGATTCAGACATTAAGGCCTGACATACCTCACCTGCACGTGTATGCACACCCTGGCACTTCTCAGCATGTTGTGCACTGCACCATGTTCCAGTATTGATCTGTAAGAGGCGGCTTGCTGTACACTAGGGAGTCGTGTCATGTTTTGGGATTACTGTGTACAATAATATAGGCAGGATAAGTGTCTTTATGTTCTCCTGCCCATGCATTAAGATCATCCGATGCAGACTTACTCACTGTACCTAAGCAGGTTATCAGCATTTAGTGTAACCGCTCCTAAACTTTGGAATGCTCTTCCTCATAGTCTCCTTAAGGAAAAATCTGTTATCCATTTTAAGCTCCTGTTAAAAACACCTATTCAATGAATATCATGCATTCGTAACTTGCCTGCCTTGTTAAATGTTTTTTTGTAGTGTCCTTGTGTATGAAAGGCGCTATATAAATAAAACGTATTATTATTATTATTTATTATTCTGTGAAACTATCAAATAAAAATATATTTCCCAATAGGAAAATGTTTTCTTTAAACTATAACTAAAGTTATATAACTTATTTTGCCACTTGTGCATCTACACTGGAGTTTGTTTCACAAACCCCATCTTACTCTTATGAGATGCACATAGAGAGATGCGTGTAAAGCTTAGGGTCAGACAGCAGGCTCAGCCATTTATATCCAGCACCCCTAGAGGGATAGGGGTCTTACTCATGGGCCCAGCAGTGGTATAAACTCTCTGCTGGCCTTAAACTGGCAACCTTACATCATGAGTAGTAACCCACAGAGCCACACACTGCCCTTCAAAAACAAAAGAGAATGATCACTGTCCCTTCCCTTGGAAATCTTTAGTAAAAGGTAGAAGTTCTCAGACCTAGATTTATTGGAGAGACAAATCTTTTAACAGGATGATAGGTGATGTTTTGTAGTGTAAACATCTCCTGTTCTTCCTGTCCATAGTCTTGTGTCACTGGAAGATTTATTTTTTAACTGCTGCACTCTACTTATCTGCTGCTTTCCCATTCTAACTTGGCCCACCTGCACCCAGCTAGAGCTGGCATCTGAAGGTACATTGGAACCGGTCATGTAGGTCTGAAGCACTGTGAGAACTTTCCTGCATGACTTGCTTAGCGATATATGCTTGTTTACCGGTTACTCATGCAAGGCTGGGTTTTTAATAGGGCCATTCAGGTTTGATATCCTTTCTCAAGCTTACAACGGCAGCTCTTGCACCATCACCTGTAAAGATTGCAGAGTTTTGGTCACTGCTCTGGTTTCTTAACCACTGCACCACCCATTCCCGTACAAGTATTGTAGGAAAACCAGGTTGCCTGCTTCTGTGCTACAGACAAGTCTCTTAATATGGGCTGTGCAACTGTGTTTATTTGTCCTCCTGGATGGAAGAATCTTTCTCAGATGTACGAGGTTGCTCTTCTTCTGTATTGGGCTTACCAGTGAATTTTTATTTTTATTTCTTTTTTAGCGCCTACTGGATTCCCAGAGTACTAGTAATAAGGTGTGATACGCTTACAGAATAACACAGTTAAGGGCTGCTGCAAATAGCATGTTGTTTCTCAGGGTCCCTGATGGGCACTTCTTCCTTGCAGTGATTTGTTTTATTCTTTGTCTCCCTGTCTATTCACTGCCTTGTGGTCAGGGTTTTCTTGGCAAGATCTCAGGCTTTGGTTGTCACTCTGCTCTGCCTCTGTGACCCTTGCAGTTGGTAGTAGGCTGAATAAAACGGCTGTAATTATTACTCCCGTTGGCACTTTGTGTAAACTACCATGGTGCTGGATGCTGCAGAATTGTGCAGGCTGTCACCTTGTCGTGCATGCCTCCCTCACTCACTGATATGTTGAGCAGGTGAGCCTCAGGCCTGCACTGTGTGAAGGTCCTTCACCACAGCAAGAATCAGTGCCGGTTTCTCAGCACTGAGAATGTTTGGGGAATTTGAGAAGATGCAGTGAAAGTTTCTCGCCTTGTCATCTTTTGGTTGCAGTTTAGTTTTTGATAATTTCTTTCTCCACCTGTTGCTTGACTGTGTTTCATAAAACTACCCCTCCTCAATTACTGTGGCTTTTTTAACGTTACATAGAATGTGTGAGGCAGTTGGTGCCTCCAGACGTTGTGTGTGCCCTCCAGTGTGAGTTTAAGACTTTTTACACACGTTTCTCTTTCAGGCCCCGCCCTTCTGACTCTTTGCTCGGTTCCTATAACCCTCCCTCCTCATTTTCTTTCACCACTAATACCTTTTTCTTGCTGGTGTGTTTCTGCCCTTGGTGCAGACCGCACTATTCCCTATTATTATTTGATTATCTGTGTGAGTGGCGTACAGTTGGCACTTCTGTAGAGAGTGACAGAGGAGAGAAAACAAAAGTAGAATTGGACGTGGGACCGAAATTGCTGTGTGTTTCTGGGGTGTTATTAATGTTTGGCGACCTCGCGATATGGCTACCTCATCACTGCTCTTTCTCTGTGACAGGTTAAGTATGGTCCTCTTCAATAATGTATGCTGTCATTTCACTGTGTGCTTCTGTTGGGCTTTTCAACAACATTGGTTAGTTTGTCTCTGGTTAGTTTCTTAGTATGCAAGCTTTTCATTGCGAAGGTATGTTTCTGATGGTATCTGTGGGTTGTAGTTAGGGTCACACTTGCCTCCCTTTAATGTATAGAGGGTCACAACCTCTTTTTTTGTGTGTTTCATATGCAAGATAATCGTATCTTTGTGTGGGGAAGATTATAATCCCCAACTTCAGCTGTTGCTACAAAACAGACCAGTTTTGGGAGTTTTTAGAATTTATATTCACTGTATGATTTCTAGAATCTGCCTGCTTTCTTGGGCACAAATTGCCAGGATAAGATGATTCGAGTACCAGTACCGAACGTGCCAAACCAGTTGGGGTACTTCTTTGGTACTTCGGTACTTTGGGGCGTAACTTGAAATGCTTTCGCTGTCAATTGGTTAAGCAAATAGCCCGATTCTGGAACACAATGCGATCTCCGTCTTGACGAAACATTACGAACTCAGAAAACGGCAATAAACGAAGTAAAAAATAATAATTGCGATCTGGTCGGAAGAACAGATCTGTACAACAAAATCTGGACAGTATAACAAGAAATTTTAAAAAGTATTTTATTTAATATACTACTGCAGCACGGTACTGGAGAATCTCCAGATATAGCGACGTGATTTTGTTTTGTTATAAGTTAACTTAAAATTTAAAAATTAGTTAAAACCTGTCTAGGAGTGATTTAAATAGCATGGGTGAGAATGATTATGATCGTCTCGGAGAACGCATGCAGCAACCAAGCAAAAGCTGCGGAGGTAAACTTTAAACTGATTTTAAAAACATATATTGGATATAAATATAATATATGCAAGG
>JAODKL010000017.1:13696507-13707593 GCA_026780765.1 Petrocephalus schoutedeni
ACTGTAACAGTGGTAAAAAGTCTCTTGTTCACAGAGAGTAACCCATTACGGATCTATTGAAATGAGCACCGCTCCTGGCACCAGAAGAGGACAGCTTTACAGACAGCCCGAGTGAAACCGTAATCATTCCTCTCATCCAGTACATCTCATCCAAAGCCTGCAGCCTCCCCTAGGAAACACCAGGCACATGGCGTGGCCAGGATGAGGATCCGCTGCAAATCACACATACACAGCCGCACAGTATGGACAATTTAGGGAGGAGATACTTAGAGTAAACAGGGGAGAAGCAACAAGAGCAGGTGTGATATCACTGTCCCGCCATGAGAGGTCGCTGTCTCCAATAATACAGGCTGTCCACATGTCAAAGACTTCAGAATCCCCTACATCAGGGTTCCCCAACCCGGTCTTTGGGGACGTTTTTGCTCCCTCTCAGCTCCCTGCCAGACAGTCTACTTTTTGCTCCTGGCAGGGGGCTGTCCGACGGATCCCGAGGACCCGGTTGGGGAACACTCTTTTTGAACAGAGTAGAAGGGAGTGGTGTCCTTTGAGAAAAACAGCTGGCTCTTCTGTCTTCAGAACCCATCAGCGTTCAGATGCTATGCCTTCACGAAAGATGCATCTATCTCTTCCTTGTCAGGATGGGTCTTTATCCGAATTTCAAATCTACCCACCGTGTTAACCTGCTTCTTTGGTCCCATCACTTTTGATCATTTGTAATATGTTTCCTGTCATTATGCGGTTGCCTTTGTTTTGGAGTGCATAGATCTTAATTGGCTCTTTGTGCCCAATGAGAAACCCCCGGAGCAACAGGGATTAGGTAAGGAGACCTAGTAAAGGTCTGCAAGCGTGAGATTGCTCCTTAAGGCCTGTCGTTGCCTCAGTCAAATATCTTAGTGTTCATACAGATGCCACCAAGCCTTTCGCAGTGAACCAAAGCAGCTCTCAGGGAGTGAAGCCCTGGGTTATTAAGAACTGCCAAAATCATTTGCATCTGCATTTTATTTATGGCAGATGAGGGATTTATTTACTGTGGGCTGCCTGTCAGATTACCAGTAGAGCACTGAATCTGGCCGGGTGTGATTAATTTCAGTATGATCACTGAGGCACCTCGGAGTATGTCAGATCAAACTAAGGAAGCGTCAGCCTCGATTGGGCTGCGGCCTAGCCGTAATGGAACATTCCCCGGTCGGAGTGCTGACTGCGCCACTTTAGCGCCTACATAGTTACTCCTGTCACCATAAAGCCCATATCACTATCTGTATTTACCTAGGCGCCCGTGGCTCGCCTCCCCTGATGTAGTATGCGTGCTGAGATTACATGCTTTCTTCGGTGATCTGTAATAAGAACGGAAATATAACAGCGGATGTCGAAGGGCACAGAGCGAGAGCCGCGTTACCAAAGCACGATTATCCCGCGATCGTGTACGGGGAGGGCTGTATAACTGCGCTCATGGATACAATTAAGTTCTGGTGAGAGCCCAGCTGGAAGGAGAGGAGCTCAGGGGGCTGACAGAGGTGCTCGCCCACCTCCTTGTCTGTGTACCCCGCCCCCTCCCGTGTTGTACCCATCAAAGATTCATGCCGCAGCTGCTCACGTAGCAGCGATCCATAAACAAAGACAAATCATACAAGCATGGGACCAGCCGAAAGAGAGTCAGACAATACGCCAGGCTCTGCGAACCCACCGTATACCGGTGGATTATAAAGGCTCCCCCGATCGGAAGGGTTTCACCGTGCTTTGTGGGGCGGGCAGATGGGGTTTCGGTCGCTTAATTACGATGCACATTTACGCTCCATTTTTGCTTGGTAATTGGGTCTTTAGGGGGCCACTTAAGGTAATGGGCTATAGGATTAATTTGAATCACCGACCCCCCTGCCCTGTTTCAGAACACCGCAAATCCTGACTGCTCTAATACTGTACTGGCGCGGCCACTCACCTTTGGCAGGGTGACAGAAAGAAGTGAAAAGAAACGATATATTTTAAAATGATCGCCCGGGCCACAAATATATTATAAATGTTTTAAAGAAAAGTACCAATTTATGGAGCTTCTTTACAAACTATGTAGGGTAAATGCCCCCCCGAAAAACGGCAAAATCTTAACATAACAGCTGCAGTGTACAGAAATCAGCGACCCGGCGCTATATACACAGACTCATAAGCCAACAAAAATAAAGAACCGTGGTTCTAGTTTCTGCTATTATTCAAATTTAATGTAAATATGGATGTGAATCCATAAGTATTTTTTTTCCGGTTGCCCCCCAAGACCCTGAAAGGCATGTTGTAATACGCTGCTCTTAAAACAATAACAATGCATGTGCTGTTGTCGGCTACTTAATCTTCCCTCGAGATGAAACGCTCGCTTTCTATCGCCGTTTTTGTCGCTTGAGCGCCCCGTCCCGTTAATCACTGTCACCGCGGCGGCCTCGCAGTGGCGGAGCGCGTCCGCTAGATGGCAGCATCGGCGCTCTCAGCGCGGCCGGCCGCCCGGCGCTCTGACACGGCCACGTTGTTCCCAGTGTATCCCCTCGCTCTCATCGCAATCCCTCCCTTCTTCTCCGGTTACAGTAGATCCATCTATCTTCCGCTCGCATCGCACTGTGCTGTCAGTATCAGACAGACCGAGCTGCTTCCATGGCGAAAAGCGGGCCGATCTTTTGCACGAAAGGCAGCCCTTCCCCGCACCTGTACCTGTCCCTGCTTCTGGCCGTGCACTGGGTGTCATCGCCGGGCCACGGACGCGGTGACAGCGGCGCTCCGCACCGGAGTGCCGGAGGAGAGGGCACGCTTGACAGCAGCGGCGGCGGCGGCGGAGCGTTTGCGCGGAGCTTCTTCCCCGATACCGACGGAGAGCCGGGCGCTGCGGGAGCCGCACGCTTCAGGAGAGCCCCATCCCAAGAGAAAGTGTCCCTTCTTAGCAGCTCCTTCGTGCTGAAGGGGGACGCCACTCACAACCAGGCGATGGTTCACTGGACGGGCGAGAACAGCAGCGTAAGTGCCGATCGTCTCCGTGTCAGGCGCCGCAGACTGACTTTAGTTACTGTCGCTGTTTTGTGCGCTTGGTCGGCAGTCCTGGCCACCGACGGAGACGCCAACTTCTGCGCTGTTCGCGGAGCCGGCCGCCCGCACGCACGCACCAAGTGCCGCTCCGGCGCGCATGTACCCCAGGCGGCCGCACGCAGCTGACAGCTGCACGCAATGTAAATATAAATGCGATTTGCGCAAGTGCGCGATCCCTGCAGCAGCCGGCCGGAGATGCGGGGAGGCTGTGCGGGAGGCTGTGCGGGAGGCGGCGCGGAGCCCGCACCTGCCCTTTGTTCACCTATTGCTTTTTAAAAGCGATTGTGTCAAACTGGTTTCTCTGCCATGCAGCCTCGCCAGGGATACGGTGTTTGGCCGTTTAACCAGCCCCCCATGCGCATTGGTCAGTCATGTTTTATTTCTGCAATGAGATCCCAAGTGAAACTTTGTTTCACAATTACAGCCATCGGCGCTTTAAGAAAGCCTGTTATTATTATTATTATTATTATTATTATTACTATTATTGTCTGAGTTGTTTCTTCTTGCATGCGACTAAGTTTTGACAAACAATGCAACATATATGAGAGTTTTGCAAGGACTACAAGACAAATAAGCGTCTGCATAACAGGACATCGGCGGCTGATATGACGCCGCTTGCACCGGGCGGCCGGTCGGTCGGGTGTCCGGCGGAGACGCCGCTGATAGCGGGGACCCCAGGCTCCCCCCCTCCCCCCTCACCCCCCCGGCCGAGTGTTCGGGCTCCTGCACCGTCCATATCAATGATCGGACCCATTATACGCTGAAATTAATTAGTCACGCATTTACGCATTCCTTTCTCATTTTCAAAGACTGCGAGTGCGTATAGGTGCATTTCAAAGAGGTTTCTGTACAATGAAGGTGTTTATTAAGCTTCGTATAAATGTCACTTGAACGGGGCTTTGAGAGGGTTTCCTCTGCCTTAATGTTATCTGTAAATGATGTTATTGTGTCGGAATACGACAGTATGGCCTACACCATCCACTTTATAAATTTAAAAGTTAGATTGCACTTAATTGTTTAGGGATGTCTTCTTCTTGTTATTATTGTTATTATTATTAATAATAATAATAATAATAATAAGATAAAGTGGCTGCTTACACTACGACGTCTCCAGTTTTCTTTGCATTGCTAATTTTGCTCTTAGGAGCGCTTCTCGCTGGTTCTATTTTAGCTTTATATACATTTGCTGCGCCTTCAGCCGTCCCCCTCCCTAGAACACGGCCTTTTAACACGCCTGTGTACCGGGTCAGGATCATAATTACTCTGGTTACAGCTTACTTGTGTAAAACTAGCATAAAAAAACACTCGACGGCATTTGAGCCAGGCGGTGACGCGGAGAGCCCCGGACCGTGACCGGGGATCGCATGTTTCTGGTAGAGCCTGGCCAAGGGCACTTAGGGTACCCCGGGGAGCCACAACAAGCGGCCCTTTATAGGTGCGGCTGTGCCTGTGCGCCATGCATGCCTTTGGAGGTATGAGTGTGTGGCTGTGTGTGCGCGCGCCTTCCTGGGCATACAGAGTGCTTGGGTGGATACTCTATGATTACCCGTGGGTAAATGTTTTTCTTTGCGCATGCGCGTACTTGCCGTGGCCATGCGTTTCGGCGCTTTGGCGTGTTGTGGTGGGCATGTGCGCCGATTGAGCCGTGGAGCAGCCTCTCGTCTCCCACGGCCCAAGCCGGGTGCCATCGCCGGGTGGGGGGCGCAGGGGGGCTGCGAGGGCGTCGCAGAGGCAGCCCGGCTCACTTGTTGGTCGAGTCTTTCTCTAAGTGGCGTAAATGGGCATTTTTGCTTGGAAAGTGGGCGGCGGTGGGAGGACGGCGCCCTGCTTTCGGGGTGCGGTGGGCGGTCTGTTTCGGGCAGAGTGCCGCCGTGAGATGGGGCCGGCAGGTGCGCATCCTCTAGCGAGTTCTCCAGCGCATCCGTGCCAGATTATTCATCTGGTTTCACACGGGACTTTTTCACATACGCCTGCTTTGCTACAGCAGCAGACCCCCCTGGCTCAGCTGCCGTCTCGGCGCAGTCGGGAAGGTCTGCTGGCTTCCGCAGGAATGGTGAAGCCGGGCGGACGGACGGGGGGCGGGGCGGGAGCCGATCCACAGGCAGCTGGCACCGTCAGCCTGCGTCGCCCCCCGCATTTCTGTGCTTCTTTTTGGCCAGAGACCTCCTTAATTTCCTGCCTTCTCCCCCACACGGACAGCACCGCAGATCCCGGCATGTACGAGCTGTCCTGGGAAAGCTTTGATTGACGATCGCCGGGGATTATATGTTAGCTCGGCTGGTACTGCGTTAGGATGGTCAGGATGGTCCCCCCTGTAAGCACTCGGGCATCTAGGGGAAGATGGCATTTCAACTTTCTAATGATGTCTGCCAAGCCGTTTCTCCGACCCGACAGCACGGCATGAGATCGTTCTGCCAGGGCTTCCGCCAAATGCCTTAAAATAGCGTAAAGTAGCCCGATGTGTCATCCACGTCCAAGAAGTAGCAATCAAGGTTCCCCTGAAAAGGGTGGAATATATTATATTTTACGCTTGCCATAATTAATTAGAGCGTCAACACTCTTTTTCCCCCCCGAATAAGCCCCATTAAACTGCGTACATAATGGATTACCTGGTCAGCTGGTCTGGTGGGCCGCAGCGCTTTTAGGGACCCTGGAGAAATCTAACAAAAATGATATGGTGTATATAGCACGGGCATGCTCATCAGTGGCAAGAGGAAACAACTTTAACAATTTCTGAGTAAAGTGACGGGTTTCGAAGGCGACTTGGGTCGGGCATACAGGGTTAGGATTAGCGTTACCCCTGTGCCCTGTGCTGCCCACCCTGCGTAACAGACTGGCTTCCCCACATCTATGTGGTCAAAGCTAAAAATACAGATGTGTGTAACTTCATGTTTTATGAATGATAGGATTCAGAACGCAGTGCGTCAGGGAGCCCTGTTTTAAGTTAGATCGCTCTTATGAACAGGCATGTCCATTAAAGAAAATCGCAGGCTAAATCGACACCACAGCAGGGCTTCTCACGCCTGCTTTGCGTCTCGTAATTAACGCGGCTTAACTGGACAGCGATGGAATAGACGGGCACCGTCTGTTAAAAAAGGACCTCTGTGCATCCCTCTCCTAATGGTTACTCAATACCCAATGTCATTAATATATTTGACAAAGGAGTTGACCGTGGGCAACCTGTTTGATTCGTGTCTGCAGTTCATTTGCTTGATAGCGATAAGCCAGTCAGCTTGATCAATTGCTCGGTGGCTGATAATATGAATGGAAACTGACACAGATTCGGTAATAATTGTATGTGGCACTGCGCGACTTTAAGGGCAAAAAGAATTATGCTGTAGAAATACACTACAAATAGGTGTGCCAACAAGAGTGTACAGCAGTGCAGATTACAGTGGAATTAGCTTAGAGCTGTTGCTGGAGAGAGACAGCGGCTCGCCGGGGCCGTGGCGCCTGGGTCTGGTGACCCCGTCTTGCTTGGCCTCAGGGTCCGCTGTGAGCTGTCAGTGGGCCCGGGGGCTTTTGGGAAAACCGCCCTTCTTTATTTATCACTTCGCTGCTTTTAGCATTGGGGGCATTGGGAGGGCATTTAATCTCCACGGGGCTAATAGCTCGGGGCTGGCATTTTTTAATGCCGTGAACTTGGTATTTGTCGGGATGTAAATGGATCTCCATCCATCCATCCATCCATCACCCACCATCCATCCATCCATCACCCACCATCCATCCATCCATCACCCACCATCCATCCATCCATCCATTACCCACCATCCATCCATCTATCCATCACCCACCATCCATCCATCCATCCATCCATCACCCACCATCCATCCATCCATCCATCCATCCATTACCCACCATCCATCCATCCATGCTTTTTCCTACTGCTTATTTTGGTTAGGGCTTGGGCTGGACTGCAGCCTTATCCTTATAATGACTGAAATTAAATTATTGAAGCATCTTCATGCATATCCTTTCACACAAACACATGTAAATATGTAATATTCTGTGTTATGAGGGATTATGGATTTTAGGGAATTTAAAGAATTATTTCCACATGGATAAGATAAGAAGATAAGGAGAGTTTTGTCTTGCCAATGTGCTGTGTTTGTAAGCATTGTTAAGCCCCCGGGACCCCCACCCCCACGGGGAACAGTCAGCCCCACTATGATTGTGAGAGCTTAATTATACATGTCTAATGCGAGCCAGCTGTACCTAGCCAGGCGTCCCCTTCTCTGCTAGCACCAGGCATTTCAGTGCAGGAGGTGTCTAATTCTGAGGTTGCACACTGATAGTGGTATGCACCACACCATGTTTTTGCCTGACACATCACAGGCGTTTAGTTCCATAAGATTATAAGGGCTGTACTATCTCTACAGACTCCCCTACACTAGCGGAGATGGTTTGCTCCTGAAATCCTGGGTTTCCTTGCACAGATATGACCCTGATATCATTACAGCATCCCAGGAGAGCCACTAACAAAGGTGGCTTTATCGGGGACTTTGGTGGTGCCCTCGTCTGACCTGTGAGACCGTGGGCTTGGGTTGTCACTGGCTTAGTGGCATAGTGGACGGGGTGATTTTCTTGTCAGTATTTAGGATAATTCCCAGCAGCAGTAACAGCCAAATGACAATACTTGAAGTGACACCTTATTCTGTAGCCTCGGGGTATAAAAAGTTTTTTTCCTTAACCTAAATCACTTTTTCGTTGCACAGTGACACGGTTTTTTCACTAGGCTTTACAGTTAGGTTTAGGATGTACCTACAGATAGATTTTTCTCAATGCAGACTCTTCCCATTTTGCTGAACAATTTTCACCAACAAGTCGCAGAAAAGTGCTTGTAGCTTTTGGCCCGATGGGGAAGGTGCAGAGCTGGTTGGCTGGGTGGGAATTCAGAGAGAATGGTGAATGAACTTCTGCTCAGATAAAGACCGAGGGCAGGAGACCTGTGTGTGTGAGCCAGCTTCCGGGTGGGTGAGGTGCTCCTCACAGGTCTTTTGCACTGCGTTCCCCCCCAGGGGGTCCCCCTCGGGGGTTCCCCTGCGGGATGCTCTCCAGCTGCTCACTTAGTCTGGGCTGGAGGCTCCTTCCATCTTTTCGCCTTGGTAGGGAGCGCAGTTTTATCTCTTTACGAGTCACATGGTTTACGTTTCATCTTCAGCACTTGATATAATCAAGACCATTTCCTGAATCCACCTTCCAGCCACAAAGAGAGTTGGGGGTGGGGGGGGGATGAGGTACATTCCTCTCTCTGTCCTGACATATTGCTGTTCTGACCCCAGGGCTGAATACATCATTATGGATCCTATAATGGCCCACATTTGAATTCTAATTGAAGCCAATCTTCATTATTTACAAATTATCATTGCAATTTAAGCAGAGTCTTGCCCCAAGGTCCAATGTCATTGGTGTCAAATAAAAAAAAAAGCCTGTTTCTGAGATGTCTTCTGGTTGTGATGCTCTGTAATTAGCGAGCCTTCGGGGCTGAGGTGAGATGACCACCCCCTTTTTGTGATTGGCTTAGAAAGCGTGGGGCTTGCTGACTATCCTTGCCCTCGTTGTGCAGGATGGGGCCACTCCTTTCACTGTGGGGGGGGGGGGGGGGGCAGGGTCTCCTATGCGAAAGTGAATGGACTGAGCCACTTCTGCGCTGGTGGTGTGTGGTGCAGGACAGGGGAGGGGGACGTTTCACGAGTATGTCACTGAGTTGGGAGGCACCGAGGGGCGGGTGACCTTCATTTGCAGCCCCTTGCCCCCCTTTCGTCACGTTCTTTGACTACGAGTGGTGAGACGCTGTGCCGTTTGGGGACACCTGCCGCCGGCGGAGCGTGACGCGTGGCCTGCTTTGTGGGGGCGTGATGCGGAAACCGCCGTCAAGATCCCAACGAAACCAGCCAAGCTTAAGGGTGCAGTGAACATGCTTAATTCCCATGATGCCCACTAGATGAATTAGCATCTGGTGCCTGGTACACACCGTCCAAAAGAACCCTTAGAAGGTGGAGCCCACCTTTGGCACCTATAGGATAGACCCTCTCCTATGGCCCTAGACCTGGGGGCAGTCATCACTGCATAATCACAGAAATATGCCAGCCCCTGTACCACCTGTAGGGGGCACATGAGCCCCGGCCCCCCGGCATGGTCCTGACCAAATTACCAGCCCTGTCAGTTGCTCCCAGCACCAAGATTAAACCCTGATGCCCTTGTAACAGTGTCGCACATTCTCCCAAGAGAAGGCGAGGTTAAACACTCTGCTTAGGGGTCCGGGACACAGAGCCCCTGGGACATGGGGGGCAGTTACCCACTTTATCTGACTGCCTGAAGGGGGGGGGGGCAGCTTCTCTCGAGGGCAGAGAAAGACTGTCAAGAGCTAACAGCTTCTACCGGGCTGATCAGAAGTACTGAGCCGTTAGCCTGTAAATACGGCGGCAGCCCACCCCCCCCCCCCCAAGGTGACTAACTCTGCGTGACCGGTCGACACTGCCAAATGTCTCCTGCTTCCCTTAAACATTTCTTACATCGCCTTACACATTGAATACAGATTTAGCTCATTTACCCTCATTTTTTTCTCGGGGAATGCAGTGCGTGCCTTCGCCGGATCCTCTAATTGAGCGGGAAATAAATATTTACTGCGGAGCTGCAGGACTCGAGCAGGGACGGGTCCCCCTAGAAGCTGGAGGGCTTCGCTTGGGAAAGAGAGAAGGCTTTCAGGCGGGTCCCTGCAGGAGAGCGAAAGCAGGGAAGGAGCCGGCGGGGGGCAGGGAGCGGGGGGATGTACCCGCTGCCATGGGCGTCCCGGTGATGTCACATGCACACCGGCATCCGGCCGCCGTGACAACACTCAAGGGCCCTCCATAAGTCAGAGCGCGAGAAGACAGGCCGGCTGCTGGAGCGTCAGCCGCGGGACAGCTCAGGTTCGCGAGTGCGGCCGGCCTGTCCCGGCTGTGAGCGCGTGCATGCTAATGCACTCATGTGCTCATGTATGTCGGCATGCTCATGTAAATAGTTATGCATTTTTTGCATATGAATATGTGCGCCCGCATACATTTGCATATGAATGTGCGTAGTGGAGCATAGTGAAATTTGCCTCGGTGAATCGCTCCGATTTGTGATTCTCAGACTCCGGTGAACCTCGGCCCTCTTCCTTTTAAAGACCTGGCAGGTTGTCAGTTAGAATTCTAGGAACCGGTTTATTGTATCCTCTGCTTCATTAAAGCACCCAGCTGATGTGAGTCCAGAAGACTGTGAACTGAGTGTTTCCCATTTTGGTCCTCTGGAACTCCCAGCCGGTGCACGTTTTTGCCAGGGAGCTGGGGGGTAGCAAAATCGCGGTGTGTCTCAGGGTTCCTGCAGACAAACGTGGAGACAAAAGACATCGGTGCAGCACAAAAGAAACATTTAAGTGAGGAGAAATTAAGCAGAATTGCACCTTTTCAAAGAGCTGCACATTTATGTGCTGTAGGCTTAGTTTTCATGCATGACTGGCATATTAATCAGAGGATTTGCATGCTGGGCTTTTCGGGGAGGTGACAGCATTTAAAGGGTTAACGGATGGCGGAGGTCTGGAAAAAAGTTCATCTTGTGCCGCGTTCATAGACGCTCCTTAGGCCGAGGCTCTGGACCTCATTTCCTCGGGCCTGTGTGCGTCTCGGGCACTGGAAATTGTCGAGAAGGCATCCCTGTCGCAGGGCCACTAGACAGCAAGCCTCTTCCCTGGTTGGCGTTCGAATGTCTCACCATATGTGTGGGGGGGGCACTCTCTCTCTCTTTGTGCCCCCCTCCCCGCCTTATGCTTGTCCCTATGGGCCCACAATGTGTGTGTGTGCATGGCTTTGTAATTATTACAGTGTGGGGACCCAATGTCCCCACAATGTGATAAAAGTCTGCTACTTTTTACCTTGTGGGGACATTTTTTCAGTCCTCACAGGGATAACTTCAATTATATAAAAATCTGCGTCTGCAATCAAAAACCTAAAAATGCCAAAAGTCTCATATTTTGTTTGGTTACTTATGGTTAAGGTTAGGGCTGGAT